>JARHVA010001167.1:1642500-2242500 GCA_037957365.1 Torreya grandis | reverse complement strand
AAACCAAGAATTAACAAGAATCTCAAAACACTCACTCCAAATATGCTTCTTTCTATATGGGTCTATGAAATATACAAAGATGTTCATGAACAAAATTTTACAATCCAAAGGGCAGAATTCTTCCATATTGGAAGCTTTCTTGTTTTCTCATCTTTCCTAATCTACCAACTACTATAGTATCTACTCTCTTCTTCTATAATTAACTACTCTACATTCATTTCAAACCTCTTATATTCCCCTAATCATGTTTAACTTCCTTCTTTCTTACTAAACCCACGTTTAGAGGGTAGTTATTCATATTCTATTCTTGGTTTACATTGTTTTCTTGATGACTTATATGTTTAATAAACTCTAAAACACTTCTTAGGACCTTATATGACTTTGCATATCCTTTCACCACATTTTGATTACACTACATGCCCAAACTATCACTCAAAGCTTATCTATGAAATTCAAATATTTAAATATTACATTTAGGTGAGAAAACTCAAAGACTTAAAATAACATGGCTTTTTTGACTCATAATGATTCTATCATGACTAGAGGGTACCTATAAGACTTATTATACCTTCTAAAAACCAAAATCATCATAATTGAGACCTCTAACACACATTTACATTTATAATTACTTGTGATTATCTACATCACATGATGACTCCTTTATTTGAAACCTTACATAAACATAGTTTTTCTAAAAGACTTGGGGTAATCCATTATGTCACTACCTCTAATCATTCCTCTTATATATACATAACATAATAATGAGTATGGTCAACCATATTTTTAGTATCCCAAGTCATAGTGATAATATCAACATTAATGCTAATCACACATCTAGTGATATACAAGCCTCTCACTCCAGTCAAATGTGACTCAAGCATCTTTAAACAATCAAAACTCACACTAATAAAGTAATGGTGTAAGTTTTGAATCAAATGTCTCATATGTAATCTAATATTTCAAACCAGTTTAATGAAAATTTAAAATCAACTCATGCAAATGAACAATAAACCTTAAAAAATATAGTGGGGAATGACAAATCAATGTGCCCCCACTCCCCTTTGAATATCACATTTGGGAATCTTATCCCTCAGTTTATGATTTACAAAAAATCATTAAGTACCTCCAAAATAGACCATTAGTGCCTCATATTGTAACTATATAATTTTGTGGAATCAATCCCACCATATCCTATGATGCATCTACTAATTTTGATTTTAACCTTAAAATCCTTTGGGAATATGTATAAGAAATGGCTCAAAATTAACACATTTGCAACTACCAAACTAATTTCTAAAAACCTAACAAGTTATGCTTTATAATGTTACAATAAATTTAAGCCTAACTCTATCATCAAGTTAGAAGGCTTAGTAATTGAATTGATCTAAGAAGTCTAATATCACAACTTACCTAAAAGTAATTTATGTAACTTTGTATATTTAAAGTAAGAAGATAATGAGCCAACAAATGAATTAATCAAAAATTATAAATATTTAGCTAACAAAGCAAAACATAACATGCCTAAATAAAACCTATTCAAAAAAATTATAATTGACTTAACACCAAAAATTACAATACACAATTAATTCCTTCTCTCTTAAATCATTTGAATAAGCCTTCAATAAAACTATAATATAATACCACTTCATGAGATAAGTTTAGGTTCCTCCACCTACCAAAAAAACTAGAATGATTATGAAACATAAAAACAAACATATTACATATGATGGTGTTAGTGACACTTATGATCATCATCATGACTCGAATGACTATTCGTGTTATCATGTCTTGTGGTTTAAAAAATGTGGCCCTTTACCACATTTTTTAGGAAACCCTTTTCAACCACCCCTCCTACCAATTATCACATTAATAACATTGATATTCATAAACATCCTTGCCTTAATGAGATTAGGATAAAACTTCCTAAACCTTAATCAAAATAAATGGATTTTTTGCAACCAAGACCTTAATGGCATAAAAACCAAAAAAAATATTAGTTCATGCCCATTAAGGTTTTTATAAATGATCTAACTTTCCCATCAATTTAGTTAGAGTTTATAATGGTCACCTAAGCTTATGAAACATATATTACCCATATATCAACATCCTCCTAGTATCATATTTCAATTACCTCCTACCTTGCAATCTCATTCTCTCAAAAGTGCAAGTTACATGATACTAGTGTAGATGGGGTTAAGGAGGAAAAAATAATGGTTTCCTTACTCCTTAGTAGTGTTTTTATATTCTCTCTCTCAAGGAAATAATGGTTAGAGTAGAAACAAATAATATCTTTATTGATGTTCTATTTTAGAGAATGCACTCACATATCACCCTCTACCCTTCCCCACACTATGAAGAAGACTCTCTTAGTCTAATAACTGGATTCCAATGATCATATGCCTTTAACTTGAATATAACACACATTGAGCTTCTCCAAGCTTGAATCTATTATATATTTACACTTTCCTCACTTTATTTATTTATCTCTCTTTCTTAGATGGTAGAGATGACTCTCCCCTTTCCCTTCTAAAGTGACTTTGAATATTCGATGGATGACACTAACTACTTGCCACCCCTTGATCTCTAATTTATTTGGAAATAAGTTCACATGTCATGTTTTATCAATATAGACAAAAAATTTACACAATTTTACTATATGGGTGAGACTATTGGTATCTTCAGATTAGTAGCTGTGAAACCACTATGTTGCTTGTGTAACCACTACTTACTTAAAGTGGAAGTTTTGAAACTGATACTTGATCAAAGTGATGATGTCATCATACTTAATTTTAAAGGTCGATATGACCCTAGAATATGATTGAAAACAATATCTATATTTTTAATTTCTCTATGGGACTCTAGTTGATGTTTTTAAGCTTAACATTGATCTTCTTCCACATGTGAAAGTTGTTGCAAGAAATACAAGTCACACAAAAAACCAAAATGGATACAAGTGTTTATATGAACCCATCATATGATTTTGGATGATGTAAGATAACTTATGAGCTTAAATTATCATGCATTATATAGCTATGATAGTTATTATTCCAATAAAATATCATATTACTACTCATTTTAGAGACATTGTGGTTGAATCCCTTAATGTGCATCTCACAACTGTCAATTAGGATGATAGTTATATGTTAGATGAACATAATTTTTTTTGGCTATGCTCAAGAAACAAATGTGTAAATACTAATATATAAATCAACTCTTCAACAATCTCATGAACAAACATCTTGTTACTCTAGATTGACATGATTACTCATTTTTGTTCAAGCGAGTATGATGATTCAAATATTTTAGACCTTACTAGTAGTGTATTTAATAATCTTAATACTTATTTGGTTGTTTTTTTAGGTATTAAAATGTGAAAAATATTTTCGGTCCCTAGATGTTGGCTCCAACACCACGCCTCATCAACATCAAAGATCTTTATGGAAGAGTTAAGACGTCACCATCTTGTACATTTTTTTGTTTCACATTTTCTTGGGTATATGATAAATTCTATAGTATATAAGAGACATTTTGATTAATAAAATTCACAAAGACATTTTCCTCCTATAGATAATCCACCAGTACATTTGTCTTCTCAAATAGATGATTTTATGATTCCATGGGACTAATACTCATTTTATGACTAATTTTTGAGACCTTGGACAAGATTTTAATGTATTCCATGTTGAGTCCCTAAATTTCAATCTTCAATCAGATATGCCTCATCCAAATACACTTCCCACATACATCCATAAACATGAGGAGTATTATTGTCTTTGGCACGAGTGTTCTCCACATTTTATGGATAAATGTATAATACATTAGGAAAAAATCATAATTTCATGAGTCTTGAAGATCATATTCCCCAATAGTATTCAAAGACACCAAATAGTGAGGAATTACCTTCTTCTCCTCAGTAATATGTGCTATAGTTGAAGATAACCCTTGTATACATCCCAAATAAGGGGGGAAATTTTATCTTTGGTATGACTCTCCTTTGCACTCCACATATGAGTGCAAGGCTTATTGATAGTATATACATAGTTTTAAGAGGTAGGGGAATCAAAATACTATGTGACCATTTCATCACATTTATAGGATGAAGGAATAATCTCCTATGTATCAAGGACCTCCTCTCAATATTGAATATTTACATCCCATTTTACATTGTTGACATCCAAAGTAACATCATCCTTCTAATTATAGCATTCCTAATTTATTTGTTAAGGTTATTCACAATATGTTTCTTACATATATTTCAAAGAAAGGATAAGAAATCATGGTTAAGGCATGATATTGGATTCAATATGAGATTTATTATATGATTGATGATTCATGTAATGATATTTTGATTACATTTATGTGTAATCCTAAAATTACTAAATATTTCACATTATATCATGTTTTAGGTTTTATTTCATTATATTTTAGTAGTTGATTATTTCTTGCTCTTTACTTTTCAGCACTTTAATATCTTTCCATCTTGGGTTAATTTGTCTACTGAATCTTTTTAGATTCCTTTATAGCTCCTTTTTACAATATTTCTTTCTTGATTTTGTTTATCCATTGGCTATTTTCAAATTTCTTGGTAGCTTATTTTTACATTTTTCCTTCTTGGGTTTATTTGGTCATTTATTCTTTTCATATTCCTTTGTAGCTTATTTTTAGAGTCTCTTCTTGGGTTTATTCGATCATTGACTTTATTGACATTAAAAAACAACTCTTTCGTCTATCATGAAGATTAAAATAGAAACAACTCAATTTAATTGTATGGTCTTACTCGACTTTAGATTAATACTTAGGTATGCAAAATAGTACTTTAAGTTAATTGTAAATGTTTAAAGATAATTTACAAAATAACAAGATTTGGGAAGTGAATCAATTATTCAATAAAAGTAAATTCAATCAATAACATAATTTTATAATATAATAATTATAGCATTCTATTCATATACTCAAAGATTACACATTTATAGTTTAAAACTGACTACCTTCAATATTAATAATTTTTTATCAAATTACTTTTTCATATTTAACACTTGTATAATTTTTTGTGCTTTCAATTCTCAACCAATTAAATAACAACACCAAAGATAATTAAACTAAAATAAATAAACAAACAAAAAAAATAAAGATAAAACAAAACTATAAAGATCTGAGAGAGCTATAATACGAAAGAGAAACTAAGAGAAGAAGACATGATAAAATGTTACTACAAAACTATCTAGAATAAGTAAATAAATAAAGATAACTAAAAATATTTTAGAAATATGAAAATAAAATAAAAAAGTGTCGTGGATGGCTTTAGTACCTGCGCTTTTGTATTCTGCAAATTTCACATTGTCAATTTGACACATTGCTAATTTGAAATTAAAATTGTCAATTTGAAATTGAAAATATAATTTTTAATAAATAACGAAACTATACAATATTAATATAATTTTAATTGTTTAGAATTTTCAAAACCTCCAAAACCAATGATATCAACATCATCAAATAATACTCTTTGATGTCTGACAGACACAAACACATATTCTATGTTTTGTCAAGTCAATGAGCTTTAAGAATTTTTAAAACTACTTTCTCCGAAACTAAAAAAATATTCGTAATAAGAAACCCTTGTAAAGAACACCCGTAAAGCGGGTATATGAGGTAGGTTAGTTCTTATGTTCATACCCACCTCGAATCCTCAAAGGGATTCAAATCAATACAAATTCATACAAAATTTGATTAAAATAGAATCATGAGTCTACCAATATATTTTCCCCATGCCTAATGCTACATGCCATCTTGCTTATCACAAAACGCTTATTATAGTGGATTTCACATAAAATTAATTGAGTGAATTGTGGGAAACATTAAAAAAATCATGCAATTTGAACTATGAGAAACATAGTTGAATCGAAAAACATTATCTCCATTAATTTTTTTAATATAAAATACAATCTATATAAAAATAGTACTATGTAAATAATAATCTACATATAATAGTCAAATTCCAATGTAAAAAGATGAAAAAAAAACATTAATAACATAATTATTGAGTGAAATTCCAATGTAAAAAGATGAAAACGTTAATGGACATAATCATCTACCCTTCTATTTCTAAAAGGGAACTGATTTTGGACAGACTCCTGGTCAAAAGTAGAAGAAACGTCTCTTCATCTTTTGCCATTGATAATTTCCATCGCTAAACCGAATAAGAGCCGATACCCACAAAGAAGCTTCAGGTTGTACAGAGAAAAAAATCTTCCTCAAATGGCGATGAAGAATTTGCAAATGCCAACATAGGCTTTTTTGTCTCTAAATTTTCCTAAAAGTAGCCCATCAATGTGAAGAAAAAGAAAAAATTCCATCCGAAATGGATCAACTGAGCATTAAATTTTGTTTTGTGTCGTTGAAATTGAGGCCATCTAGATCATCATCTACCATGGCCTCCTTCAGCAGCCCTCCGTAGGGCCACGTCCATGTATAACAGCCAAGGTCATAGCCATGGCCACGGCCATGCCCCGCCATCTACTTTGTTGCTTATGGACTCGAGCTCAGTCATGCATGAAGAGCAGCAGCAACAGCATAAGCCGTAAAACATAAATTTGCCATTAGAGATATGTCCCATGTCATCATGGCCTTCAAAGCCTTGAAATATTTTAGACCTGGGATCCCAGATCCATGAGACCGATGGCTTACTTAATCTATCAAAGAGAAGCAATGGCAATAGTATTGTTAATGGCAAGTGTGTACGGCGTGGGGATTCAATCTGAGGCACCTGGTTCTTCTTCAATTTTTACTTCAAACCCACCCTGATGGAAAAAGCCAAGACCAAGATAATAAGCCCTAACCCTAATTCAGGCGTTCAATTTCTTCTTGTGCTTTTGATAAGATGCAGAGGTGAACGCAATAAAATAATCGCTATTGTTCTAAATGTCTTGGTTGTTTAGTTGGTGCTGTATAAATTACAGGTGGGTGCAACAAGTAGCTACGACACATGTAGCAATGGTCAGTTCCAGAGCCTTATGTAGGCAAACTAAAACGGTAAACAGGGTCCATGTTTACATTGTTGACAGAAGCATGCAAAAGGAAAATGAAGTAATAAAACCCTCTAATTGACTACAGGGTCTTACAATTATTCACCATTTAACTACAACTAGTAAAAATAATAATTTATTGCAAGTGCTCCATAAACATAGGAAAATATTTGAAATTTATAAAAGCCAATGGATTTTGATTGGTGGTCATCCAAAAGTCATACAAAATAATGCGTTGAAGCAAAACATATAGTACCGAGCAGGAACTAATAAGCTAAGACTAATTAACAAATAGAAAAATATAATAATCGCTAAAATAAAAAATCACAAGGAGCCTTTATGGTGATTGGGAAAGGAAGCAGGGAAGGGTGTTTAAACATTAGTGTAGGGGAGGAGGAAGAAGGCGAAGAAGATGAGGATGAGGGGTATGAGTTTGATAAGGATGATTGTCCCTCTTGTTGGTTTCATAGATCTGTAGAGTCTTGGGGTTTTGGTGATGGTGTGCACTCCGGAGTACCCATGTAGGGCTTTCCTGAGAGAAGCATTTTGGTTTGGCATAGGGTTTTTTTTACCTTCAACAGTGCAAGGAACTATTATGAGTGCATGTTGTGTGGCCTAACCCCAATCGATCCTTTTACCTATGTTGGACCCATGTTCATGATCCTGAAGAGGATGAGATGTTGTCAAAGTTTGGTTTTTTCTCTAGTGCCCAACTCTGGGTGCCAGAATTGGGTAGAAGTTATAATTATTTGACCCAAAACATTATTTTCCCCATAAAAGCGGACTACCTTGGATCTAAAGGATGGTTGCACGGTGGCCTTTTTTGAGTCATTCGAGACCTTTGGTGGATGTGGTCATGGATTGGTCCTCACCCCTGTTTTGGATCTTGAAGCATGACATTGGGTTTAGAGTGATCACAATCCCTATCCTTGTTGGATTCATGACTACCCATAGACTCTGGATGGGTTGCTCAAGGGTAGCTAGCTCCAAAAAAAAATAGCTTGCACTACCTCGAAGAAGGTTTTATATTTTCAAATACTTGTAGTTGCATGATGTTGGGTACTCAGATTTTGAGGTTATTGACCAGATTTGCTTTTATCCATGTCCATTTTGGATGTGGTGCCTGCGTAGTGTTATTTTGCTATGGTTTTCACTTTGGAAAGATAAGAGGGGTGATGAGGATCAAACCCATTGCGTGGCTACGATCACCCCTGATCAAGTCAGTGAAAGTTTTTTCAAACTCTTTGACACGATCGAGTGTTTTCAGGATTCCTATGGTGGCAAGATTTGATCTTGGGTTGACCGGATGTGTGGATCATTGAAATTTGAAACCTATTGGTTGGCATTCTTGCTTATGGCATATTTTGAATTTTTGTTCCCTGCTTTTGGCTCATCTAATCCCTCTTGGGATTTGGACCTCATTCATGGGTTTGTGACCATCTCTTTTAGGGTTTTCCCAAGTAACAGTTCTTACTTTGTGACTATTGGATTTTGTTTATGGAGAATTTGGGTCCACCTAGTGTTTGTGGTAATTTTTGGTTCTATTCGAAAGACTCTTTTGGAAATATAGGTTCTTTTGTGGTTGAGAATGGTTTCAGGTACAATTTGTAAAACCTCAATACTATGTTATGACCTCTAGTGTTTGATTTAGGATAAAGTAATTCGGGGTCACTAAGGAACCCCATGACCTCTTTTCTTGCATAATTTATCAAGACTTGGACCTCCAGTTATGCCCAGGATGGGCTCTAATCTAGTCAAACTAGTTTGTTGATATTTTACACTTTTAAGCCCATGGCCTCTTACCTCATTAGCCCAGGCTGGTTTTCGATCCATATAAAATTGGTTTAGCCAAAATCATGGAACATTGGGTCCCAAGGTGGATCTAAGGGGTTTCTTAATATATTTGGGCCTTAAGCTCTTTTATGTCTAGAATGGTTGTTGGTCCATCCAAAACTGATAGGTGACATTTCCTTGGCCTTATTAGGGGTTTGGATCCTTTATGGAAAGTTTTTATGGAGACTTAGGCCTCCTTCTATGTCCAGACTAGTTCTTGATTTAGCGAAAATTGACTCTTTGGTCCCCTAGGGACCCTAATAACATCCTAAGACCTGGGCCTCTTTTATTCTAGGATAGTTTTTGGTCCAACCAAAATCCGTTGGTTATTACACTAGTCAAATGCAATTTTGCTCTTCCTATGCTGGTCCCTGATCCATTTAAATTTGGATGCTTCTCAAGGACTTGGGCCCCTTGTGCCTAGGCTAGTTTTTCGTCCTACCAAAATCGACTAGTTCCTGCACCAGTCAAAAATAGTGGTTGTTGTTTCCCCCCTTTTAGGTCCCTTGGTCCTCCACTTTAGCTACATCTTTTGGTTAGGTCCTCTTTATACTCTTGGTCAGCTATTTCCATCCATGATGTGACCTGGTCCTTTTGATGTATCTTTTAGTTGGGTCCTTTCTGTAATCCTGATCAGTTATTTCTGACTAGAGGAGACCCAGACCTCTTGATGTGTTCGGTGCTGGTAACCACATTAATTATTAAAGGTGGGTTTACCCTAAATCTAAACAAATATAAAAATAGAGTACACAAAATGTTTGAGAATTGATTTGTATACAAAAAAAGAAAAAAGATTTTATTTCAAAAGTTAAATATTTGATTCATAATTCACTACAAACAATACTAAGATGGGAAAAAAAACTAAAAGGTTGCATGATTAATTGTAAATAATATATCGTATGATGAATACGTATGGACTGTCCATTAGTTTCAGGGAAAGTATAGAAGTAATCTAATGCATATGATAGGTAAATTTTCACTAGTCACCAATAGTATTAAAACTTAAACCTTTTAAGATAATCAATTTATAAATAAATAATAAAAATAGATATACCTGACTATATCAAGTAGGGTAATTTATTATTAGAGAATATGTTATTAATTCTTCACATTTTACATCATAAAAACATATTATAAAATTTCAGTGAGAACTCTTGTACATGTATGAATTCCTTTTGAATAATATTCCTTCCAGTCCTTTAAAAGCCTTTAATAAATATTAGTTACACTCTAATTTTAACTAATCTTTTGTTAATAAAATTAACTTAAATAAATTCAGTTATAACTTTACTTTAATTTAAACAATTTTTATAGCATTTAGGATTAATAATAATAAAGACTTGAGTAAATATTCATATTAAGACTAATAACTTAATTATTCTCATGGGTGGGCCCTCCAATATATATTATTTAATCATAATTAATCACTAAAATATAATTACCATATAGTCAACTTATACACAAGATTAATCTTTAAGTAGTTAAATATTTGCATGTTAACTGAAAAAATCAAATGAAATATCTTTTACACTTTAAAATTGGTTGTTAAATGAAATTCACAACATCTCTTTTTAGTCTTATATTTTTGACATAGCCTAATATTTATCATTTTATTATTTTAAAATATAAAATAAATAAAATCAAAAAAGTAGTCAACCAAAAGTAATCAAAACAACATCTCATCACTAAATTTCTCAATAATAAATAACAATTAAAAAGCATTATATACTATCAAAATTGTATAATAACATGATTTTATCACATAATAACATATTCAACAACTAAAAGGAGTAACAAAACAAAAATTACTACTATCACTAAGTACTATAGACACTATAAATGTCATGAATCTAACCAAAACTAATAAGAAAAGTAGTAAAGATAAAATTATAATATGAAAATTTTAGAATGTAACCAAATAATAGGATCTAAAAAAACCAAACACAACTAATTATCTTCAGTTTTATTTGATAAGATAAGGTCAATTAAATGGACATCTCCATCTGTAATATACTCATTGTATTCCATTGGAGCAATAGGCATCTCAATACAAGTCAATCCTCCTAACTCATCATCTACTTCTAACTTGATATTCTATGTGATGTCCACCCATGGTGTTGGGGAACACACAAATTCTCACAAATTTCCATACTTATTCCTACATAGATGACCTATTCCCATCCTATGATGACTACACATATTACATCACCTACTACACATTCCCTGGAACAAATTGTTTTAACTCTACATGCTAACGTGTTTTATTTAAAGAAAGATAAATAAAGAGATAGTCATTCAATAAATTCATATGCCTTGCTTCATAACCCATTAACCCTATGATATAGCAACTTATCCCTAACCTATATTATTTATATCTCTTGAGTTTATAATTTATGATGGTAAATATGATCTTAAACAACATTTTTGATCCTTCCATGCAACATGCTTAGATTAAATATCCAATGATAGATTATTAGCAAAGTTATTCCTAAGAAGTATTGAAGACTATTATTTTCAATGGTTTTATAACTTCCCCCTCCAGTTAGTTAGAGAATTCAAACCTTTCGCAGACCAGTTTCTATCACACTTTTCTATCAACATCAATGAGAAATTGTTTTATATGTGAATTTCCAAACTCAAACAAAGGTCTAATGAGTGAATAAATGATTATATATTATGGTATAAGACCATGATAGTTAAGATGGCCAATGTTATGGGAAAAAAAGTTATAAGACATTTTCAAGTGAAGTTTGTTTACACCACTACATGAGTAAATAGTATCAAGAAATTCAAGTCTTTTGATGATTTATGTCATATAGTGAGATAAATAGAAGTCAAACTCATAGCTTTGAACAAACACAAGTATGCACCTAATACTTCAAGTTCTAAATTACAAAGCAATCCAAGCTATAAGGTTAAATTGAATGATAATAAAAATGAGGCAAAGAAAATAGTTAATGCATTATCACATCCTACTTATTAGATTAAATTATTTGTTCTATAGAAGAGTCAATTTTTACAATTACTATCATAACCTCATTAATGTTACAAAAGCTACTTTATTACAACCTCATCTCTCTTCCTCTACCACAAATGTTTTATGTAAGCAGATCTACACCTAATAATTATTATAATAATTCATAATGTGATTACCATTAATCTCTTAAACATTCTAAAAAAAAAAATCAAAGTAAGACATAAGATACAAGATCTTATTGATGACAATACTATTGAGTTAAGCACACCTATAAAAGAGTCTAGGATAGAACAAAATGGAAATTATGAACTAAAAAATATTCAATGATCCATTTCCTAAAAATGAGGAATTTTTAAGTACATCATGCATACAATGTGCATGCTCCACCTACAAAATATGATCACCCAATAAATTATAGTATTGGTGCACTTGTAGGAATCTTACCACAACATCTTATGATTACATTTGATGAAAGTGAGATTATCAATGATGATTCAAATCTCCATGTACTATTTATATGATCATACATCAAGAAACAACCCATACATAGTGTCATGGTTGACAATGGGTCAAGCAATAATGTGTTCACAATGACACTTATCAACACACTTAGATACAAAAAAACATTTATTTGATATTACACAAGTGGTTAAAGGATGATGGAAGGATAAATAATACTACTGAGCACATTGTGGTACCTTTTCAATCTAGTTTTATTATAATTATGAAATGATTACTAGTATTACCAAGCACATGGGTCTTTAAATGTTTTTATGATGCCCTTGGATATAAAATATCCATGAAATACCATATATAGTGCATATATGCATCAAATTTTTACACTGCAATAAGGTATTTATAGTTTCAAGGAATTGATATAAATACCCTCTTTAGCCAATGGTATCACCTCCTCTACCCCCATTGCCACCCAAGTTTATTGTTACACCTATTCAAGAGCATTAAGTAAGTTAGTTATTGCACTTATGTAGGACCCTCTATAAACTCCCAAATGACAGTAGATGATTCTCCTAGGCATCAAGTTTTATAGCAACTATCACATCAGTGAGTTATTTAAGACTCCTAGAGGTCGTTATCTACTATAACATGTACTATGCTAGCACCACAGATAGTTTATCATGGTCCATAAGAAAAATAACAGTGATATATTCTCATGATATACAATAGAGACTATAGAATCCTCAGCCTTATAGATTTACTCATCTAATGACAATGATACATAAATTACACAATATTTTAATCCCACTTGTCTTTGGTTTTACACTTCATCTTAATTCATTATTCACTTTTTGGTAATGGATTTTTTGTTTAAATCTTCACTTCTTCAGAATCTGTGATAGTCCTCACAAAGTTTGTTATACAATCTGTTAGTTTCCTCAACCTTTCTTCTTGCCAACGACACCTGTATTCAAAATCTGTTTTACCTATATTTGACTTTCTTGATCATTGTTCTTTATTAAAAAAAGGTCTAATCTCTGTCTACGCGTTGTCTATATAACCCAAGAACTATAAATTACTTGTTACAAAATTAATAAAGATTTGTAAATAAACTAAATGTATGGACTACATCTCTCTAATGTAAACCACCATCTCATTCTTTTAGTCAATTTCATTATGATAGTTTGCATAATCATAATATATCTAGACTGTACATTCAAGCACAGATTGGCCCTAACCACCAATTAAATACTATGCCAACACATTACATGATTGGGAACCTTTTAATTGATTTACATAGATTTGGTCTCATTTCTAATATGGTAGCCCGCAGACCTTAAGAAAATAAATTATTTATCAAGATATTGATGTTCTAAATGGTTACATGTCGCTATATACTTATTCTCCCATTTGAATTCTAGTTCTGAGTTAGTGTGAGACTGAGAAAACACAACATGCTTATTTAATATTAAAACCTGATTTCTTAACTCTGTGACAATTATTTATTATCTATATAACTGTCTCATCGTTCCACAATAATATATATATATATACACACACACGTATATATACATATATATACATACACATACACACACACACATATATATACATATACATACATATATATGTATATATATATATATATATATATATACATATATATATACATATACATATACATATACATATATACATATATATATATATATATATATATACATATACATATATACACATATACACACACACACACATATATATACACACACACATATACATACACACACACACACACACACACACACATATACATACATATACACATACACATATACATATATATGTATACATACACACACACACACACACACACACACACACACACACACACACACACACACACACACACACACACACACATACACACACACATATATATATATATACACACACACACACACACACATATATATATACATATATACATATATATATATATACATATATATATATATATATATATATGTATATATATATATATATATATGTGTGTGTATATATATATATACATGTATATATATATATATATATATATATATATATATATATATATATATATATACATACATACATACATATATATATATATACACATATACATACATATACATATATATATATATATATATATATATATATATATATATATATATATATATATATATATATATATATATATATATATATATATATATATATATATATATATATATATATACACACAGACACTATAGCTGTATTTGGTTTAGTTTTATTCAATTGTGTTGGATACTACCAATTTTTCATGACTTGAGAAGGGCCTCTGAAACATCACTTTGTCAGGACCGTTTATGATCATGCAGTCTAGACATAGTTTAATTATCCTATTTTTTGATTGACATCTTCAAAGGGATTGAAACCCACACAAAAACTTACAAATTATATGAAAATAGACTTACCAATTAATCCAATTATCAACAGTCCACAGATCCTTACTTGAAGTTAACATAAACTCAGTTACCATTCAGATTTAGACTTTTAGTTCGTTTTAGATTCACTATGACTTATTATGTAGTTGCTGGTAGATTGGTGCATTAATTTATAAACTCCACATTTAATCAAACATTTGGCACATGACTACAACTTTATGAGATATGAGTGTGCTTTTAATCTAGTTATGTGACCAACACATTAAGCTGCTTGTCTCATAGCATCAAATGTACCAATAACTCCATCTACACTTCTTATCAAATATATTGATAGCGTATTATCTGAAAATGTGTCTATTATCTGAATAGTCTCTGTACTATGGGACCTACGACCCTATGTTTTAAGTGTACATACAACTCTTCCCTTATTAGACTTATAGTGTGTAGTCAGTTGTATAAAATATTTTAAAAACTAATTATAATTAGAAACATCCTTATTACTCATGTAGTCAATCCATTTACTCTTTGATATTTTATAAACATAAAAGACACCTTACAAATGCTCTACTTCATAAAATATAAATTTTATCTCAACCCGAGAAGACTGTAAATAGATAAATTGTTACTTCTATCATCGATCCATCAAAGATCATGCATAAAACAAGTGAAATGATATCATTTCGTACCTCTACCACATTATTCTCTGTCACAATCTTCTTGTATACATTTCTCCTTTATAACATTGGTGAATTCATAGAAGCACAATCTATTCTCATTGCTCAATCTTCATATATGTACAATTTGTAGATATAGGCCTAGAGGCCGTATATCCTTTATATGTATACACATAGTCCTATTACTATAAACAAACATATACAAGCCTAAATGCCTTGTTTACTATTTTTACCACACCTCCTCACCAAGACTTCATGCTTCGACCTATATACATATTTGTTTTCTTTATTAGGCTCCTTCAAATTTATTTTTGATGCTAATCCTCTTTTAACAATTTGCTGAATATGGTTATCTTCTCCAAGATACCCTCTATCATTTTAGGTCTTGTTTCTTATACCAAGATTGTTCTTCTATAGTATTAGTCTTCTAGATAGTGTGAATTGCACTTACATAAGGAAATTACATGTTTACATATACCTTTTACAAGTCTTATAAGATAGTTCAAATATTCAAATTTCCCTTTTGATGGGAAAACTCCAAACTGATCTAAGACTAGTGAAGCATCTAAAACTTCTTATTGACCTTTCACAAGACCACTTTATAAATCAAAAAGTCTTGGTCAATGCTCCTGCATCAGACTTCTAGACTTGAAAAGGTTTCATGAGCTCCTGCTCATGACCTTTTTTTTTGCCTTGCTTTGAAAATCTTCATTTTGAGCCAATCTTTCATATAGGTGAGCATGTTCTTTGGCTCCACACTTGTACTTTATTTTTATTTTTGTCTTCTCCTTCCAACCTATTAACAAAATCAATTTATTAAAGAAATTAAATCTTTCATTGTGACCTTGAAGCATTCTTCAGTATTTTCCATGTTGTTCATATCCATAATGAGCTCTTAAATGCTCATCTTTCACTATCTTCACACTATTCCTCCCTTCATATTTGTTTCTATATTCTGCCTCAGTTGTAACAAATTGTATTTGATTTTTATTAGTTTTATCATCAAAAATTTTATTGTTGTCTTTCAAGACAACTCCACTTCTTCCTTCAATTTATTTCCCATATGATAATTTACTGATATTATTACCCTCTAAGGCAATTTCCTTCAAGCAACTGACCTTTTAATAAATTCTTCAAGGTTTTCCATGCTTCTTATAGAATACAAACTGTTTATCAATCCATCAAATAGCTTATCCATGAATTCATTTGACAAAATATCTATTTTTAAAAATAAATCAAATTCTTCATGTGTCACAATGGTTACCTGCAACTCATCTTTTCCAAATTTTATTTTGTTCATCTTCTTTTTGCATGAGCTCACCCCTTGGCTCAGAAAGTTCACTTTCAACATCAATAGCTTTATCTCCATATTATTTAACTATTAAGGCCCTACAATGATCCTTATCTCTATCATTATCTTTCATACCTGCAATCAAATCATCAAAGGAAATATTAGATTTAAAAATTTGAGCCTCATTTGCCCCCTCAATATCTTCTTTGTGCAATTCCTCAATGAAGCTTATGAACTAGTCTTCTTTTCTTATCTCATCTTATCCCAACATTATTCCTATTTTTGGTTCATAAATTCATACTTCTTTTTGTTTTCTCAACAATCTCTACTCTCTTTTCAAGGCAATGTTCAACTTTTTCCTTATCTTTCTTTTCAAAAGTGACTTCACTGGCCACTTCACTCTTTTTCTTATCTTTATGCCAACCTCTTGGCTTTATGTTGTTCCCACACTCTCTATTAGGAATTGTACCACTACCAATATTTCTCTTATTTTTCTCATCTCATCTTGGAACTCCATCTCTTTCATCACTCTCTTTTTTTTCATTGTGGTTTCTCTTTTCTAGCAACCTTCCCATTTGTTTCTTTCTCATGCCTCACCTATGTCTGTTTCACCTTAGTCTTTTGGATTATCTTGTCCAAGTCTTCCTTCTTGGACTATCTCTTAGAGCTTTCACTAAGCTCTTTACCTTTCACTTATAACTCTCTTTGTAATATCCTACAACAAACTTGTTACTTCTACAACCACAACTAGTCAATCAAACTCAAAACTTTATATCTAATCCAAGAGTAGTCTTTATAATTGTATCAATCACTTTATCAAAATAATCAATATTTCAAAACCTTTATCCTTCAATCTGTAATAAAATATCAATTCCAAGAGCTTCACATTTTAATGCACTCTTGTTACCTTTTTTCTAAAACCTTTACAAATCTGATCTTGCAACTTTAGACAATTTGTCAATTTTCTCACAAAATCTCTTAACTATTATGCAATTTCAGAACTAATTCATTTCCAAAATAGTGTTCTTATGCTCTGATACCAATTGATGACAATGATACATAGATTACACAATATTTTAATCTCACTTGTCTTGGTTTTACACTTTGTCTTAATTCACTATTCACTTTTTGTAATGGCTTTTTTGTTTAGATCTTCACTTCTTTAGAATCTGTTATAGTCCTCACAAAGTTTGTTATACAATTTGTCAGTTTCCTCAACCTTTCTTATTTCCAATGACACATGTATTCAAAATCCTTTTTACTTATATTTGACTTTCTCAATCATTGTTCTTTATTTTAAAAAATGTCTAATTTGTAACTACTCACTATCTATATAACCCAATAACCAAAACATACTTCTTACAAAATTAATAAAGATTTACAAATAAACTAAATGTATGGACTGCATCTCTCTATTGTAAACCATTGTCTCATTCTTTTAGTCAATTCCATTATGACAGTTTGTGTAATCATAATCTATTCAAACTATATATTCCAGCACAAATTGGCCCTAACCACTAATTAAAGACTGTGCCAACATGTTACATGATTGAGAACCCTTTAATTGATTTACATAGATTTGGTCTCATTTCTAATGTGGCAGTCCATAGATCTTAAGAAAATAAATTATTTATCAATATCTTGATGTTCTAAATGGTTACATATCGCTATTACTAATTCTCCCATTCAAATTCTAGTTCTGAGTTAGTGTGAGCCCAAGAAAACACAACATGCTTATTTAATATTAAAACCTGATTTCTTAACTCCATGACAATTATTTATTATTTGTATAACCATTTCATCATTCGATAATAATAATATATATAAGACCATTGTAACTATATTTGGTTTAGGTTTATCCATCTGTGCTGGAAACTATCAATTTTTCATGACTTGAGAAGGTCCTCTGAAACATCACTTTGACAAGACTGTCTATGATCATGCAGTCTACACATAGTTTAGTTATCCTATTTTTTTATTGACATCTCCAAATTAATTTAAACCCACACAAAAACTTATAAATTATATGAAAATAGACTTATCAATTAATCCAATTATCAACAGTTCATAGATCCTTACTTACAGTTAACATAATCTCAATTACCATTCTAATTTAGACTCTTAGTTCACTTTAGATTCACTATGACTTATTATGTAGTTTTTGGCAGATTGGTGCATTAATTTATAAAATCCACATTTAATCAAACATTTGGCACATGACTACAACTTTATGAGATATGAACGGACTTTTAATCTAATTATGTGACCAACACATTACGTTGCTTGTCTCATAGCATCAAATGTACCAATAAATCCATCTACACTTCTTGTCAAATATACTAATAGCATATTATCTAAAAATGTGTTTATTATTTGAATAGGATCTATACTATGGGACCTATGATCCTATGCTATAAGTGTACATACAACTCTTTGCTTATCAGACTTATAGTGTGCAGTCAGTTGTATACAACATATTAAAAACTAATTATATTAGAAACATCCTTATTACTCATGTAGTCACTACATTTACTCTTTGATATTTTATAAACATAAAAGATACCTTACAAATGCTCCATTTCATATAATATAACTTTTATCTCAACCCGAGAAGACTGTAAATAGATAAATTGTTACTTCTATCATTGATCCATCAAAGATCATGCATAAAACAAGTTAAATGATATAATTTCATACCTCTAACATGTTATCTATCATAGTATTCTTGTATACATTTCTCCTTTATAATATTGACAAATTCATAGAATCATAATCTATTCTTCTCATTGCTCAATCTTCATATATGTAAAAATTTTAGATATCAGCCTAGAGGTCGTATATCCTTTATATGTATACACACAATCGTATTACTATCAATAAACATATACAAGCCTAAAGGCCTTGTTTACTATTTTTACCACACCTCCTCACCAAGACTTCATGATTCAATCTATATACATATTTGTTTTCTTTATTAGGCTCCTTCATATTTGTTTTTGATGTTAATCTTCTTTTAACAACTTGCTCAAGATGGTTATCTTCTCCAAGATACCCTCCATCATTTTAGGTCTTATTTCTTATACCAAGATTGGTCTTCCATAGTATTAATCTTCTAGATAGTGTCTTAGGGTGAATTTCATTCACACAAGGAAATTACATGTTTACATATGTCTTTTACAAGTCTTACAATATAGTTCAAATATTCAAATTTCCCTTTTGATGGGAAAACTCCAAATTTATCTAAGACTAGTGAAGCATCTAAAAATTCTTATTGACATTTCATAAGACCAATTTATAAATCAACAGTGTTGGTTGATACTCTTGTATCATCATTATACATGTGAACCTATGAGTGATGATGAAATCTACATTACAAAACCCAATTCTTTTTCATATTTTGATACACCTATATCTATTACTTTTCATTCATGCCAGGTGACCCTTCTACCACATGATACATGCACTCCCCATAACTATACCATTTATGGGTTGTTGGTTAACACTTTTCAAATTTTAATATAAATTCAAAAATATAAAAAAAAATCAAATAATTTAAAATATAAAAATATTAAAAATATTAAAAAAAAAATCAAGACCTAAGCATGACATGATTACTATATTACACTATTTATATATTTTATTTATCACATGTTTGATAGATGACATATTATTTTTCATACACATACATTTTATGGTATATGAGTGCAATTCAAGACATATGGATCATACATGGAAACATAGATGTTGGACTCTCCTATACCCAATGGCCATGCCAATGTTGGGGGCCATATTATTCTACATGTCACATTATCACATATTATAATTTTTATCACCTTTTACCATGTTGATCTATTTAGATTTGTTACACATGTATTTTTAGTTATTTATATATTACACAGTGTTACATGAATATGTTAATTTAATATGTTATGATACTGACATATATGAATAATGTAGACTAGTTTTCATTTGTTCTATTCTTCATTGATGTTGTTACTCTTGCATAATGGGCTACTCATTTCTTGTTTATTCTATGCCATCCTTGGATTTGTTTTTTGAGAGATATTAATGTCCCCTTAATTTTATCCCATTGGGATTATTTTTTGCAACATATATATGTCCCTTGTCTATGACCCCTTGGCATTTTTCATTAAAACATCTTTATGTCACTTATTTGTACCCCTTGGCCTTATGTATAACACACATATTTTATGGATTAATGTGAGATTTTATATTAAAATTTTTGCACTTGTTTAGATTAATGAGTTTGTTAGTGTAGTGATGCATATCACACACCTCTCCTTCATGTATGGTGTCATGATTCATATTGAATGCACCCCTTTATTACTTAGGCTTAATAATTTTTTATATTAATGTTGGTTACTACTATGTTCTTACTTTATACATCTATCTTTACATGACACTTATATGCCTATAGATATTAAAATATGGTCTTTAGTACTTGACAATGATAATCTTGACACACATTCACTGTGCATGACTTGAGAAATCAAATAGGTTCCTGATTCACCATCCTCTCACACTTGCATGCTATTTTATGAGTCAACCCTTCTGATATATTGTTAAACACATATAATAAACTCAATGTCAACTTAACACCTATTGAATATCCTACACAAAATTCTTAGGAATCTTAGATTAGTTCACTTGTACATAGCTCATTTATGCTAGTTATGGTCATTACCGCCCATTGGTAACAATCTAGATGGTTAGAACTGTCCCAATCCTAGTAACAACTATTTTATAAAATTGAACCCATCCTTAGGTCTTCCTAGTAACATAGTGTATTGGTGGTGTGAGTAATTACTCAAAAGGATCCATATATAAACAAATTAAGGATTCATTTCAAATTCATTTAGCATCCATTTATTGCACATTGAGACCATCTACCCTATACATCTAAATTTGCATATTATTCACAAGGAGTAGTCATAAGCCAAGTTATAAATCACTTAGAAGCAAGGTCAAATTAATAATTTTCAAGTACCAAATCCAATCATTAGTCACATTCATATAGTAAAGAATCATAATTGTATAATCATATTAAGTGGAGAACTACACATGGCTCAATTTACATCCTTGGAGTATTGAACTTATAGGAAATAATGAACCACCAGATGGGGGTGATTGGGGATATCTCAACACATTATACTTACCCTATTTTTATATAATAATATCCCTCATAAGCATATCTAGGGTTTTAAGGCAAAGGAGATTGATTTTATAGATTGTGAATCATTAGGGTTCAGGATCACAAACATAGAATAGGTAAATATATTTCCATGTGATCATTAGGGTTTAGGATCACAAACACAAAATAATTAAATATATTTGTAGGTGATCATATATTCATTATGTCACTTTTATCCACACCATGGGGCCTAAGACTAAATGTGCAGGAGATAATTGAGTTTTGGTTGTGCAGAGTGAATGGGCAAAGCTAACTCAAAAATAAATAACTAAACACATTCAATGGAGCGCAAGTCTTACTTATGGGAAATGTAAATTCAATTAATTAATAGATAATATGGATAACTAGTATAATGGGTTACAATGCATGTCTTATATATTAGATACATGAAGCATCTATGTTATGACTGTGTGGATCATATACCTTAGGTTAGTTATGTATGTTACATACTTATATAAATAAAATACAAAAATGGTTACAAATGCTATCAGTTACCAAGAAGATGGTTTCATTAGTTCATCTTCAAAGATGGATGATGGTTGGTAAACCCATTAGATCACATGTCTAATTTAAGTCAACATGTGTATGTGTTATGGAATCTAAGAATTTAGAGAGGCATGCATAACTGAGTTACAATGTGGGACTGCAAGGCATATGGGTCTACGAGCTGTAAAGTGAATAAAATCTAGTGAGTTGGCACAAAAATTGTGAAGTAAATAGGTCAGTGAGGTGCACATTTTTATGATATGTGGCATGTAAATATGAGGTGGACTAAACTATAGGCATGAAAAGTGTATAAGGTAGTGAGTAAGCAACTTGTGCAATGTGTGAGACTGTGATCTATGAAGTGTATAGTGAAGAGTGCATAGTGGTTAGTGTGTATAAGTCTATGATTTGGTGAAATACTTGTACATATAAATTTAATAAAAACTTAGTTAAGGAGTGCATAAGATTGGGTGAGAGGTGTGTGCTCAATGTAGTAGAGCAAACAAGGAGTAAGTTTAGCTATGCAATAACTATGCACATATAAATTTCCCTTTATTGAAAAGAAATGGTCTCCATTACATTAGTGCACATTTATGGAAACTACACCCAAAGTTATTTTGAAGTGTACTGCTTGGCCTAATCATCATATTTCCCAACCTTGACCACTTTAAAAAGTTCATGCATGCCATATTAGGTGTGTGTGTCTATCACTTTGATGATTTAATATTTCTCTGTGGGACACAAGTGTCTAGGATCCAAATCAAAAGGATGTTATCTCACTATTGGCTCAAGAAGAAATGGAGTGTAAGACATGAGAAGTTCCACATTGAAGCTTGGGTGCATGCCCAAGTAATGAGGTAGATCAAGAATTAAGGTGTTTTCACCATATGTATGTAAAATGGTATAAGTACCATAGTGTAGATGTTTAATCTTTTGGCATAGACCTTTGAAGTGATCCTTATAAAGTTATAACCAGAATTTATCACCAACTTGGAACACATGAGGTGTATGATGTGCATCATGGCACTAATTTTACTTGCATTAAGTGTAAGAGAGAATATGTTGAACTTGATGGTGAAAAAACTAGATATGGCTCTATAAAATTCTCATCTTTATCTATTTCCTATTCTTGTGCATACAACTCATGACTTGATGGTGCATGGTAGGAGATGTCTAGAGGTGCCAAAGGTTAAAACCCAAGACATGTCTGGAATGGACTGTGTCTAATAGAGATATGAATAGACCTATTATAGGTGTGTTGAATGTAAAAGATATTGTCATCCTAGGTGTAAACATGTACATGGCTATACATTCACAAGAGGTGAACAATTGTGTCATTGACCACTTAAATTTTTCCATCTATTTGAGGATGAAAAGCCATCAATTGATCCAACTATGTACCTATAAAATCCCATAATGATTGATAAAAGTGGCTCATAAAGTGTGGATCATGGTCATAGGTGATGAATGTTGGTAGCCCAAAATGAACCTAAACATGGTTGAAAAATGCTAGTGTAGTGCTAGCTATATCAATGTATTTTATACATGTGACCATGATAACCATCTTGGAAAATTAATCCACTACATTAAACACAACATCATTTTTATATATCATCGTAGGTAGTCTAATCATTAAATCCATGCAGATAGATTCCCATGGTCTGGATGGAACCCGTATAGGTGTGTAAATTTTGATATTCCTATTGATGGGATTATAAATACAACAAGGAATTTAAGACTTGATGTGGCACTCTACATTTATGTGCATATGTGTACATTAGTAGTATGATTTTAATATGGCTCAAGTATTTATCATGCCAATGTATCCTTAGGCCTTAGCATAGTGCACTTCCTAAATGATTCATTAGTGAGTTGTACCAAATAAAACATAGAGATGTTTGAGCTTGTATAGAAGTTGGTCAGACAAGTAGAACTCTTTCACTTTTTTACCTTACACAAGGCTAGTGTAAGTTACTATGAAGTCCTAATTTATTGAGTAGAGAGATACCCAGTCTATGAAGATGTGGTCATGTGTGTCTAACACTGTGATGAATACATGAACTGGTGATTGGATAAGGTAATATATGGCCTTGTTGTCCTTCCCTTTCTTATGATTGATCATGAGATGGAACTTTTATAGGTAAGTCATCCATTTCATATGGTGCACATTTTTCATCTTGTTTTGTGACTATAGGAAATGAAGTGGTTTATGGTGTAAATGAATAACTATCTCCTTCTTGAGAATATAGTGTCATCATTTCTTAATTTCTTGTAAAATAACATATAGTTCCTTCTCATAGGTTGAGTACCTTTACACTATATCACTAAACATATTAGAGAGGTATGCAACCAAATATCCATGTTGTATGAACACTATAATGAGTGCGTAGTCAGATGCATTAGTGTGAATTTCTAAGGTTTGCAAAATGTCAAGCATTATGAGAATAGGTACTATGTAGAGGCATTGTTTGAGTGCCTAAAAAGTGTGTTGTTTTACATGAGTCCATTCAAATTTGATTTGGCAAGTGTGAGCTAATTGAGAGCCAAATAGAAGTGTGATAAACTAAGGATAAACCTATGGTAGAAGTTAGCAAGTCCAATAAAAATCCTAAATTATTTGAGATATCATAGAGTAGGCCAATCTTAGATCACTTTTATTTTTTATGGATTTATACTAATTCCAATGTAATAAATGATGTAGCCCAGGTATTGAATTTACATCATGCCAAATGTACACTTCACTAAGTTGGCTTGCAATTTATATTGGTGTAAAGTTTCCAAGACGTGTTATATGTGCTCCATATACTCCTCCCAAGTCTAGTTAAAGATGAGGATGTCATCCAAGTATATGATAACAAAAGAGTTCAAGTATGTTTTGAGTAGATCATTAATCAGGTGCATGAAAGTGGTTGGTGTATTGGTGAGGCCAAAAGGCATGACCAACCATTCATACAATCCTTTTGAAGTCTTAAACGCTATCTTCTAGACATGTTTAGGATGGACTAGAACCTAATGGTAAACTAACTTCAAGTTAATCTTGGTGAAGTATTGTATGCCTCAAAGTTGGTAGAGAAGGTCATTAATGCATAGCAGTGGATACTAATTATTTACCATGATTTTGTTGAATGCATGATAGTCTATACAAAGTTTCCAAGACCCATCCTTTTTAGATGTAAGGATTAGCAGACTCTCATAAGGGGAAGAGCTAGGCCTGATCTTTCCTTGATAAAAAATCTCTTAAATATAGCCCCAAACTTCATCATTTTACCAAATTGATCTATAATAAAGGTCTTATTTAGAAGAGTGGATTTAGGAACCAAATCAATATGGTGCTTTATTGCATAGTGTGTTAGAAGGACTTGAGGTTATATAAAGAATTATTTACTCTACTCTAATATCTTATCAAGCTATTGTTTCTATGATGATGTGTGAGTACTACGTACTTCCATAGTGTGATTTTATTTTGACTACGTGAGTGTCTCAAGGTGGACCATGAGTAACATGAACTTCTATGCATGAGATACAAGCTTAAGGCATTGCTTGGTAGAGACCAAAGTAAATATGGTTGTGGGATCTAACTTAAAGAGTTTTTAGAAATGATTTTGTACATAGTTCAACGTTATGGCTTGGATTGATATGTAGCTTCACATTCATACAAGTAAAATATCCCCAATAAGATGTCATAGACCTCTAGAGGTGTGATGTCATAAGTGAAATTATCCTTCATAGGCTTGACTTTATATTGAAAAGTGCACTGCCACTAAACTTTTATATCTTTCCCCTACTAGATCCACCCTAAAGAGAATGGATTTAGATGTGTAATAATAGTAGGACCAAGGCATTGAGTTATGGATTGCATGATTATTATTTTTTGGCTACCACTATCGATGATGATGTGGTGAGGCTGACCCTTTAACTAAAATTGGTGTGGAATATGTATACACATAATATTTTCAAAACTCTGTCAATTATTGATGATTTATATCTTATAGGAACCCATTAAGTCTCAACCTCTCTAAGTGCACACCTTAAAGGGTACACTGAAAAAGGGGTGGTCAGACCATTAATGCTTCACAATATTATTATCTCTTTACTAACACTTGATATCTACATAACCATATCCTAAAAACATTCCCCTAAGCTTTGCCTCCTCTTTTGCACTCTCTTTTAGTCATTTTCTACCTTCATTAGCCCTTCCCTAATCTAAACTCCTTTTTGATAGTTTATGATACAATGTCATCCCCATAGACCCTGTACTCTAATTAACAATAATAATTTAGGGTCTAGGTCACCCCCTGGCTAATCTAGACCAAGTCATAATTTGTTTTTGTTAATAGTGATACATAGTTGATTGGGATGACCCTATTGGCTAAACTTTAGGAAAGGTTTGGGGTTAGATTTTTATATATAAACACATTCATTTTGCCATTTATTAGAAAAAATAATAGTTAATTATTCATTTTCACTTATTTACAATCTACTCGTCCACCATTCTACTTGAGAAGTCATATCTTAGGGTCTTTACTTAAAGAATAATCTTGTCTTATGGAAAAGTCTTGGATGCTTTAGCATTTATTAGTGATCCTTAAAAACCAAAACAACCTCTTGTGAAGCACCTTTGGCCAAAGGAGAGAATGAGTCTTGACGGGTGCATCTTCAAGGTAAGTATCTCTAACTTTGCTCCTCTCTTTTAGTAGATATAATTAACATAATTAATGTATTTTGAATATATTTCTCTCTTCATGCATTAGAGTTTTACCTATACATAAATTAAATAATATTCTCTTATGCATG
The DNA here is from genome assembly GCA_037957365.1 of Torreya grandis. Taxonomy (NCBI): domain Eukaryota; kingdom Viridiplantae; phylum Streptophyta; class Pinopsida; order Cupressales; family Taxaceae; genus Torreya; species Torreya grandis. Next base: position 2,215,284 of record JARHVA010001167.1, on the reverse strand, counting down.
TTTAATTTTTATGTTTACTAACCCCCACTTTGTGACATAAGCTTCGGTGAGCACTAGATTAAAATTTACTTTTATTTTATCATTTATACATTAGTGAATATGAAAAACATAGGACCTAGTTAGGGATATTGCATAATTTTGCTTCACTAGAGGATTTGGAAATTCTTAGTGATATTATTGTGGTAAGAAATCCCTTGACTAGGTCTAGCAGATCCATCTTGATCATGACCTTAAATATATAATGTATCAAAAATCATAAGTGTAAGTAGAATTTATCTTCTCTAAGATAATATTGATTTATAGATCAATTGCATTTCTCTTTTTCATACATTCTAATGAACCTGATGTGAATCCAATCCTTACAAGTTTTCTTTCATGCCATCATTTTTGTGTTCATATTTATATTTTTTTATATTTGAAGTACTATATTGAACTAGTGGGTATAGTTTTAAATTTATATGTTTAGGTTTAACACACAGTCACTTCAAAATGACTCTGTTATGTCTGTGCAAGTTTTTGATAATTATAGGTTACTAGATAGAGCAATTAGACACATTAATTTTCCTTAGTTTGAGATTAGCATACATAGTCAAGCAGGTTGATTCTATTTACTATTTTATTCTATCAACATGCATGTCAAAAACACTATTGAACATGTTAATATGTTCATTATTTCTTCTTCATTACACAAGGTTTTGCAAACTTGGTCAAACCAATCAACCTAGTTAGTAGAATTTTAAAGTAATAATTAAGAACCATATCATAAAATTTTGAAATATAAATCATCTTCAAGCCCACCAAAGTTTCTTTATTATCTATTTTTATGTCATTTTAGTTCTTCTTTCAGTACTATTTTCACAAGTTTTTAGTCTACAAAACTATAATCTTACAGCTAAGTAGGTCGACCTAGTCAACTTAGTTATGTAGTTTGTCTTCTGTTTAAGAGACATAATCAACCTATTCAACTTTGTTCTTAAAGACCCTACTTATGAATAATAGTAGTGACCCAATCAACTCTATTATGTACTATTTACATATAGTATCACTTGAACCAACTTTGTACTATTCTCAATCAAGGAATTAACATCTATTTTTTAGTAATTAATTCATATTTATTTTTCAATTTTTTGCATGATTACAGTAACTCACATAGTATAAATAGGTGGTTTTTTAAATTACTATTTTAGTTACACTATTTTACTCTTTTGCACACACAACCAGACCACTTTACATTAAAAAAGAATTAAACATTTGTCTTCCTGAGGTCTACCTACTTGGATTTCATTATCAAGGGGGAGGTTGACTTGATTTTCTATCCAAGTATAAATACATAGTTAATGGTATATATTGGAAAAAAATTTAACACCTTTATCAATATGGGATTGTGAAGTGAGGGGTAGGTCCTAATACCAAGATAGTACCATTACTAATATAGATCCATTTCAACCTAAATGTTATGAAACCAACTTTAGATTTCTTTCTAGTTCCCTATCTTCAACCAACTTTTCTATCACATTAAAATCAAACTTTATTATAATTTAATGACAATTAGGGTGGCCAATTAGTTAGTATTTACTTTTTACTTTTCGATTCTTCTTTGATCATTATGTGTTGTATTGTAAAACTTGCATTGACCAACATTGGTATAATTTTTGTGTTGTGTGTTCCAATTGGATCAATCAATTGATCCAATTGTTTGTGTGATTTATTTCATTATTTCTTCAATTTATATTTCAAAGTTTTCCATTATTTTAAAACACTATCATCTTTCTCAATACAGTCTCTTATAGACTATTTCTCACCTTTTTTTACTATACACAGTCAATCTATATGACTATTTATTCCTCTCTCTATTCTATCCCCTTTCTAGTAGTACATAAACAACCCATACGATTGTAGTACCTTGTCGACCTAGTCAATTTTATACCTGTTGGTTGATTATGTTCTCTATTGGTCAATTTTTTTCTTTATCTGGCTGACTCTGTCCCTAATTTTTCTTCTTCTTACCTAATCTCTATCTCTTTCATCAAGCATCATGAAATCCCCTATCATAATCTTCTTGGACAAACTGGATCCATTTAGACACTGTATGGGGTGCTATTTCCTTCCTTTCTTTACCTCTCAAGAAAATCCTCACTCTTTGAGTACTTATTCCCTTCCCTCATATTTCAATTATAACATGGTTCAAATCATGCAAAAAGATGAGATTGGTGGATCAGATCCTTTCCATACCTATTAATACAATTCCCATCTTCAAGCATCTCATCACAATGTGGGGATAATTGACAAAATTTTATCCACTAACTCTATAGGTAATCCACCACCTAACAACCCTTCCCCTAATACCAATTTGGGGAGTCTCCCTAGAACATCAATCCACTAATTTATACCACTCATATTCTTGCACAAATAGCATAACAAATGAACATAATGTAAACATCTAACACCTCCCAAATGATACAACTACAACATCATTTGATCAATATGGATAATCAACCTTTAGTTCTTCTCCCTCAAAATAACCAAAATTTTATTCCTCTGCCTCTTAGTGATGTCATTTGGTAACATATCTCCAACTATTAAGTATGATGGGACTAAAGACCCTACATATTTTCTTAAGGCATTTGGAAATCTTTATAAGGAGTGGATCCAAACTAATACTTTTTACACAACTAAAATTTTAGTTAAAACTTTCACTGGTGATGTATTGGAATGGTAAAATCAACTTTCCCAACACTTTATATGGCAACTCAAGGATTTGGTCAATCCTCTAGTTAAATAATTTCAACACAATGATCTTCCCAAAAATTACCTTAGCCATTTTATCAATGCTAATCAATATCCCACTAAATTATCTCATGATTTTATCACGTGATGAAAATATTTAGCCCACAAGGTCAATCATAACATGATTGATGATAATTTGTTTAAACTCTTTATAACCACCTTAACTCCTTCACTTTAGTATAAGGTTTGAACTTTTTCCCCTAAAACACTCAATGAAGCTCTTGACCAAGCCAACATTAAGACTTATTAATGAAACAATTTGAACCTAAAACTAAACTCATTAAAAGATAACTTCAAGACTCAACTAATACCATAATTGACAATCCTACTCAAACCAAATCAAGATTTTCTAAAGTTGACAATCCTCTATCTTCTCACTTACCATTAACTATGCAACAAATGAAAAAAAAACTAATTCCCTCTAAACCATTTACTTATCCTAATAATCCTCCTAAATGGTATGACCCTAACCAATTTTTTTGGTTCCATTCTGACATTGGTCACTCCCATAAAACCTGTAGAGGGCTTATAAAATTTGTTTTTTCCTATATGCTTGGAGATTCATTTAATCATGAAGACATGAATAAACTCCATCATCAAGATTACGATAATGCTTCTCAAAACTATCAATATCTCAAATCTTCTTCTTCTAATAACCAATATTAGTTTTCCACATCTAATGATCAATAAGATAACAAGGATGTTTGTGCCATTGATGCTGACTATGATAAATATTACAATAATTATCAATATGTCAACATGTATAAGGTTAATTATTGATGAAAATTGGCTCAAAAGTATCATGTTACCAATCTAATAAATCATATTTTGAAGAGAAATTACTCAAAGATACTATAATCACTCACCTAGATTTAGAAAATAATGAGGAACCATATCCTCCTTCCAAACCCCCAACCAATTCTCTTCCTCCAAAATATAATTTACCTTCTAAGCCTCATGTCGGTTCTTTTTCCAAAAGCCATTAGAAATTCTTAGAAGAAATCAACTCCATGCCTTGAAAAATACCTCTCATGGAGTTAGTTTGCACCTCTCCTTATAATTGCAAGTTACTCATGTAACAACTTCAAGAAATTGAAGAGCCATCTCCCCTAGAAGAGGAACCATCTCCCCATAAACCTCAACCAATCAAAGTGAATACCATTAGATACATTAGTCCTTCTTTGAAACCCTCCATTGAGTTCCTTGAAGAAGACTTGATTAATGATGAGATCCTCTTTTGAGCTAATGATACACACCTATTCATTAAAATATCCTTTAATACCACCCTCATTCATAAAGTACTAGTAGATGAAGGATCCATTATTAATATGACATCTCTGTGGATCATCTAACAACTTGGCTATAATAAAAATCATCTCAAGCAAACCCACCTAACATTCCATGGATTTGATAAAACTAATCAAAATCCACTTGTTTGTATTTGACTCCCTCTTACGATTAGACCTAAGACCATCCAAATAAGCTTATGGTCCCAGATTTACCATTATCCTAAAACATACTCTTAAGATGCCCATGGACTCATAGAACGAGGGATATCACCTCTTTTAGTATCCAATGTATCAAGTTCCTTTATAATGGAAAAATGTATAAAAATGAGGCCGATCCCAACCCTTGGAGTATTCAACTTTTAAATCCCAAATCTCAATATCACATTCCCACCATTCCAATGATCAATAGTGCTCCATTAATTGAATTCATCAATTACATGTCACTCTTACTGATTATGATGATGATGATGAGCCTAATGATCTACAAAATACTTATAACACTAACAAGCTACCTCCTTACATCTCAGAGAGGCTTCCTCCTTATCTATTTCCTTGTGATTAGACCATTCCTCTCATAGATGATATCACTAATTTCTCCCCTCTGTGTAATGTGTAGGAAGCCTCTTACACAAAATATGAATTCACATACAATGATTATGGAGTGGCCAAATTATTCCAAGGTCATTTAATTAATCCTCCACATAAATTCAATGATCTAGGCATCTCCCCTTCTGAAGTTCCTCTTGAATATCAAGCATGTATAATTTCTCCAACCTATGATGAAAATTACATCATGGACCAAGCACAATCACTAGACTTGGATGTTCAACATTATCATAAAACTCTAGATCAAATACATTCTTTCAATCATGATGTTCATATAATTTCCACTAATTTTGAATTAGCACCTAAAGGTCATGTCCCTCATGCTTATTTTCCACTTATTGATACTCCTTAGGTGGTATAACAAATCTTACCTTATAAACCTTTGAAACTTCCTGCATATTCTATACTTCCCACCAAACCAATCATTTCATCTAATTCTCTCCCTATCAATGATGATAATGACACCCCAATTGACTAAGATCAACTTTGTTCCTTTACTCCACCTACTCTTGAGACTACACCAGATGTTAAGGCTATATATGTGCATAAAATACATTTTGAATATGACCAACATGGTAAAATAATTATTGATCTCAAAGTAGATGTTAATTATTATGGTCCTCTTCCCATTTTGCCCAATGATGAAGCCATTCTTGAATTGATTCATGCCTGAGAACCTCAACTCCATTGGTAACTTCACAAACTTGAGAATTTCAAGAAGGCCCCTCATTTTAACAAATTCATCACTAACATTGATCCTAAAATAAATCCCATTTCCTCTCTACCTAATACTTCATACCATTTCCAAGATGTAAATTCTATGCTTATTGAAGAAACTATTAGAATTGAATATGGTGTCCCATCATGCCCTCAACCTATCACAATATCTCAAGAACTTACACCAACTAAACATGATAACTATAGCTTATTATTTGATAAATATCATGAGACTTTCACTTGGTCTTATGAGCACGTGCCTAGCATTGATCTTAGCATTGTGGTGCATAATATCATCACCTTTCTTGACGTTAAACTTGTGAGATAAAAACATAAATTTTCACATGAAATTTCCAATTTATGCCATACAAAAATAATTAAACTTATCGATTATAAATTTCTCAAGCCTGTGGACTATTTTGAATGAGTTTCAAACATTTTCCCTATTCAAAATAAAGTCCCCATGGTCATTCGCATTTGAATCAATTTTTGTAACCTCAATCTTGCTTATCCCAAGGATAACTTCCTTTTACCTTCCATAGATGCCATCATTGATTCCACTAATGGCTATGAAATGTGTCCCTTATGGAAGGTTTTTTGGGTTATAAACAAATTCATATTACCCCCAAAGATCAACATAAGACCAATTTCACCATGTAATGGGGCACTTATTGTTAAATTAAAATTCCCTTCAGCCTCAAAAATGTCAAAGCTACTTATCAGAAAGTTATGACCCACATTTTCCATGACCTTATCCGCAAGATTGTGTAAACCTATGTGGATGACCTCATTGCCAATTCTAAAATCCACAAAACTCATCTTTCTGATATTTTTAGCATTTTTGATCACCTCATAAAATATAAAGTTAGACTAAATCCCTAAAAATTTGACTTTGGCATCACATCTAGTAATTTGTTAGGATTATCAGTCTCTCTTCATGGAATTGACGTCGATCCCATTAAGATAAACACTATTTTCAACATGCCTATACCTCTTTCCATTCTCTGTATTCACACTTACCTTGGCAAACTTGGGGCAATAAGATGTTTTGTCCCTAAAATGGCATACCACATTTATTATGTTAATTCTATTCTAAAGAAAGGTAATGGTCTCAAATATATGGATCCTCATCAAAAAACATTTGACAATAGGAAAAAATATTTCCTTCACCCACCTACTCTTCATCCACCTTCTAAAAATCATCCTTTAATCTTATATACTTCTTTCACACCCATATCAGTCAAGGTAATGCTTGTCCAACAAGAGGATACTAGAAGATAATATTCCATCTAATATATCAGTCGAGGCCTCATCGACTATGAAAACTATTATACAAAATTAGAATGTGATTGCCTTGCCATATATTTTGTAGTTAAAAATCTTTGGTATTATATACTTTATCAAACCACTTACATTATTATTCATTCTGATCCACTTCGTCACTTCTTCTCCAAAGCCTTTCTTCCTAGGGACAAAATTGGCAAGTAAATGGTCCTTATAGAATTTGATCTTTGCATTATTGCACAAAAAGTTTTCAAAGGACAAATCATTGCTGACCAACTCACAACCGCTCCTGTACTAGCTATCAACCACCTTCATGATAGTCTTCTCTATGATAATATTCTCTATATTGAAGGCCTTAATCAAGACACCTCTCATAAAGATTACTTCCATAACTTCACTACTCATCTTGAATCAAGTAATCTTGAAGAGTCCTCTATCCTCCTTGATACTACTAAATCAAAATTAGTCATCAAAGAAATTCCTAAAATTAATGTCAACTTACATGAGAATACTTGGAACCTTTATTTTGATGGCACTAAATGATTTCAATGAGCTAGGGTAGGTTGTATCCTCACTAGTCCCCTTGGTGAAATTATCCCTTTGGCATTTCACCTTATATTTGATGTCCCTAATAACATGTTAAAATATGAAGCTTTAATCCTCGGCATGAGGATGACCCTTGATTTAGACATTAAATATCTACATGCTTTAGGTGACTCCCAACTCATTTATCACTAGGTTAAGGGTGATTACCAATGCAAAATTAAAAATATCATTGCTTATCATCAAATAACAACTAACCTTGATAAAGAATTCACTTATTTTACCATCGAGCCTATCCCCTGAGATCAAAATTCTACTGATAATTCATTTGCTTCTATTGTATATTTATATCATCCACACCAAGTTCTTACCGATCCTACCTTTATTATCTAAATAATAAAGTCCCCATCTTCCATTTAACCATAAGATTCACTTATCTTCCACATTGATGATGTTACCATTCAACAAATCCCATGATACAAAGACATCATTCAATTCCTTGAACACCAAACCTATCTTATAAACATTGATTCTTATGAAAATACTCACATTCACAAATAGAATTTCAAATATGTCTTTTGATATACAATCATTTATTATCACAATGTTGAAGGTGCCATGATCTACTATGTTATGATGGAAGAGGTCCCTCCTCTTTTTTAACAAGCACATAGGGGCATTTGTGGTGGTCACTATAGCAGACATACTACAGCCCACAAATGCTTATGTATCAGATATTTTTGGCCCAATATTGAAAAGGATGCCATTGAGTTCGCTAAAAAGTTAGTCCCTATAAACTTAATGATGATCTAATTCATTCAACTCTAGCTGAGTTCCAAACTATGGATTCTCCCTGGCCATTCTCAATGTGGGGATTTGATTTCATAGGTAAACTACCTAGATCCCAGTTGGACATGTATTTATTATCACATCTACCAATTATTTTACCAAATGGGTCAAGGCCATGCCCCTCATCAATGTCATTGACACCACCATTGATAAATTCATCCTCAACCAAATCATTTTCCACTTTGACTTCCCTCATACTATCATTTTATATAATGGTGGTAATTTTAAAAATAAATATGTCAAACAATTTTGTGCTAAATTAAAAATTATTTACAAATATTCCACACCCTACCATCCCCAATGCAATTGCCAAGCTGAGTCCACTGACAAAATTCTCCAAAAGATAATCAGTGAAACCTACATAGATTGACATCTTCATCTATATCCCTCTCTTTATTCCTATCACATTAGTAAACACATTATCACTAGGGAAATACCATTTTCTCTAGTCTATGGTTCTGAATCAATCCTCCCATTAGAAGTTGAGCTTCTCTCTCTACATATCTCTCTTCATGGTATCATTCCTGATGAAAAATTATGTTAATCTCACCTTCATGTTCTTGATATTCTTGATGAACATTAGCTTTCTACCCTACAACACAATCACCAATACAAGGCCCACATTACAAAATAATATAACAAAAGAGTTAAAGTTGTCACATTTAATGTTAGTGATCTTGTCCTTAAACTAGACTACACTAATGAAAAAAAAGTTAAATAAGCTCAAAAATGGTGGGACCATTATTTATTAAAAGACATCCTTTATCTAATCACCTATCACCTTTAAACTAATGAAGGCCATATTTTCAAAGAACCTAACAATGCACAATTCTTAAAGAAGTATTTTACCTATATCTTTCCCTTATTATCATGCTTTATACATACTATCCTTCTAACACTTTTTACAAGGTATCTACACAAGGTCTCACCCTCTACCATAGTCTCTCTTTTCACAAACCTTAGTTCCTTCTTTTTGGTACTTTTGTCTTCCCCTTTTCTCATGAGTTGTATTATAAAACCATGGTTAGGATCTGGTCTTCCTCATGACTTCCTTTAGCTTAATTTTTTTTCTTTTAAATCATTTTTTGCACTCCTTGGGTTTTTATTTTATGAGTTACAATGTAAGACCATGGATAGGAACTAGACTTCCTCACAAATACCATCTTAATCACACTACTTTTCCCATTATTTGTGTACCCTCTTGGGTTTATCTTTTATGAGTTGAAGTGTAAGACCATGGATAGGACTAGACTTTCCTCATAAAATCACCATCTTTAATGCAATATTATTTTTCTATAATGTTTAACAATGGTTACAAGTTTTTGATTCTTTGTTTTTAGCTTTAGCTTTTACTTTATTTTGTAGATAAAATTTTCACAAAAATAAAGTGTTAACATGTTTCCTACACATACCTCATTCTTAAGATAAATAATTACATTTCAATATCATTTTATCCCCTTTTCACCCTTTGTCACATTTTTTTAGGATTTAAAGTAATTCAAATTATTTCATGTTTTCATTCTTCTTGATTTACTTTCCTTTCATTTCACTTTGGATAAACCAAGGTCGAAGTCAAGATAGCACTTTTATTTCCTCTAAATTAACAAGACTCTTAGACACCATGTTCTCTAATTTCTTTCTCTTAGAAACCAAGTTCAAAGTCTTCAAATTATAATCACATTTAGCACCCATGTTTGGTTTTCCAAATTTGTATGGAGGAGGAATAGAAAAATCCATAAAAAAGTTAAAATCTAAATCATTTGAAATAAAAGGCAATGATACAAAAGGCAACATATAAAGTTAAAAGTCAAAATCATACCAAAATATGTGATTAATAACACATTTTATATCTCTAATCAATGTTGAAAATCCACATTTGGCCTCATTATAAAGTTGAGGTCCATTAGGGTAAGGTAGCCTAGTAGATTAGAATAGGCAAATTCAAATAAACTTTATGGTACTACCTACTTTCTCATGTAAGTACCCAATCTTTGTAGTAGACTGACAACCTTATAAGGGGTCCTAAGAAATAGGAAACATATTGTGGAAAGATAGGTCCATTTTACTTTTCATATATATAGCCTTCATGGGATGATCTGCATACTTCATTTATTGACCTAAGCTTTGTGTGGCTAGGAAAATTTCTTTAGAGTCCTTAATGTCAAAATTAATCTTGTTTTGACAAACCTAATTTGAGTGTATTGACTTCGATAAATAGTTCTTCTACTTTAGTTTTTGCTTCATTCTCCCCTCCACCCATTTCATTTTCCCCCTTGATAGGCAAGTGTGATTATAAAGTTATTTTTCCATTTCTTCCATATTCCCTCTTCTTAACATCTAGAAACATGCTAGCACTACCTTGTTTCAAGTTTTTCCTATCTTTAGAACAAAAAAATATGCTTGAGTAACTATGTATTGTTTTATTTACACCATGTCTTTACATTCCTAAACTTATTTTGCTTTCTTTTACAATTTTCCATTATTGTACTACCTCACTTTTTTCATGCACATGAGTATGTTTCTACTTTCATGTTCTTTTTCCATTGTTGAGTGAGGTTAGCTTGTTACTTCTCACTAAACAATGTTGTTTTCCATTTTATGCACTTTTCCATTGATGATTGTGTAAGGATTGTTATTGCTCACTCATCAATGTCATTTTACCATTTTGCTTTTTCATCTTTGTTTAAGTAAGGATTGTTATTGCTTTCACATTGATGTTTGATTACCCATTTTTGACATGTATCCTTGATTTGATTTGTGAGTTTGAATTTCTTACTTAAGGTTTACTTGTTTAAGTTTTTTGATCTTTAGTAGCCTTAGATTTTTGGTTACCCAATTTACTCTAATAATTGACTTGGTCATTTGGTCCTAACCTAGAATTTTTTACCCCAACTTGTTGAATTAGTTATCCTAGCTTTCCCATGTTTTTTTTATTTTTATATTTAGTTTTGTATCATTGGATTTGTCAAATCAGTCTCTGCACCCTCCACGATCAAAACTACAAACTAATGGGGAATCCAGAACAACACACCTATTATGATCCCACTTGTTAGGATCTTGCTCCTCAAAAAGAGCACAATATGATTACCAAATACAAGTAATTAAACATGCAAAATTAACCAGAAGTACAAGTAACTAGAATTCACAAATAGCACAGAATATGAGAGACAATACACAATCTTGTATTAATACTCATTCAGAAAGAAAATACAATAAATAAGATGCCACCTCTTCTCCACACCTCTCAAAAGCTTCCCACACCTCAAGTGTTCAGTAATTTTTTTCAAGAGTTCACTCTCTTACCAAAAACGGTCCCAATACACAACTCACACACAGAATTGGTGTTCACCTCTTCAACCGGTCAGTAATAACCCTGCCAGTACACAAGTACTCAAAGTACTTCAAGTAGATCTCCAATGATCTTACTTACACATGTAGATCTTCAAACGTGGCCTTGCACACCTGCTGACCAAGGTCCTACAACTGGAAGAAATCTTTTTCTTGCCTTAATTACAATACATGTCAATGGGTCTATAAATAGATCCCAGACTTAAACAATAACTTAGACTCTTAATTTATAATAATTAGACACATAGATCGAGACTATAATTAGCCCTTAACATGCAAACACTCGGTTCAATGAACTAACTGTCCATGCAACGAACAGTTCTAAAATCGCCACAGGTGACTGACGTTGGTCCCTGTCTGCCTGGAGGTGACCCATGTCAGCTGACCTCCTGCCGATGCTGATTGTCTTCAGTTCACACCTGCCAATGTTGGTTGCCTTCTGCACTATACTCTACCAACACCGGTCTCCTTGGAACTCAACAACCTCCTCCATGTCTGCAACAGTTGAAGCTTTTAGCTCCACAACCTAACAATCTCCCACTTGGAGATAAACATCTACAACTGTACCTGTATCTGTACATCATCTAGTTTATTCCCTTGGCTTTGTATCCCTCTTCAAAATCACTCTTGAAGACCAACCACCACAAATCCTATGGTGCACCTCCTGTCATCCAAATCACCTACCACATCCGCATCTACAAACCATGTAGAAAAGAACTTGACCCTGCATAGCATGTCGACCTGCTGCTGGTCCCTCTCAGAATCCACTGAACTGCCCTCTAGTGATTCTTTTCCAAATTGGCTCCAAACTTGTGACAACTCCCACTGCTTGGAAAATATCAGGTCTAGTACATACCATGCACTTAACCTCATTATGTGAATCAAGACACTGTTCATAGAACTGTCTAACCATCGGCATGCTAACCGGTCTCACACAATCATCTTGAAAAAAAGTCAACATGTGACCTTTCATGTCCCTAGAACACACTCATGCCAAAGAATCTTGTTGCTCCCAGATTCCTCATGACACACCTCTGAACTAGCTTTACCTTTAGTTCAACAACTCCCTGTATATGTAACCCTACAACAAGCACATCATATAGTAATAGGATAATGTAGCTAATATTATCTAACCTGGTAAAGATAAACACAATGATCAAACCTCCATTGTCATGTAGCTTACTCAAGACCATATACCCTGACCTTCTGTCTCACATGTCCATTTCTGCTCTTCTTTATCCTAAACATCCATTCATCTCTCAGTGCTTCCTTCCAGCTGGCAACTCCACCCAAAACTCCTGTTTGGTTCTCCTCCAAGGAATCACATCCTTCATCCATGCCAAGATCCCACTATTTCTTGGATCTACCTGCTCTGCTTCTTTAACAACTTCCTGGTTCTTTACCATCAATGAGCAACAAGTAGTGTAAAGAAGGGAAATGATGAATTTGAGGCTTACCCTTTAAGTCCTCCATATGGGCGCTTGAGACTCCTTGACAGCTTGTTGTCCACCAAAATCTGTCTTAGTGACCGATGCCAGTCACATCTCAGTTTGCACCTGATCAACATTGGTTCCATGCAACTGCCTCATCACCAATGTTGGTTCCCCCTGACTGACGATGGTGTTTATCTATCGCTGAGTCATTGACGTCGGTCTGCACATAGCTAACATCAGTCCCTATCTAGACGCTGATGTCAGTTTTCTAACCGACGTCAGTCTCTGTATTTTACTAGTGAGAAATGACTTTTACTCGTGAGCTCCTTTTGGATAAAACCCTTGTCTAAATCACCCTTACTTTGCTCAAAATTCTTTAACCCCTTTCACTGATCTCTGTCCATCACCTTATCCTTAAAAACCAAGACTTTCCTGTTCTTGTCACAAACATCAGATTCCTCAAAAAATGTTACCTTCTTTTTCTGCATACAGAAATCTCGATTCATGCTTTTCAAATATGAAAGCATACCCTTTGACTCAAGAACATGCATCTCCTTCTTATTCATGTGACCAAGCCTATTAAGCCACATCTTCGAATCTACAGCTGAAGTAGATAATCTAGAAAGAGAATTAGTAATACAAGTAGATAGATAAAGCATACCTACTTTCTTACCTCTTGCTACAAAAAGTGCACCCTTGGTAACCTTCCAAGAGTCCACTGTGAGAGTTATTGTGCAACCCTCATCACCTAAACTTATAGAAATCAAATTTCACTTCAGAATTGGGACATGCATGACCTCTTTCAACACCCATATGTTACCTATCTGCAATTTCAGCTTCACTTTCCCTTTGCCAACCATTTGACAAGGCTTACCATCTCCTAAACAAATTTCTCCAAAGTCTCCCTGGACATACTCATGAAAAAATTCCCTATTTGGGGATGCATGAAAAGAGGCACCGGAATCTAAAACCTAAGATTCTACTTTATCTAAGGAACATATCAAAGCATCTTGTGCAACAAAATTTGCAACATCTATTTCTTTTTCATGTCCTTCATGCTGATCTTCACCCAACCAACAATCTCTTTTTAAGTGCCCTTGCTTTCCACATTTCTAGCAGGTTATTCTGCCATACCTAGATTTGGATCTCCTGCCTATCTTGGACCTTGATCTCCCACGCTCGATCTTCTCTCTTTGCCTTGCCCTACTTTCCACACTCAAAGCATTTTTTGATGATTCACCTATGCTTTTCCTGCGAATTTCTTCATTCAAGATTACACTCACAACATCATCCACTTTTAAGATTTTTGAAGCAGATGTAGTATTGTTAATTGCCATTACCAAATTCTCTCAACTTTCAGGTAATGAGCATAAAATTAAGAGAGCTTTAATTTCATCATCAAAAATAATATTAACTAAATTTAACTGGTTTACCAAACTATGAAAATCACTAAGTTGACTATGTACAGATCCACCTTCCAACATTTGCAAATTAAATAATTGCTTCATAAGAAATACCTTATTCGAAGCTGAGGGTTTTTCATATAAATTTGCCAAAGATTCTATCAAATCTACTATTGTCTTAGCGTGTGATAAGTTATAAATCATAGATGATGCAAGGCTCAACCTTATAGATCCCATATCCTTCTGATCAAGAACCTCCCATTCTTCATCCTTCATATCTTGGGGCTTACAATCAACCCCACCCAACGATAAGTACAAATCTTTCTGATACAGATAATCTTCAATCTGTATCCTCCATAATTGATAGTTCTTGCCATTAAACTTCCCCATTCATAGCTTACTTTATTCTATCATTTTTCTACTCCCACTCAAACAAAAACCCCTGTGAGTAACCTGTAATCAACACATACGAACCAGATCTGATACAACTTGTTAGTATCCCAACTAAAAGCTTTGATACCAATTGATGGGGAATCTAGAACAACACACTTGTTTTGATCCCACTTGTTAGGATCTTGCTCCTCAGAAAGAGCACAATATGATTACCAAATACAAGCAATGAAACATGCGGAATTAACCAGAAGTACAACTAAAATTCACAAATAGCACAGAATATGAGAGACAATACACAATCTTGTATTAATACTCATTCAGAAAGAAAATACAATAAAGAAGATGCCACCTCTTCTCCACACCTCTCAGAAGCTTCCCACACCTCAAGTGTTCAGTAATTTTTTTCAAGAGTTCACTCTCTTACCAAAAATGGTCTCAACTCACAACTCACACACAGAATTGGTGTTCACCTCTTCAACCGGTCAGTAATAACCCTGCCAGTACACAAGTACTCAAAGTACTTCAAGTAGATCTCCAATGATCTTACTTACACATGTAGATCTTCAAACGTGGCCTTGCACACCTGCTGACCAAAGTCCTACAACTGGAAGAAATCTTTTTTTTTCCTTAATTACAATACATGTCAATGGGTCTATAAATAGATCCCAGACTTAAACAATAACTTAGACTCTTAATTTACAATAATTAGACACATAGATCGAGACTATAATTAGCCCTTAACATGCAAACACTCGATTGAATGAACTAACTGTCCATGCAACGAACAGTTCTAAAATCGCCACAGGTGACCGATGTTGGTCCCTGTCTGCCTGGAGGTGACCGATGTCAGCTGACCTCCTGCCGATGTTGATTGTCTTCAGTTCACACCTGCCAATGTTGGTTTCCTTCTGCACTATACTCTACCAACACCGGTCTCCATGGAACTCAACAACCTCCTCCATGTCTGCAACAGTTGAAGCTTTTAGCTCCACAACCTAACAATCTCCCACTTGGAGATAAATAGCTACAACTGTACCTGTATCTATACATCATCTAGTTTATTCCCTTGGCTTTGTATCCCTCTTCAAAATCACTCTTGAAGACCAACCACCACAAATCCTATGGTGCACCTCCTGTCATCCAAATCACCTACCACATCCGCATCTACAAACCATGTAGAAAAGAACTTGACCCTGCATAGCATGTCGACCTGCTGCTGGTCCCTCTCAGAATCCACTGAACTGCCCTCTAGTGATTATTTCCCAAATTGGCTCCAAACTTGTGACAACTCCCACTTCTTGGAAAATATCAGGTCTAGTATATACCATGCACTTAACCTCATTATGTGAATCAAGACACTGTTCATAGAACTGTCTAACCATCGGCATGCTAACCGGTCTCACACAATCATCTTGAAAAAAAGTCAACATGTGACCTTTCATGTCCCTAAAACACACTCATGCCAAAGAATCTTGTTGCTCCCAGATTCCTCATGACACACCTCTGAACTAGCTTTACCTTTAGTTCAACAACTCCCTGTATATGTAACCCTACAACAAGCACATCATATAGTAATAGGATAATGTAGCTAATATTATCTAACCTGGTAAAGATAAACACAATGATCAAACCTCCATTGTCATGTAGCTTACTCAAGACCATATACCCTGACCTTCTATCTCACATGTCCATTTTTGCTCTTCTTTATCCTAAACATCCATTCATCTCTCAGTGCTTCCTTCCAGCTGGCAACTCCACCCAAAACTCCTGTTTGGTTCTCCTCCAAGGAATCACATCCTTCATCCATGCCAAGCTCCCACTATTTCTTGGATCTACCTGCTCTGCTTCTTTAACAACTTCCTGGTTCTTTACCATCAATGAGCAACAAGTAGTGTAAAGAAGGGAAATGATGAATTTGAGGCTTACCCTTTAAGTCCTCCATATGGGCGCTTGAGACTCCTTGACAGCTTGTTGTCCACCAAAATCTGTCTCAGTGACCGATGCCAGTCACATCTCAGTTTGCACTTGATCAACATTGGTTCCATGCAACTGCCTCATCACCAATGTTGGTTCCCCTTGATTGACAACGGTGTTTATCTATCCCTGAGTCATCGATGTCGGTCTGCACATAGCTAACATCAGTCCCTGTATGGACGCCGATGTCAGTTTTCTAACCGACGTCAGTCTCTGTATTTTACTAGTGAGAAATGACTTTTACTCGTGAGCTCCTTTTGGATAAAACCCTTGTCTAAATCACCCTTACTTTGCTCAAAATTCTTTAACCCCTTTCACTGATCTCTGTCCATCACCTTCTCCTTAAAAACCAAGACTTTACTGTTCTTGTCACAAACATCAGATTCCTCAAAAAATGTTACCTTCTTTTTCTGCATACAGAAATCTCGATTCATGCTTTTCAAATATGAAAGCATACCCTTTGACTCAAGAACATGCATCTCCTTCTTATTCATGTGACCAAGCCTATTAAGCCACATCTTCGAATCTATAACTGAAGTAGATAACCTAGAAAGAGAATCAGTAATACAAGTAGATAGATAAAGCATACCTACTTTCTTACCTCTTGCTACAACAAGTGCACCCTTGGTAACCTTCCAAGAGTCCGCTGTGAGAGTTACTGTGCAACCCTCATCACCTAAACTTCTTATAGAAATCAAATTTCACTCCAGAATTGGGACATGCATGACCTCCTTCAACACCCATGTGTTACCTGTCTGCAATTTCAGCTTCACTTTCCCTTTGCCAACCATTTGACAAGGCTTACCATCTCTTAAACAAATTTCTCCAAAGTCTCCCTGGACATACTCATGAAAAAATTCCCTATTTGGGGATGCATGAAAAGAGGCACCAGAATCTAAAACCTAAGATTCTACTTTATCTAAGGAACATATCAGAGCATCTTGTGCAACAAAATTTGCAACATCTGTTTCTTTTTCATGTCCTTCATGCTGATCTTCACCCAACCAATAATCTCTTTTTAAGTGCCCTTGCTTTCCACATTTCTAGCAGGTTATTCTGCCATACCTAGATTTGGATCTCCTGCCTATCTTGGACCTTGATCTCCCACGCTCGATCTTCTCTCTTTGCCTTCCCCTACTTTCCACACTCAAAGCATTTTTTGATGATTCACCTATGCTTTTTTTGCGAATTTCTTCATTCAAGATTACACTCACAACATCATCCACTTTTAAGATTTTTGAAGCAGATGTAGTATTGCTAATTGCCATTACCAAATTCTCCCAACTTTCAGGTAATGAGCATAAAATTAAGAGAGCTTTAATTTCATCATCAAAAATAATATTAACTAAATTTAACTGGTTTACCAAACCATGAAAATCACTAAGATGACTATGTACAGATCCACCTTCCAACATTTGCAAATTAAATAATTGCTTCATAAGAAATACCTTATTCGAAGCTGAGGGTTTTTCATATAAATTTGCCAAAGATTCTATCAACTCTACTCTTGTCTTAGCGTGTGATAAGTTGTAAATCATAGATGATGCAAGGCTCAACCTTATAGATCCCATATCCTTCTGATCAAGAACCTCCCATTCTTCATCATTCATATCTTGGGGCTTACAATCAACCCCACCCAACGATAAGTACAAATCTTTCTGATACAGATAATCTTCAATCTGTATCCTCCATAATTGATAGTTCTTGCCGTTAAACTTCCCCATTCGTAGCTTACTTTTTTCTATCATTGTTCTACTCCCACTCAAACAAAAACCCCTGTGAGTAACCTGTAATCAACACACACTAACCAGATCTGATACAACTTGTTAGTATCCCAACTAAAAGCTTTGATACCAATTGATGGGGAATCCAGAACAACACACTTGTTTTGATCCCACTTGTTAGGATCTTGCTCCTCAGAAAGAGCACAATATGATTACCAAATACAAGCAATTAAACATGCGGAATTAACCAGAAGTACAACTAGAATTCACAAATAGCACAGAATATGAGAGACTATACACAATCTTGTATTAATACTCATTCAGAAAGAAAATACAATAAAGAAGATGCCACCTCTTCTCCACACCTCTCAGAAGCTTCCCACACCTCAAGTGTTCAGTAATTTTTTTCAAGAGTTCACTCTCTTACCAAAAACGGTCCCAACACACAACTCACACACAGAATTGGTGTTCACCTCTTCAACCGGTCAGTAATAACCCTGCCAGTACACAAGTACTCAAAGTACTTCAAGTAGATCTCCAATGATCTTACTTACACATGTAGATCTTCAAACGTGGCCTTGCACACCTGCTGACCAAGGTCCTACAACTAGAAGAAATCTTTTTCTTGCCTTAATTACAATACATGTCAATGGGTCTATAAATAGATCCCAGACTTAAACAATAATTTAGACTCTTAATTTACAATAATTAGACACATAGATCGAGACTATAATTAGCCCTTAACATGCAAACACTCGGTTGAATGAACTAACTGTCCATGCAACGAACAGTTCTAAAATCGCCACAGGTGACCGACGTTGGTCCCTGTCTGCCTGGAGGTGACCGATGTCAGCTGACCTCCTGCCGATGCTGATTGTCTTCAGTTCACACCTGCCAATGTTGGTTGCCTTCTGCACTATACTCTACCAACACCGGTCTCCTTGGAACTCAACAACCTCCTCCATGTCTGCAACAGTTGAAGCTTTTAGCTCCACAACCTAACAATCTCCTACTTGGAGATAAATAGCTACAACTGTACCTGTATCTGTACATCATCTAGTTTATTCCCTTGGCTTTGTATCCCTCTTCAAAATCACTCTTGAAGACCAACCACCACAAATCCTATGGTGCACCTCCTGTCATCCAAATCACCTACCACATCCGCATCTACAAACCATGTAGAAAAGAACTTGACCCTGCATAGCATGTCGACCTGCTGCTGGTCCCTCTCAGAATCCACTGAACTGCCCTCTAGTGATTCTTTCCCAAATTGGCTCCAAACTTGTGACAACTCCCACTTCTTGGAAAATATCAGGTCTAGTACATACCATGCACTTAACCTCATTATGTGAATCAAGACACTGTTCATAGAACTGTCTAACCATCGGCATGCTAACCGGTCTCACACAATCATATTGAAAAAAAGTCAACATGTGACCTTTCATGTCCCTAGAACACACTCATGCCAAAGAATCTTGTTGCTCCCAGATTCCTCATGACACACCTCTGAACTAGCTTTACCTTTAGTTCAACAACTCCCTGTATATGTAACCCTACAACAAGCACATCATATAGTAATAGGATAATGTAGCTAATATTATCTAACCTGGTAAAGATAAACACAATGATCAAACCTCCATTGTCATGTAGCTTACTCAAGACCATATACCCTGACCTTCTATCTCACATGTCCATTTCTTCTCTTCTTTATCCTAAACATCCATTCATCTCTCAGTGCTTCCTTCCAGCTGGCAACTCCAACCAAAACTCCTGTTTGGTTCTCCTCCAAGGAATCACATCCTTCATCCATGCCAAGCTCCCACTATTTCTTGGATCTACCTGCTCTGCTTCTTTAACAACTTCCTGGTTCTTTACCATCAATGAGCAACAAGTAGTGTAAAGAAGGGAAATGATGAATTTGAGGCTTACCCTTTAAGTCCTCCATATGGGCGCTTGAGACTCCTTGACAGCTTGTTGTCCACCAAAATCTGTCTCAGTGACCGATGCCAGTCACATCTCAGTTTGCACCTGATCAACATTGGTTCCATGCAACTGCCTCATCACCAATGTTGGTTCCCCTTGATTGACAACGGTGTTTATCTATCCCTGAGTCATCGACGTCGGTCTGCACATAGCTAACATGTCAGTCCCTGTATGGACGCCGATGTCAGTTTTCTAACCGACGTCAGTCTCTGTATTTTACTAGTGAGAAATGACTTTTACTCGTGAGCTCCTTTTGGATAAAACCCTTGTCTAAATCACCCTTACTTTGCTCAAAATTCTTTAACCCCTTTCACTGATCTCTGTCCATCACCTTCTCCTTAAAAACCAAGACTTTACTGTTCTTGTCACAAACATCAGATTCCTCAAAAAATGTTACCTTCTTTTTCTGCATACAGAAATCTCGATTCATGCTTTTCAAATATGAAAGCATACCCTTTGACTCAAGAACATGCATCTCCTTCTTATTCATGTGACCAAGCCTATTAAGCCACATCTTCGAATCTACAACTGAAGTAGATAACCTAGAAAGAGAATCAGTAATACAAGTAGATAGATAAAGCATACCTACTTTCTTACCTCTTGCTACAACAAGTGCACCCTTGGTAACCTTCCAAGAGTCCGCTGTGAGAGTTACTGTGCAACCCTCATCACCTAAACTTCTTATAGAAATCAAATTTCACTCCAGAATTGGGACATGCATGACCTCCTTCAACACCCATGTGTTACCTGTCTGCAATTTCAGCTTCACTTTCCCTTTGCCAACCATTGACAAGGCTTACCATCTCTTAAACAAATTTCTCCAAAGTCTCCCTGGACATACTCATGAAAAAATTCCCTATTTGGGGATGCATGAAAAGAGGCACCAGAATCTAAAACCTAAGATTCTACTTTATCTAAGGAACATATCAGAGCATCTTGTGCAACAAAATTTGCAACATCTGTTTCTTTTTCATGTCCTTCATGCTGATCTTCACCCAACCAACAATCTCTTTTTAAGTGCCCTTGCTTTCCACATTTCTAGCAGGTTATTCTGCCATACCTAGATTTGGATCTCCTGCCTATCTTGGACCTTGATCTCCCACGCTCGATCTTCTCTCTTTGCCTTCCCCTACTTTCCACACTCAAAGCATTTTTTGATGATTCACCTATGCTTTTTTTGCGAATTTCTTCATTCAAGATTACACTCACAACATCATCCACTTTTAAGATTTTTGAAGCAGATGTAGTATTGCTAATTGCCATTACCAAATTCTCCCAACTTTCAGGTAATGAGCATAAAATTAAGAGAGCTTTAATTTCATCATCAAAAATAATATTAACTAAATTTAACTGGTTTACCAAACCATGAAAATCACTAAGATGACTATGTACAGATCCACCTTCCAACATTTGCAAATTAAATAATTGCTTCATAAGAAATACCTTATTCGAAGCTGAGGGTTTTTCATATAAATTTGCCAAAGATTCTATCAACTCTACTCTTGTCTTAACGTGTGATAAGTTGTAAATCACAGATGATGCAAGGCTCAACCTTATAGATCCCATATCCTTCTGATCAAGAACCTCCCATTCTTCATCATTCATATCTTGGGGCTTACAATCAACCCCACCCAACGATAAGTACAAATCTTTCTGATACAGATAATCTTCAATCTGTATCCTCCATAATTGATAGTTCTTGCCGTTAAACTTCCCCATTCGTAGCTTACTTTCTTCTATCATTGTTCTACTCCCACTCAAAGAAAAACCCCTGTGAGTAACCTGTAATCAACACACACTAACCAGATCTGATACAACTTGTTAGTATCCCAACTAAAAGCTTTGATACCAATTGATGGGGAATCCAGAACAACACACTTGTTTTGATCCCACTTGTTAGGATCTTGCTCCTCAGAAAGAGCACAATATGATTACCAAATACAAGCAATTAAACATGCGGAATTAACCAAAAGTACAACTAGAATTCACAAATAGCACAGAATATGAGAGACTATACACAATCTTGTATTAATACTCATTCAGAAAGAAAATACAATAAAGAAGATGCCACCTCTTCTCCACACCTCTCAGAAGCTTCCCACACCTCAAGTGTTCAGTAATTTTTTTCAAGAGTTCACTCTCTTACCAAAAATGGTCCCAACACACAACTCACACACAGAATTGGTGTTCACCTCTTCAACCGGTCAGTAATAACCCTGCCAGTACACAAGTACTCAAAGTACTTCAAGTAGATCTCCAATGATCTTACTTACACATGTAGATCTTCAAACGTGGCCTTGCACACCTACTGACCAAGGTCCTACAACTGGAAGAAATCTTTTTCTTGCCTTAATTACAATACATGTCCAATGGGTCTATAAATAGATCCCAGACTTAAACAATAACTTAGACTCTTAATTTACAATAATTAGACACATAGATCGAGACTATAATTAGCCCTTAACATGCAAACACTCGGTTGAATGAACTAACTGTCCATGCAACGAACAGTTCTAAAATCGCCACAGGTGACCGACGTTGGTCCCTGTCTGCCTGGAGGTGACCGATGTCAGCTGACCTCCTGCCGATGCTGATTGTCTTCAGTTCACACCTGCCAATGTTGGTTGCCTTCTGCACTATACTCTACCAACACCGGTCTCCTTGGAACTCAACAACCTCCTCCATGTCTGCAACAGTTGAAGCTTTTAGCTCCACAACCTAACAATCTCCTACTTGGAGATAAATAGCTACAACTGTACCTGTATCTCTACATCATCTAGTTTATTCCCTTGGCTTTGTATCCCTCTTCAAAATCACTCTTGAAGACCAACCACCACAAATCCTATGGTGCACCTCCTGTCATCCAAATCACCTACCACATCCGCATCTACAAACCATGTAGAAAAGAACTTGACCCTGCATAGCATGTCGACCTGCTGCTGGTCCCTCTCAGAATCCACTGAACTGCCCTCTAGTGATTCTTTCCCAAATTGGCTCCAAACTTGTGACAACTCCCACTTCTTGGAAAATATCAGGTCTAGTACATACCATGCACTTAACCTCATTATGTGAATCAAGACACTGTTCATAGAACTGTCTAACCATCGGCATGCTAACCGGTCTCACACAATCATATTGAAAAAAAGTCAACATGTGACCTTTCATGTCCCTAGAACACACTCATGCCAAAGAATCTTGTTGCTCCCAGATTCCTCATGACACACCTCTGAACTAGCTTTACCTTTAGTTCAACAACTCCCTGTATATGTAACCCTACAACAAGCACATCATATAGTAATAGGATAATGTAGCTAATATTATCTAACCTGGTAAAGATAAACACAATGATCAAACCTCCATTGTCATGTAGCTTACTCAAGACCATATACCCTGACCTTCTATCTCACATGTCCATTTCTTCTCTTCTTTATCCTAAACATCCATTCATCTCTCAGTGCTTCCTTCCAGCTGGCAACTCCACCCAAAACTCCTGTTTGGTTCTCCTCCAAGGAATCACATCCTTCATCCATGCCAAGCTCCCACTATTTCTTGGATCTACCTGCTCTGCTTCTTTAACAACTTCCTGGTTCTTTACCATCAATGAGCAACAAGTAGTGTAAAGAAGGGAAATGATGAATTTGAGGCTTACCCTTTAAGTCCTCCATATGGGCGCTTGAGACTCCTTGACAGCTTGTTGTCCACCAAAATCTGTCTATGTAACCGATGCCAGTCACATCTCAGTTTGCACCTGATCAACATTGGTTCCATGCAACTGCCTCATCACCAATGTTGGTTCCCCTTGACTGACAATGGTGTTTATCTATCCCTGAGTCATCGACGTCGGTCTGCACATAGCTAACATCAGTCCCTGTCTTGACGCCGATGTCAGTTTTCTAATCGAAGTCAGTCTCTGTATTTTACTAGTGAGAAATGACTTTTACTCGTGAGCTCCTTTTGGATAAAACCCTTGTCTAAATCACCCTTAATTTGCTCAAAATTCTTTAACCCCTTTCACTGATCTCTGTCCATCACCTTCTCCTTAAAAACCAAGACTTTCCTGTTCTTGTCACAAACATCAGATTCCTCAAAAAATGTTACCTTCTTTTTCTGCATACAGAAATCTCGTTCCATGATTTTCAAATATGAAAGCATACCCTTTGACTCAAGAACATGCATCTCTTTCTTATTCATGTGACCAAGCCTATTAAGCCACATCTTCGAATCTACAGCTGAAGTAGATAACCTAGAAAGAGAATCAGTAATACAAGTAGATAGATAAAGCATACCTACTTTCTTACCTCTTGCTACAACAAGTGCACCCTTGGTAACCTTCCAAGAGTCCGCTGTGAGAGTTACTGTGCAACCCTCATCACCTAAACTTCTTATAGAAATCAAATTTCACTCCAGAATTGGGACATGCATGACCTCCTTCAACACCCATGTGTTACCTGTCTGCAATTTCAGCTTCACTTTCCCTTTGCCAACCATTTGACAAGGCTTACCATCTCTTAAACAAATTTCTCCAAAGTCTCCCTGGACATACTCATGAAAAAATTCCCTATTTGGGGATGCATGAAAAGAGGCACCAGAATCTAAAACCTAAGATTCTACTTTATCTAAGGAACATATCAGAGCATCTTGTGCAACAAAATTTGCAACATCTGTTTCTTTTTCATGTCCTTCATGCTGATTTTCACCCAACCAACAATCTCTTTTTAAGTGCCCTTGCTTTCCACATTTCTAGCAGGTTATTCTGTCATACCTAGATTTGGATCTCCTGCCTATCTTGGACCTTGATCTCCCACGCTCGATCTTCTCTCTTTGCCTTCCCCTACTTTCCACACTCAAAGCATTTTTTGATGATTCACCTATGCTTTTCCTGCAAATTTCTTCATTCAAGATTACACTCACAACATCATCCACTTTTAAGATTTTTGAAGCAGATGTAGTATTGGTAATTGCCATTACCAAATTCTCTTAACTTTCAGGTAATGAACATAAAATTAAGAGAGCTTTAATTTCATCATCAAAAATAATATTAACTAAATTTAACTGGTTTACCAAACCATGAAAATCACTAAGATGACTATGTACAGATCCACCTTCCAACATTTGCAAATTAAATAATTGCTTCATAAGAAATACCTTATTCGAAGATGAGGGTTTTTCATATAAATTTGCCAAAGATTCTATCAACTCTACTGTTGTCTTAGCATGTGATAAGTTATAAACCACAGATGATGCAAGGCTCAACCTTATAGATCCCATATCCTTCTGATCAAGAACCTCCCATTCTTCATCCTTCATATCGTGGGGCTTACAATCAACCCCACCCAACGATAAGTACAAATCTTTCTGATACAGATAATCTTCAATCTGTATCCTCCATAATTGATAGTTCTTGCCATTAAACTTCCCCATTCGTAGCTTACTTTTTTCTATCATTATTCTACTCCCACTCAAACAAAAACCCCTGTGAGTAACCTGTAATCAACACACACTAACCAGATCTGATACAACTTGTTAGTATCCCAACTAAAAGCTTTGATACCAATTGATGGGGAATCCAGAACAACACACTTGTTTTGATCCCACTTGTTAGGATCTTGCTCCTCAGAAAGAGCCCAATATGATTACCAAATACAAGCAATTAAACATGCGGAATTAACCAGAAGTACAACTAGAATTCACAAATAGCACAGAATATGAGAGACTATACACAATCTTGTATTAATACTCATTCAGAAAGAAAATATAATAAAGAAGATGCCACCTCTTCTCCACACCTCTCAGAAGCTTCCCACACCTCAAGTGTTCAGTAATTTTTTTCAAGAGTTCACTCTCTTACCAAAAATGGTCCCAACACACAACTCACACACAGAATTGGTGTTCACCTCTTCAACCGGTCAGTAATAACCCTGCCAGTACACAAGTACTCAAAGTACTTCAAGTAGATCTCCAATGATCTTACTTACACATGTAGATCTTCAAACGTGGCCTTGCACACCTGCTGACCAAAGTCCTACAACTGGAAGAAATCTTTTTCTTTCCTTAATTACAATACATGTCAATGGGTCTATAAATAGATCCCAGACTTAAACAATAACTTAGACTCTTAATTTACAATAATTAGACACATAGAGCGAGACTATAATTAGCCCTTAACATGCAAACACTCGGTTTAACGAACTAACTGTCCATGCAACGAATAGTTCTTAAATCACCACAGGTGACCGACGTTGGTCCCTGTCTGCGTGGAGGTGACCGATGTCAGCTGACCTCCTGCCGATGCTGATTGTCTTCAGTTCACACCTGCCAATGTTGGTTGCCTTCTGCAATATACTCTACCAACACCAGTCTCCTTGGAACTCAACAACCTCCTCCATGTCTGCAACAGTTGAAGCTTTTAGCTCCACAACCTAACAATCTCCCACTTGGAGATAAACAGCTACAACTGTACCTATATCTGTACATCATCTAGTTTATTCCCTTGGCTTTGTATCCCTCTTCAAAATCACTCTTGAAGACCAACCACCACAAATCCTATGGTGCACCTCCTGTCATCCAAATCACCTACCACATCCGCATCTACAAACCATGTAGAAAGGAACTTGACCCTGCATAGCATGTCGACCTGCTGCTGGTCCCTCTCAGAATCCACTGAACTGCCCTCTAGTGATTCTTTCCTAAATTGGCTTCAAACTTGTGACAACTCCCACTGCTTGGAAAATATCAGGTCTAGTACATACCATGCACTTAACCTCATTATGTGAATCAAGACACTGTTCATAGAACTGTCTAACCATCGGCATGCTAACCGGTCTCACACAATTATCTTGAAAAAAAGTCAACATGTGACCTTTCATGTCCCTAGAACACACTCATGCCAAAGAATCTTGTTGCTCTCAGATTCCTCATGACACACCTCTGAACTAGCTTTACCTTTAGTTCAACAACTCCCTGTATATGTAACCCTACAACAAGTACATCATATAGTAATAGGATAATGTAGCTAATATTATCTAACCTGGTAAAGATAAACACAATGATCAAACCTCCATTGTCATGTAGCTTACTCAAGACCATATACCCTGACCTTCTATCTCACATGTCCATTTCTTCTCTTCTTTATCCTAAACATCCATTCATCTCTCAGTGCTTCCTTCCAGCTGGCAACTCTACCCAAAACTCCTGTTTGGTTCTCCTCCAAGGAATCACATCCTTCATCCATGCCAAGCTCCCACTATTTCTTGGATTTACCTGCTCTGCTTCTTTAACAACTTCCTGGTTCTTTACCATCAATGAGCAACAAGTAGTGTAAAGAAGGGAAATGATGAATTTGAGGCTTACCCTTTAAGTCCTCCATATGGGTGCTTGAGACTCCTTGACAACTTGTTGTCCACCAAAATCTGTCTCAGTGACCGATGCCAGTCACATCTTAGTTTGCACCTGATCAACATTGGTTCCATGCAACTGCCTCATCACCAGTGTTGGTTCCCCCTAACTGACGACGGTGTTTATCTATCCCTGAGTCATCGACGTCAGTCTGCACATAGCTAACATCAGTCCCTGTCTGGACGCTGATGTCAGTTTTCTAACCGATGTCAGTCTCTATATTTTACTAGTCAGAAATTACTTTTACTCGTGAGCTCCTTTTGGATAAAACCCTTGTCTAAATCACCCTTACTTTGCTCAAAATTCTTTAACCCCTTTCACTAATCTCTGTCCATCACCTTCTCCTTAAAAACCAAGACTTTCCTGTTCTTGTCACAAACATCAGATTCCTCAAAAAATGTTACCTTCTTTTTCTGCATACAGAAATCTCGATTCATGCTTTTCAAATATGAAAGCATACCCTTTGACTCAAGAACATGCATCTCCTTCTTATTCATGTGACCAAGCCTATTAAGCCACATCTTCGAATCTACAGCTGAAGTAGATAACCTAGAAAGAGAATCAGTAATACAAGTAGATAGATAAAGCATACCTACTTTCTTACCTCTTGCTACAACAAGTGCACCCTTGGTAACCTTCCAAGAGTCCGCTGTGAGAGTTACTGTGCAACCCTCATCACCTAAACTTCTTATAGAAATCAAATTTCACTCCAGAATTGGGACATGCATGACCTCCTTCAACACCCATGTGTTACCTGTCTGCAATTTCAGCTTCACTTTCCCTTTGCCAACCATTTGACAAGGCTTACCATCTCTTAAACAAATTTCTCCAAAGTCTCCCTGGACATACTCATGAAAAAATTCCCTATTTGGGGATGCATGAAAAGAGGCACCAGAATCTAAAACCTAAGATTCTACTTTATCTAAGGAACATATCAGAGCATCTTGTGCAACAAAATTTGCAACATCTGTTTCTTTTTCATGTCCTTCATGCTGATCTTCACCCAACCAACAATCTCTTTTTAAGTGCCCTTGCTTTCCACATTTCTAGCAGGTTATTCTGCCATACCTAGATTTGGATCTCCTGCCTATCTTGGACCTTGATCTCCCACGCTCGATCTTCTCTCTTTGCCTTCCCCTACTTTCCACACTCAAAGCATTTTTTGATGATTCACCTATGCTTTTTTTGCGAATTTCTTCATTCAAGATTACACTCACAACATCATCCACTTTTAAGATTTTTGAAGTAGATGTAGTATTGCTAATTGCCATTACCAAATTCTCCCAACTTTCAGGTAATGAGCATAAAATTAAGAGAGCTTTAATTTCATCATAAAAAATAATATTAACTAAATTTAACTGGTTTACCAAACCATGAAAAACACTAAGATGACTATGTACAGATCCACCTTCCAACATTTGCAAATTAAATAATTGCTTCATAAGAAATACCTTATTCGAAGCTGAGGGTTTTTCATATAAATTTGCCAAAGATTCTATCAACTCTACTCTTGTCTTAGCGTGTGATAAGTTGTAAATCACAGATGATGCAAGGCTCAACCTTATAGATCCCATATCCTTCTGATCAAGAACCTCCCATTCTTCATCATTCATATCTTGGGGCTTACAATCAACTCCACCCAATGATAAGTACAAATCTTTCTGATACAGATAATCTTCAATCTGTATCCTCCATAATTGATAGTTCTTGCCGTTAAACTTCCCCATTCGTAGCTTACTTTCTTCTATCATTGTTCTACTCCCACTCAAACAAAAACCCCTGTGAGTAACCTGTAATCAACACACACTAACCAGATCTGATACAACTTGTTAGTATCCCAACTAAAAGCTTTGATACCAATTGATGGGGAATCCAGAACAACACACTTGTTTTGATCCCACTTGTTAGGATCTTGCTCCTCAGAAAGAGCACAATATGATTACCAAATACAAGCAATTAAACATGCGAAATTAACCAGAAGTACAACTAGAATTCACAAATAGCACAGAATATGAGAGACTATACACAATCTTGTATTAATACTCATTCAGAAAGAAAATAGAATAAAGAAGATGCCACCTCTTCTCCACACCTCTCAGAAGCTTCCCACACCTCAAGTGTTCAGTAATTTTTTTCAAGAGTTCACTCTCCTACCAAAAATGGTCCCAACACACAACTCACACACAGAATTGGTGTTCACCTCTTCAACCAATCAATAATAACCCTGCCAGTACACAAGTACTCAAATTACTTCAAGTAGATCTCCAATGATCTTACTTACACATGTAGATCTTCAAATGTGGCCTTGCACACCTGCTGACCAAGATCCTACAACTGGAAGAAATCTTTTTCTTGCCTTAATTACAATACATGCCAATGGGTCTATAAATAGATCCCAGACTTAAACAATAACTTAGACTCTTAATTTATAATAATTAGACACACAGCTCGAGACTATAATTAGCCCTTAACATGCAAACACTCAGTTCAACTAACTAACTGTCCGTGCAATGAATAGTTCTGGAACCACCATAGGCGACTGACATCAGTCCCTTTCTGCCTAGAGGTGACCAACGTCGACCAACCTCCTACCGATGCTGGTTGTCTTCAGTTCACACCTAACGATGTTGGTTGCCTTCTACACTATACTCTGCCGACGCCGGTCTCCTTGGAACTCAGCAACCTCCTCCATGTCTGCAATAGTTAAAGCTTTTAGCTCCACAACCTAACACAAATACAATAGAAAACTATCTAACGATAAAGTTAATTCAAGGTATGCATCCGATACTTTTATTTTGAGTTATTTCCATTTAAATCATTTAATTTTAATTATTTATTCTTTAAAATACTACAATTTTTAGCTTTAGCATTATGTGTTGCTATGTTCTTTTCTTGAAGCACCATCCCCTATTGCACATGAGTGATACATCATGAGCTTTGAGTGGGGCATATGTATACACATAATATTTTCAAAAATTTATCAATTATTGATGATTTATATCTTATAGGAACCCATCGAGTCTCAATATCTCTAAGTGCACACTTTAAAAGGTGTATCAAAAAAGGGATGACAGACCATTGGTGATTTGTAAGATTGTTGTCCCTTTACTACCACTTGCTATCTACATAACCATCTCCTAAAAACATTCCCCTAAGATTTTTCTCATATTTTAAACTCTCCTCTAGTAATTTTATGCCTTAATTATCCCTTCCCTAACCTAAACTCATTTTTAATAGTTTACAATATAATGTCAATCCCATTTACCATGTACTTTAGTTGAAAAAATTCATTTAGGGTCTAGGTTCACCCTTGACTGACCTAGACCAGGAAATAATTTTTTTATCAATAACAATAGAGAGTTGATTGGGTAGACCCTATCGGATAAACTTTTAGAAGGTTCAGGGTTAGATTCATCTATATAAACACATTCATTTTGTCATTTAATAGAGATAATAAGAGTTAATTATTTATTTGTGTTTCTTTACAATCTGCTCTTCCGTCATTCCACTTGAGGAGTCATAGTTTAATGTACTTATTTAGAGAATAATATTATCTTGTGGAAAAGTCTTGAATGTTTTATCCTTTCTTAGTGATCCTTACAAACCATAAAAACCTCTTATTGACCAATTTTGACTTTTAGGTCAAAATAGGGCACCCCTAGTAAACAACTTCACTTTTAAGCAATTAAAAGAGTGTAATATGTTGTTATAAGGTGTTTCATACATCAATTAATGTCATTTCATGTTATGTTATCTTTGGTTAGAGGTTCTCTAGGTCCATTTATCATTTTTGGGTCATTTAGAGGTCATTTTAAGTGTATTTAATGCTTTGTACAATTTTTTTGGGATTTGTGTAAGTTATATATACTGATGTCATTCTCCATGTGTCCTTAAAAATCTTTAAAAAGATGACATAATTAAAGAAATGATAGTTTTTTTTAAAAAGGTAGTTTTCTTGACCAAAGGGTGAGAAAAAGACACTTGTATGGCTCCTTGGGAAGTGTGCCACTTAGAAAACATGGTGGTGTGACTCTTCAACTTCCCATAGGTCATCTCAACATTTTTATTTAAGAAATTTCATAAAAAATACATCTTCAACTCATTTTTCTCCCTTTTTCTCTTGGCATGCAAAGGAAGGTCTTCAAGCACTTGGTACGAAAGGTACATACAGAATTGGAAGGAGTGATTCTATGGGTGGATTTTAATCTGAGTGTAATTAATTTTCATAATATGAGGTTACATTTTGGTGTCTCCTTATTTATGAATAATTGTTAACAATTAGGTAGCCTTTTGTAGAATTGCATCCAAGGGGGGTAGAATCAGGCAGTGATACTTGGAGCTAAGTGATCTTGATAAGGTGTTTTTAGGTTGTAATAAGGATATATTTATGGTTTTTTCAATGTCTAACACTTCATCTCTTTTTATTTGAAAGAGTTTACAAAAGTTGCTAGTTTCATGAGACTTCCAAAGTTGAGTGCAAGTTTTATGTTTCAAACATCCAAGGAGCTCCATGATGGTAATAATATGATTGAGTTTCATGTATAAATAGTTATTTCATGTTTTCATTTGGTGGGAAGTTCAAATAGTATCCTTCCAAGATCAATTTGCTCACCTTTACCATTGTTTGTTGTCCTGCCAACTTTAGTTAGGTTTGTGCTTGTTTCATGGGAAGTGTACAGAGGTGAGAGAGAGGTAAAAACATGGTGGAGTCCATTTTAAGTTTTATAACCCCAAGAGTCATGGTTTTCATGTCATGAAGGTCTAAGATACAACACAAGTAAATTTCACTCCAAGAGAGGTCATTTCCAATTTTGGTATCATAGTCCCCAAAAGTTCTACATAGATATCCAAGAGGTTTTTAATCTTTCCATAAAGTAGAATCATAATTGTTTTGGTAAATACTATTAATTTCATATTGTATTCCAATCTACAAGTTATCACCATGCCAATTTTGAGGGCAAAAAGAGAAGTGGAAGATGATATATGACAAGCTCAAAAGTGACCAAAAAACATTGAATTATGGCAGTGACATCTACAGGTTTGGGAAACAAATTTGATGCTTGCATTAACTAAGGAGGTTATTGAACTTTACCAAGTTGGGAAAGAATATACAAACATTCCAAGAAGGTGTCTTGAGCATTCACAATGTAGGAGAGGTGATCACTACATCAAGTGACTTTTTTGGCCATCCCCTATCTGTACATAGGGTACACAGGGCAGTGAGGGTAATGTTTTATTAAATGTCAGGCACCTAGAACAACAAACATGCTCTGATACCACTTGTCAGGATCTTGCTCCTCAATTAGAGCACAATATGATTACCTTTGTATAAGCAACTAAACACAGAATTTAACTAGAATGAATAAGTAACTAGAAATATGAAACAACACAGGATATGAGAGACAATACCCAATTGTATTAATACTTGATCATAAGAAAATGCAATAAAGAAGATGCCACACTTCTTCTTCCCACACCTCTAGAGCTCCCACACTTCTAGGGTTCACCTGTAATTCTCCTTCTTCACTTCACTCCCTCATCATGGTCACAACAACCAACTCAAACACAGAGTTATTGTTCACCTCCACCAGTCAGTAACAACGCTGCCAGTACACCAAGTACATAACCGTACTCCAAGTATATCTCCATTTCCTTATTGCCACCTGCAAATCAACAGACCTTACTTACCATGTAGATATCTCTACACCCTGAAGAACCCTTGTCCTTGCCTCATCAAGTCCTCATGATTCTTCAACCAGTACCCCGGTGGATCTCCTAGTAGAACTTGCACAACCTACAACTCTCCCTGATCATACACACTCAAGACCTCTTTGGAACTAGGAGGAGCTACTCTAGCTCTCTCTTCAAGCACACTGGCTTTCTAGCACACTTTTACAATACAACCCATGAGTTTATTATATAGATCTCATGTATACAATAATTAGAATTTCTTAATTACAATAATTAGACTCGCAACTCTAAGACTAAATTAAGTCTTTACATGCAAAATGATTGTCCAAAAATAGACCAGTCTGGAACCCGCATGCAAACTGCATGCACACATAGGTTGCCGACGTTGGCTCCTTCCTGACCGATGTCGACCGACTTATAACCAATGTCAATTGCTTCTACACTTTAATATGACTGATATCAGTTGATCAAATCGATGTCTTTTGCCCTGCAACTCATTTTGCAACTCAGCAATCCTCCGCAACCTCAGTAACCTCCTCCATGTCTGCATCAGTGAAGATTTTAGCTCCACAACCTAACAATATCCCACTTAGAGATAAACAGCTACACTGTACCTGTACCTATACACTGTCTAATTTATTTCCTGGTTTGTATCCCTCTTCAAGTTCAATCCTGAAGACCAACCACCACACACCCTGTGGTGCACCTCCTATCATCCAAGTAACCTGCCACATCCAGACCTATAACTCCATGTAGTGAAGACCTTGACCCTGCATAACATGTTAACCTGCTGCTGGTCCCTCTCAAATACCTAAGAATCCACCTTCCCTGAATTGGCTCCAAACTCTCTGACAACTCCCACTGCTTGGAAAAACTCAGGCCTACACTAGACCTTATGTGATTTTGAACACTGTTCTAAGCTCAACTTGAACTGTCCAGCCCTTGGTGTGCTTACCGATTCTGCATCCTGCATCTTGAACCTCACAAACACCTTCTTCACATCAGCTCCCACTGGAGACAAAAAATCTCCATGTCTCTTATGCCAAAAAATTTTGCTGCTCTCAAATTCTTCATGACATACCTCTGAACTAACCTTACCCTTAGCTCAGCAATTTCCTGTATGTACAAACCTACTCCAAGCATACCATCCACATACAGTAACAGAATAATGTCGTGACCATCATCCACCCTAGTAAGACAAACACAATAGTTACACTGATATTAACTAAAGCCTTGCTTTGTCATCCACATGTCAAAAAACCTATACCACTATCCTACAGCTTCCTCAAGACCATATACCTTGGCCTTTCGTCTCACGTATCCATCCACTCTCTTCTTTAACTTGGGAATCCATCCGTCTTTCAGTGCTTTCTTCCAGCTGACAACTCCACCAACAAACTCCTGTTTGGTTCTTCTCCAAAGACTCACACTCCTTATCCATGCCAAGCTCCCACTATTTCTGGATTCTACCTACATTGCCTCTTCACATCTTCCTGGTTCTCAACCATCAATAAGCAACTAGTAAGAAGGTGAACAATGAATATGAGGTCCAATTACCCTTTTAGTCCTCCATATGGGCATTTGAGACTCCTTGATAGCTTGCTGTCTGCCCAACATTTATTCCAGTGACTGATCTCAGTCATCTCCCAATCTGCACCTGACTAACGTCATTTCACTGTGACTGATCCTGTACGCCGACGTCAATTTCTTGACTGACACCAGTGTACCTTTTGCCGATGTTAGTTCCTGCTACCCAACACCACTGACTCTGCTGATTTGTACATGACTGACGTCGATGCCTGTCTGTTTAACGTTGGTTTCCTCTGACTGACACCAGTACCTGTGTTCACCTGTGAGTGATGAATTTTTACCTGCGAGCTCTTTTTGGATCAAACCCTTGTCCATATTAACACAACCCTACTCAGAATAATTCAGTCCCCTCAGCTGATCTTTGTCCGTCATCTCTTCCATGAACACCAAGGCTTTCCAGTTCTTAAGTTTGTCAACAACATCTATCTTCCGCTTAAGAACATACATTCCCTTCTTACACATGTGACTAAGCCTACAAAGCCACATATCTACAACAAAAGGTGAATCAATAATATAAGTAGATAGATAAAGGATACCTACTTTCTTACCACCATCTAATTCAAGTGCATCCACTGTGAGAGTTACTGTGCATCTCTCATCACCCAACTTTCCTGAAGAAATTAGACTCATCTCCAAGACTGGAACTTGCATGACCTTATTTAACACCTGTGTGTTACCCATCTACAATTTTAGATTCACTTCCCCTTTGCCAACAATCTGACAAGGCTCACCAACTCCTAAATAAATCTCTCCAAAGTCTCCAAAGACATACCCATGAAAAGATGCTCTATTTCAGGCTGCATGGAAAGAGGCAACAAAATCTATAGACCAAGATTCTACTTTATCCAAAGCAACCTGTGAAATAACACCTACAACATCTGCTTCTACATGATGATCTTCTACCGACCAACAATCTTCCTTTACCTGCTCTTTCTTTCCATCAATCTGACCATTCGTGCTATTCAGTTTCTCCATTCGTCACTTACTTTCTTCTGCCATTGCTATACTCCCACTCAATCTGAAACCCCTGTGAGTGACCTGTAATCAACAAACACTAACCAGATCTGAACCACCTGTTAGTCAACCCAACTTGGCTTTGATACCACTTGTCAGGCACCTAGAACAACAAACATGCTCTGATACCACCTGTCAGGATCTTGCTCCTCAATTAGAGCACAATATGATTACCTCTGTATAAGCAACTAAACACAAAATTTAACCAAAATGAATAAGTAACTAGAAATATGAAACAACACAAGATATGAGAGACAATACCCAATTGTATTAATACTCAATCAGAAGAAAATACAATAAAGAAGATGCCACACTTCTTCTTCCCACACCTCTAGAGCTCCCACACTTCTAGGGTTCACCTGTAATTCTCCTTCTTCACTTCACTCTCTCATCATAGTCACAACAACCAACTCAAACATAGAGTTGTTGTTCACCTCCACCAGTTAGTAACAATGCTGCCAGTACACCAAGTACACAATCATACTCCAAGTAGATCTCTCTTTCCTTGCTGCCACCTGCACATCAACAGACCTTACTTACCATGTAGATATCTCTACACCCTGAAGAACCCTTGTCCTTGCCTCACCAAGTCCTCATGATTATTCAACCAGTACCCCAGTGGATCTCCTAGTAGAACTTGCACAACCTGCAACTCTCCCTGATCATACACACTCAACACCCCTTTAGAACTAGGAGGAGCTACTTTAGCTCTCTCTTCAAGCACACTGGCTTTCTAGCACACTTTTACAATACATCCCATGAGTCTATTATATAGATCTCATGCATAAAATAATTAGAATTTATTAATTACAATAATTAGACTCACAACTCTAAGACTAAATTAAGTCTTTACATGCAAACTGACTGTCTAAAAATAGACCAGTCTAGAACTCGCATGCAAACTACATGCACACACAGGTTGCCGACGTCGGCTCCTTCTTGACCGATGTTGACCAACTTATAACCGACATCAGTTACTTTTACACTATAATATAATTGATATCAATTGATCAGACCGATGTTGATTGCCTTGCAACTCGTTCTGCAACTCAACAATCCTATGTAACCTCGGCAACCTCCTCCATGTCTGCATCAGTGAAGCTTTTAGCTCCACAACCTAACATTAGATGGCACAAAAGATGGTTTTGAAGGATCCTAAAGAGAAGATATATCCTATTTTTTGGAGGTTAAAATCTTAAATTCAATCCAAACAAGATAAAGAGATTATAAACATACCCCAAGTGACCTTCAGATTACTTACAGGCCTGAATATGCACCTATAGCCTGGTGAGTTGAGGTTATGTTCATTTGAGGGGAATGGAAAGGTTTTTGAACCCATGAGGAGCATGTAATGGGTGAAATTATATGACATGATACTATAAAATCAACCAAAGACCTTATTCACACTTTTTACGGTTGAAAATAGCCACCATAAAACCTATAGCCAAGCAAAGGGGCAGAGGTATGAAAACACAGTCAGAATTTGGGAATGAGGACAGTCAAGAGAAAGGTAATATTTGGAGCCCTAATTCATGAATTAAACAAATTAAATTAGTAATATATTATGATTATAAGATATAAATCAAAGAGTTGCATATATTGGAGGTCAATAAACCTACAAGAGCAACCTACAGGCTTGCAAGTTATCTCAGTCCTAACATTGAAAATGCCTAGCTTTAAGGATGAAGGGTATATGTATGCACATATACTGATATTGGCCTGATATTATGGTTAATTAATTAGTTTTAAAATATCACAATCATGATATAATTTTATCTTGTTTCACTAAAGCAGGAAAAGAACCCTTGTTTATTGTCTTAGTCCTGACAGGGCAATCGTTGGTGATGACAAGGTGCCAAGTTTTGACTTCCATGGAGAAGTATGAATAATTTAATACATAGTGAATGGTCAGGTAGCATAAACTTAAGGTAATGAAATTCATAATACCATGAAAAAAATCCATCTAAACACCTTTTCACCTAATCAAGGTTGCCTTAGTCCGTACAGTTGGGTTAGAATGGCCTTATTATCAATAGAAATCAGGCTTCCTAAGGACTTAAAAAGATCCATGAGCTTGGAATAAGGATTATAAAAATATTTTAATGGTACTTATTCATAGGAATGACATATAAGGATCATCCACATAGAGGTTTACACAAAAACATGCAAAAACAAGTTTTTTTGACCCCTCTTTTGGCAAGGCTAAGTTAGTTTGACCACTTAGACTTAGAATCTAACAAAATAATTTGGTAAAAGTGGTCATAAT
This sequence comes from Torreya grandis, assembly GCA_037957365.1. Lineage (NCBI taxonomy): Eukaryota > Viridiplantae > Streptophyta > Pinopsida > Cupressales > Taxaceae > Torreya > Torreya grandis. The sequence goes on along the minus strand of JARHVA010001167.1, from coordinate 2,176,995 downwards.
GAAATTTTTGAGCTCTTAAAACTTTAAATTTTCCCATAAAATTAGACATAATAACCTCTATTTTTTCTAAGAGGTAGGTTAGACCTCTCATGCAAGAAGTTGGTAGTTTTGGGGAATAGAGTTGGATAGTGAACCTGAAGTCCTTATGATCAATTAGAGAGGTTTGTAAAATTAGGTTACATATATTAGAACATAAATAACCAAGATATAAGGTTGGGATTCAAATAATATGGTCTAGACAAGGAGGTTTGCAAGTAGAGCTAGAGGAAAACATGAAAACCCAACCCCTAATAAGATGTCACTCCAAGTTTTGGTCTTATCTAGGTACCCTAATGTTTTTTGTGATGTTTTCAGGGGTGAATGTGATTTTTTAATTCCATTTTAATGAATTTATGGTAAGGATTTTCACTTTTTGGCCCACAAAGTGCTAACAAGCCTATTGACATGGCATAACCCTTATTCCAAAATAGGGTTAACTTCTATTTTGCAGTCTTGTTGAACTCTCAAAAGGTTTTAAATAGGTTGGTGGGTTAGTTTCAAAGATGAGTAATATTTTATTTGGATTATAAAATCCACATGAAAACACATCCAACTCCAGACATACTCAGACCTCATGAGAAGCACGAAAACCACATAAAGATCAACTTTGGACACTCATATCTCTCACAAATAGTTGCATGGGAACCTAAGCCAATTAGAAATGTTAGAGAGTGTCCTTATGGATATCTTAGTGTAATTTTTCAAGGGTTAAAACATCTAACCTTTATGAACAAATTTTAAGAGTCGAGGCTACTCAAAACCCTTTTAAAACCCTCACAAGGACCCGATTGGAGAGATAGAGCATTTTGAGCACCTGCATGCATGGGTATGGTCATTAAACCAACTAAAATTTTTATAAGACTCTTAGATGATTCCACACAAGTGATTAAATTATATGGAATATGGGAAAACCAAGCTTGTTTTGGCCATTTTGAGTGGTGTGCAAGCTACAAGAGGAGTTAAAAGATGAAACAAGTTTTTAAAGGAATAAATACACTTGAGATAACTACAAAAATTCATCTCATATTCTGAATTAGACTCTAAGTGTCCTAAAAAATCCTTCACTTTCAGCCAGTCCAGTGAGTCAACTTGTGGGGACTTAAGAAAAATAGTAAATCTTCATTTTGGGAGCCTTTTAAGGCCAATTTATTGTAAATTATGGTATGATAACTCCTTAAACATGTAATTTCACCTCTTTTATGGATCATATTATAGGTTTTAAGAGATTAAAGGTGAAAACTGTGAAGGGGTGAAGGAAAAGAGCTATTTTGAGACTATCAAGTGTGATCATCTATGGCCAAGATAATAAGAAGGGTCAAGAGCCTCCCCAATTAATGTGAGGGACTCTTAGTAACCTATCCTACTCATATTCATCATTAAAACTGATAAAATACAAATTTTGGACAATTTTGGAAGACCAATTATGAGGGGTATTTTTTATGCATAGAAAAGGAGTTTCTTGACTGTTTGCAGGTCTTGAATGATTCCAGATGATATTTTTAACTCTTAACATAGATCATCTCACCCCCATACTTCTCTCTAATGCATTTTTAACTGGTCTTCACATTGGTGACACACGTCCTTGTGCCTCTCTCTCTCTCTCTCTCTCTCTCTCTCTCTCTCTCTCTCTCTCTCTCTCTCTCTCTCTCTCTCCTTCCAAGTTCTATAAATTGGGCCTTCTTGGCCATTATTTGCATCTCTCTACCTGGGTATGGTGAAGCCCTATCAAAAATTTACCTTGAAGCAATAAATATAAGTATTTTACCTTATTCAAATATTTCTCTAAGTGTATATGCTTGGTTTTAGTCTTGTGTAAGTGTAATTTCCTTTACCTTCACATGTTGATTCCATTGGTACCTAGTGTGTTGTGTTTTCCTTCTTGTAGGTCAACAAGAAGTGTCTAAAGAGAATGTAGGTGTAAGTGAGTAGGATTTTAAATAGATTTTCTTATAATACCTACTATTTAGTTCCTTCTACCCTATGTCATCTACAAGACCCCATGTTCAAACACTGATGTGAGAAGGAAGATTGATGTTGAATGAAGTATATGTGTTATTTGTCATTAGTTTCTAGTGTATGTCAAAGGTAAGAGTAGAGAAAAATATTTTGGTGCATTAGCTCTAGTATAATAGGTTTATTTTTAGTTTTACTAACCCTTTTCATCCACCATAAGTTGTTAGTATTAGGAACATAAGATTAAATGATACATCAAGGGGAGCTATCCCCTAACCTATAGGTTCATCTCACAAGTTTTCTCACCCATATCAAGTGACATGTCCCCATTTTTCCACTTGGATTAGAGGCCTGAAAAAGTTCTTCTCATATGGTGCATCTAAGTGACAACATGTCTTTCAAAGCACCTTTGGCCAAGGGAGAGACTGAGTCTCAATGGGTTCTTCTTCAAGGTAAGTATCTCTAAATTTGCTCCTCTCTTTTAGTAGATATAAGTAATATAAGTAGTAGATTTTAATTATATTTCTCTCCATGCATCATGGTTTTACCTAAACATAGATTAAATAGGATTCTCTTATTCATGTTTATTTTTTATGTTCACTAACCCCCACTTTATGCCACAATCTTTGGTGAGCACTAGATTCAAATTTACTTTGATTTTGTCATTTATACATTAGTGAATATGAAAAACATAGGACCTAGTTCGGGTTATTGCATAGTTTTTACTAGTTAGGAGGCTTTGGAACCCTCCCTAGTGATATTATTATGGTAAGAGATCCCTTGGTTAGGTTTATCAGATCCATCTTGGTCATGACCTTGAATATATAATGTATCAACATTTGAAAGTGTAAGTAGGATTTATCTTCTCTGAGCTAGGATTGATTTATAGATTAGTTATATTTCCTTTTGCATATGGAAGAGACATTCATGATCTAAAAAGATGTCAATTATAGTGGTGTTGGTACTCAAACAAGAGGATCTAGATTAGTGTCATGCATTGATGTGGGTCTTGATGTTGATTTTGTGAGCATGAATTTTTACATACAAAATTTAGAATCATCGTGAGTGGATGAGTGATGGTGATGGCACCACTTATCACCAAAAATTATCTTCTAGCCTTTGTCTAAAGTAGAAAGCACTATAACATTCGAGGGTTGAGCAGTCTTCTAGTGTTACTTTCCCTTTGAAAAGTGTGTTTTTATTTCTACACATAAGGTTAAAATGTGAAATTATGTAAACATTGGACCTTGCACACTACATTGGATTAATGGGTGACATGTTGATTCATCTTTACCTTAGATTAAATATTTAAAACATAATATACTTGCCCCAAAGTGTTAGAAGTTAATAAATACACATGTGTGTGGATATAAAGTGATATTTTATTGATGTACTTTAACACCTTATATTGTTCACTCAAGTTTTCATGTAGGCACACAAAGTAGTCATGGAAAATGTTTATGTAGTCTTCTAGGAAATGATCTTCACATTGTTGAAGTTGTTAAAACTTGATGTATTCATCTTTAAAATGGAATAGAGGGTAGTATTCCTCTTTTAGCATGCCAATAAAAGTCTTATGGGATTAAATTGGAATGCACTTTTACATGTCCTATACACTGAAGCTCTCTCACCAGTGAACAATTGGTATGGACATCTTTAGTACTATGAATATGATATTTTCATCATATATGAAATAATTGAATAAGAAGTATGTCTCTATTTGTTGAATCCAAGCATCTAATGCTTTGACATCGATCTTACCTTCAAACATAGGGATGCGAAGATTGACTTGAACCTTGAAGGGTGTTTTTTACTAAAACCATTATTGAGAGAACTATGGAGGTGTGACTGAAGGCATCAGATTGAGTTGTATCATCAATTTTTTTAATTATCCAAAATGTTTAGTGTGTTATGCCTCTAGTGCATCAATAATGAGATTTCATACCTTAGGGGATACCTCAAGTTATTTATGGGTATCATCTATCTTAATTTTTCTACGATGTTCTTCTAGATATTCTAAAACTGAATCAATTGACAAACCTTCATTATCAAGTTGCACTCACATGTTTACAATCATAGAAAGGAATAGAGTTTTTTGCTATAATACTAATGATCTACATCACAGGGCCAAAAACCAAGAGTGTATGGATAATTGAGTTTGGTTGTGTAGAGTGAATGGGAAAATCTAAGTCAAAAAGAAACAACTAAACACACTCAATGGAGAAAATGTCTTACTTGCAAGAAATACAACTTCTATTCATTAACAAAGAATAAGGAAATTGGTAAAATGTGATGCAATTCATATTTTACATAGTATATACATGGAGCATTCTATATGTTTTATGTCTATGTAGAGCATCAAACTTATGTTAGTTGTGTATGTTACATACTTATACAAATATAATACAAGCGTGGTTACAACCATTATTAGTTACAAATAAGATAGTCACATCAGTTCATCTTCTAGGTTGGATGACAGTTGTTAAACCCCTTAAACCATGTGGCTAAATAAATTTGACACATGGATGTGATTTGGAATCCAAGAAGTCAAAGAGGTACACATAACTATAAGCTATGGTGTGGGATTATGAATTACATGGGTCTGTGAGTTATAGAATACATAGAATTTGACAAGCTAGTGTAGAACTTGTGTAGTGCGTGGGCTAGTAAGGCATGTAGGTATAAAAACTATGGTGCAAAACTATGAGGTGTAATAAACTATAGGAATAAAAAACACAAAATTTAGTGACCAAACATAGGACTTATATGGTGTGTGGGACTACAAGTTGTGAAGTGTACAGTGGTCAGTGCGTATAAGTATGTGATCTAGAATAGTAATTTTATGTATGATTTTGAGAAAACCTCAGGCAAGGAGTGAAAAATATTAGTTGATAGGTGCACACATGGAATAGTAGAGTGAATGAAAATTAATCTTGGCTATGTAGGAGATATGCATGGATCACATTTCTACACAACTCAATTATGACTATAATGTCATTACCGACCTACGATAATGATCCAATCATGTGGAATTGACATGATGTAGGTATAAAAGTAGTTCCTAAACCAAATAAACCAAAAACATACTTATCCCTAATTTCCACTTCTATAATATAGCCACTTATAGATAATCAACCAAAAATATAAGTATCATGATTTATTTAGTACTTTACATATTTAGTGCATGCCCTAATCAAATTTGAGGAATCATTGTCAATCATGTACGTTCAGATTGAATGCTTGAATGCCATATTTGTTTTTTTATTCTATTTCATAATTACTTTTTAATTAGATTAATCTAACAAATTATTTAAAACCATAAATCTTCCCTAAGGGTTTCAAATCTTAGTCTTAGGATTTTATTTTTAGACGTGATATATGATTTCTCTGTAAAAAAAATTGACCTAGGGTTTCACACTCATCATCCAATTAAGGTTTCCTATATTAGGGTTATTCCTTGATTAACTGGTATTTGTATTTAAAAACTCTATTTTTTAAACACCCCATCTTTTTTACCAGTCATATTTAGTGATTGAAAACCATGTTTGTGTTCATCAAAATATTTTCTAGAAATTGTAAACTACTATTTTTAATAAATACAACCTAGAAAATGAAATATGTACCTATTTTCAAATTAATTTTTGGGTTTCATGTACCTACTAGTTTATATCAGAAACCTCTCTTGAATTTAAAAATTATCTAACAAATCTCTTGAGTGGTTAGTTTTTATTTGATATTTATTAGGGAAATCCCTCCATGCATGTTTACTTATTTGAATTAAGATTTCCCTGTATTGAATTTTTTATAAGGAATAATAAATTAAAAATATATAACCAATGAAAAAACCCTAGCCATTTTATAACTCTAAATTCTTCTATCTCTCCCTTAACGTTTTCTCAAGGTGCTAATATCTTCTTTCCCTCTAAGGAGGTCCATGTTGTCCCTATCCTAGAAGTTAAGGTGACCCATCCTATAGTAAAAATAGAGTCCATCTAAATGTTCCCCCTCACTCCCATATGCCTCTCACAAACCTTATTGATAGTGTTTGTATGCATATTCAATCATAAGTACTTAAGTCTTGTGCTTGTAAATCCCTTCATGATCAAATAGGCACTATGAGAACATCCATAAAGAAGTTATACCAAAAAAAACATTTTTTTTCAATTTAAGGATTACATAACTTGAAAATAAGATTACGTAAATAAATAATTTATAGCATGCCAATGTTAATCATATATTTTCAGCTATATCCAAATATTTTGTTTCTAAAAAGACTTCATATCAAGATTGGAAACCAAAAAATGATATATCTACAACTAATGATTTAAAAAGTAAATAAAAGGCTAATAAGATTTCAAGTGAGATTCCAAGAAAACTACTTTAAAATAAACTGATAAAATTAACTATTATGCATCCTTTAAAGAGATCAAAATAATATTGTGCATATCACACAATGCATGAACATTATATGAATAATTTTTAGGATTTGAAGAAAAAATACAAAGTATTATTGATAGTGGTGATCCTATACAAGATAAATCCATCAAACAACCCAATCACACTATGATTGCATCTCCTAATGAAAAAGTTCAAAAAGAACAAAAGGAAAAAATGAAATAAGATATATTCAAAAGGCAACACTAGAGTAGGAAAGGTCATAAAGTGGAAAATTTTTAGCATGAAATGTTGCCAAAGGAAAAATCAAAACAAGAAAGGTTACAAAAAAATAAGAGGAATAACATATCCCTTTTAGGAAAAAATTGAATTATAAATTTTTTATTTAATTCTAGAAAGTACCAATGATTGAATAACAATTATAACTTAACCAAACCCCAATATGCTGAAATAATAATTTTTTTATTATAAAACCCCTTATAATTTGATTTTAATAATCAATTAATGTTATAAAAGCATGCATCATCATTATATAATTGAATGAGAATGATAGTTAGAAGAATGGGGAAATCCCTCCTAGGGTAGCAATTTCAGCTATGCCAATAAAAAAGACCCTCAATTAGGGTAGTGGTAGTAGTCCAAGGGCTGCATATAAGTCCCACATGCTATTATTTATGTCAAAATTATAACCAAAGGGTAGGGTGGACCTTGAAAGGTATAAATTAGGATTTATATTACTCCACTAATCCTTACTAAAAATTTTGAAACTTGATAACACTTTTAGCCTTGGTTAGTGAAAAAATATGCTTCATTGCTCCAACAACCCCTTCACATAAATTCTATAATTGATCAATAGCTTCATCTGACACAAATTCTAAAAAATAACCTAATTGTGTGGGTAATTATGATATTTGTATGAAATCACCAATAATGGGATGGGAGGGTTTCTGTCCTAAAATTTCCAATACAACATTGGAGGGTTTTTATCCTCTAGATATGAATGCAATGGATTTTTTTCATTTTTAAATGTAAAATTTTGAAACAAATGCTTAGTAATAAATAATATGATCCCAAAAAACCCCCAAGGTCCTCTTTTATAACTTTTCTATTCCTTTTTCTCAAGTTGGCTTTTTACATTACATTAATAAAGTACACATTTTATTTTTAATTTTCCCTTTTATTTTATTTTTAATAATAATAAATTAATATTAAGTTTTCAATTTTTAATAAAATTAAAAATAGACCACTTAAATAGCTTAAAATATTAACTTTATTATTTTTCACTTTATGGAAAAAATGGGACATTACAGTTTGCCCTTCCCAAAGATTATTTGTCCTCAAGCAATTCCTAAACCATCATGAAAATACGAGGATCCTAAATTATTATTTTTGATTCCCATCCAAATGTGAGCATTTAAAATTTGTTTTCTTGTTGATCTTCAATTCCCTATAAAACTTTCTCAATTATATCCAAATATGTATTTGTAACTTCTAGCTTTCATAGAAGCTTTTCTTCATGGACAAAGATATCTTCATTTCACTTCAGATACACTAATCTAATTTGATCTTCATATAGATTATTGTTTACATTAAGATTTAATTATTCTAAAGCCTTTCTTATTTCTTCAATTACATCTATGCATGCCATTTCAACCTCATGACATAGGCTGATTGTGATCATATTTGTGTGACTTGAATATTTAGTATAAATATTAGTGAAGCAAAATTCCACCTTCTTCATAATTTTATGTTCCTCCACACTATTACTTTGTAGATTAATTCTAGTTTCTATATATATGCTAGATTCCTATTGCTCTTAATTGATCTCTATAATTTATTGTGACTCTAGTTTTTTTCTTTGTCATGCTTCTCCATCACAATTAGAGAATTATTTCCCTTAATTTTCTATAGGTATTATTTTATTGAAGTGGCTATCAACTAAGCTTTTTTATCTCTTATTATCCATTCATCACACCTTTTTTCGGTCCTCATTACATCCTTTGTGCCTCTCTACAACGTGGTTAATTTATTTTCAACCACATTCTTTGGTTCCTTTTTAGATAAGATCTCCTTACCTTTGACTTGCATGCTTAATTATTTTTATTCCTCTATAAATTTTTGAGGCTCGAATTTTGACATTTCTATCTTATTTAATTTTATCCATCCCTTTAAATCCATCTAATATTATTTCATATATTGCAACATCTCTAACATTTATTATTTCACTATATTCATGATTCACAAGTTGACAAGCTCACAACTTTGATACCACTTAAATATCCCTTTTAAGAAAACACTGAATTATGAAAATTTTATTTAATTTTATAAATTCACATTTACAGACTAAACTAACATGTGTAACTTAGAATAATATAATACCAAATTGAAATCTTTATTCTAGTCAGTGATTGCATAAAAAATATTGAAAGTATTGATAATTTAACAATAACTATAACTCATCCAAACCCCAGTATGCTATAATAATAATTTTTTATTAGAAAACCCCTTATAGTTTGCTTTTAATAGTCAATTGGTGCTATGACAACATGGATCATAGTTACACAATTGAGGAAGGAGAATGATAGCTAATATAATGTGGTGATCCCTCCTAGGGAAGTGATTTTAAGTACATTAATAAAAAAAACCCCTTAGTTATGGTAGTGTAAGTAGTCCAAGGGTTGTGCAAAAGTCCCACAAGTTGTTTATGGTGAAATTGTAGCCAAAGGGGTAGGGTGGCCCTTGAAAGGTAGAAATTCTTATTTATATTACCTCACTAATTCTTTCCAAAAATTCTAAAACTTTATAACAATTTCAGCCCTGGTTAGTGAAAAACTCTACTTCATTGCTCCAACAAACCCTTCACATACATTTTGGAATTAATCAATAGCTTTAGCTAACACAAATTTTGAAAATAACCTAATTTTTTGCCCAATTGTGATCTCTATATGAAATCACCAATGATGGGTTGGGAGGGTTTCTATCCTCTAATCCCCAATAGAAACCTAGAGGGTTGTCATTCTCTAGATCTGAATGTAAAGGAGGGTTTTTGTCCTCAAATATAAAAGTTGGAAACAAATGCCTAAACTCAAAATAGATTTAATAAACAAGATGATCCCAAATGACCCCTAAGGCCCTGTTTTATAACTTTTTATATTCTTTTTTTCTTAAGTTATCCTCTTACTTTACTTTAATAAAGCATACTTTTTATTTTTAGTTTCCATTTTATTTTATTTCTAATAATAATAATAACGTAATATTAAGTTGTCACTTTTTAATAAAATAAAAACTAGGTCACTTAGACAACTTAAAACATTAACTTTATTATTTTTAATTTTATGGGAAAAAGGGGACATGACAAGGGAAAAAAAACTACATAAAAAATAATTACAAAGGAACATACTAAACATTAAAATCTACTAAAAGAGAAATCACTAGAAGATAAGTTGCAAAAATAAACTCAAGATAAGTAAGAAAGCATCCTTAAGAAAGGGTTCTTCACAAATAACATTCAAAAGCAAGATATACTTAAAAAGGCTAATATCACAAGAATAGTTCCAAAGGAGACAACTACAAAGTTATCATTATATATAGACCCTTTGATTCTTCGTCCTCACATAGATGATAAAAGATGTATTAATTTCAAGATTACAAAATTTTAAGAAGCCAATATATGCAACATGACACTTTTCCAATATATTGGGTATAAAAACCAACATTTAATTAATATAACTATGTATCAATGTTGTATTGGATCTATTGTAGGATTAATTTTCACCCATGGAGAGGGGTTTTTAGGCTCTCTCCAACTAAACTACACAATGGGAACAACCTTAGGTTGTGGGTATACTATAGTGAGGTTGAACCTCTAGAGATGGTCGACTTCCTTTTGGTAGATCACCTAGACTAATGAACTGCTTGGAAAAGGGATAGAAAAGGGGTATAGTACAACTAAGAGAGATAATAAGGTGATTCACTAGATTTAAATGGACACTCACATAATCTTGAACAAACACTAATTCAAAATAAGAAAATTATTGCTCACACAACCTCACAAACTAGCTAATTTACATAAGTATTTCATAAACTAGGCTCACTAAGCAATGAATGAAGCAAAGAGGAATTCTAAGATTCACACCAAACATCAATTAATGGTAGAAAGAACACAATTCTAGCCCTAAAAACAACTTGAAAACACCTAAAAAAGGTAATAAGAATAACAATGAACATGGAAGAACACTTCTTCATAAAACCACCATGCACAAGCTTACTAAACACAAGTTAAAGGCAAAATATAGGTGAGAATTATCTTATTGCTTCAAGAGGTAGTTCTTAAAAAAAATTGATAGGATTTTACCTTATCAAATGAGATTTTCCCTTTACAATGTGGGAGAAAATGAGAGATATAGGAAAAGGGAGAAGAGAGAGAGAGATGAGAAGCACACAATTAGAAATCAATAAATGAACTGCAACCACCCTCCATGAATTCTCAACCATATTTGGATCAATTAGCATTAATCCTACCTCCAAAAATTAACCTTAATTAGCCCAAATAGTCTTCAAACTCTCTTAATTGGCTGAGAAACATACTAGAAGATAATAACTTATTGAGGATGTTGTGGCATGATGCATTCAAAGGGAAAAAGTCTCTAGAGACCCTAAAACTTCACTAAATGCTCCACTTGCCTTTCTCAAAATCCAAATCTCCATATTATTAATAAGCTTATGGATCCATGCTTCATCTTGATCTGTTCTTTACATTATCAAACAAGCATTTGGACTCATTACATCTAGTGTCCCCTCTAACATTCCTTTCATAGTTACAACCATGCGATTACTCCAAACTTTAAACATAGGTCCAATGTAGATGAAAACCAATTTATTTTTTGGTTTTAATATAGTCATAATTTTAATAAAGATATGCTAGCTACCTAGTCTCTTGATCATGATCAAAACATAATTCAAACCTAAGACTATCTTTATAACATGACTGAGCAGGCCTTTACATAATAATAGGATTTAATGGCATCCTTGTGAATTTGTAGGGTTTTCTCTAGTAACCTAGATCACATTTGATCTTGCATTTATACATTCTCCTATTTGGGTCTACAAAATCCATTGATCTGACATGTCTACCTATGTGGCATTCCCTCACCATGCTACTATTTATTTAAAATATATGACCACTTTAATTTTAGACACATGTCCTCATCTCATGCACTCTAAGAACTAGATCAAATCTGCTCCATCAATTTCTTCTAGAGTTTCTTGGCTTTAACCTTTAATGTTGGCCATTAATCTAATTGGGGTTTCCTAGATTATAACATTTGGCAGTCATACATGCCCTTTGATTCAATTGTCAAGATTATGACACTTGTTAGTCATGCATGCCATTTGTAGACCTATCTATCAATTCATGTGATCGAACATGCTTATGCCACATAGTAACCTCATGTGCAATCTGAGATCATTGACCTTTTTACTTTGCCAACAACATTAATCTATATCCATGTGGTTGAACACACTTCATTAGATTTACTTTTGCTTGATCAAACATACTCTATTGAATTACTCATGAGTTCACCATGATCGAGACACTTTTCCTCATCTCATTCATCCTTAAGATCTACTAACATTATGACCTTGAGCTTGCCATTATATCTTTGATGCATGATTTAATGCACACCACTGATCTTTCTTTGACTTATTTACCTTGATCCTTGAACATGGATCATCAATTAGGATTTATACATGAGAATATGCACTATCGATCTTGATCCAAGATATTTTGACTTGATGACTTCATGAGATTACCTGCATGCCATTGATCTTTGATATTATCCTCTAAGATCATGCCACTTATTAGACCCGTGTTTAACTTGAATCTCATTAAATATTTTTGAATCCAAATAGTTATTTGATATGGCTTAAAGTTGATGTCCCTAGGCACATCCCACACTGATAGATCATATTTAAGGCTTAATGTTGAGATAGAAAACTCATCAAGACACCAAATTTATAGGGGATGACCTTGGAAAAAAATATATCATTTTCATCCAATTCTTCAACTCTAGTTGGCTTCCCAAATACACTTATTAATTGCACAACCAAACTGACCTATTGATTCTTGCATGACGTGTTAAGATAGTCTATTCCATTTAAGCTTGTGCTAGTCATCTTTTATCTTAATAATCTAAAAGAATGACCTTCACTTGCATTTTTGGACCTATTCCTAGGCATACTCCTCAAAATTTCCAAATTCTCTTTAAATCTTGCTTAAAGTATTTCAAAATCTTGCAAGTGACATGTGATCTTCTCCTTCTATTATTGGATCATTTAATTAACCAAAACTTTGCTCAATTTCTCACCCTATATTTAGGCAAAGTTTCATATGTGGGTCAATTTTGGCCAACATTTATGGTGATCTCTGAGGATTGCATGCCTGATATGCAATAGATTAGTTACCTTATCTGATCCATTGGGAATATGGGGTCACAAGTCTTTATTCCTAACTGATATGAAACTATTACAAGGCTACCCATTTTTTAAAGCCCCTCTTGAAGCAACAAGGTTGAAAATAATCAAAACAACATTGTGCCCAAGGCACTTAGGGAAAGAGAAATACACAACTTAAAATATGTGCACAAGGTACTTAGAGGAAAACATAAAAATATACTCTAATATATAAAATGGCTACTAACTCTTTTAATAATAATGATTTAAATTAATGCCATTGATTAGGATGAGTAATACCTCTCCATCTAGCTAGGCAAGATGAAAAGTATTATGCTATTTACATCTGTGGATCAAGTAAGGGACACACCACAAGCTATAAAACTTGGTATGGATTCCTTGTTTAGCCTTATTTGAATCTCATTTGTGGACTAGATCACCTTATTTAAAGTCCCTTGCTATGGCTCTCTTGTCAAAGGCTTTCTTGACTTAAGCTTGATATGAATCTAGTGTCTTCATTACAAAGTCCCTAGTTTCTTCAAGCCCCATGAACTCTGCCATCCTCACACTCATAGGTTCACTCTCCATCAACTCAAGTTGATGGGCTAATTTCAAGGCATGCAACTTAAGAGAGATGGGTAATATGGATTCCCTCCCATATATAAGGACAAATGGTGATTTCCCAATGGTAACTTTGGGAGTCACTCTATCATCCCATAAGGTTGTCCTTAACTTTATGTGCCAAACTCTCTGATTCTCTTCCATAGTCCTCTTGATGATCTTTATCAAGTTATTATTTGTTGACTCTACCAGTCTATTGCCTTGAAGGTAGTAATTTGAAGATGTAATAAGGTAGATTTTCAATAGATGTACACATTCACGTGTCTTCATGCCAACAAATGTTAAGGCATTATCTAAAATTATAGTTGTTGGTACACCAAACCTTTTTTATTATGCTATCATAGAAGTCCAACACTATTATTTCATTAGCTTATTTTTGGGAACTTACTTCCATCTACCTAGTGAATTATTTAGTGCCCATAAGTACCCATTTTTTCCCTCTATTAGAAGGTGGATTGATCATTCTTATGAATTTTAAACCCCATTGCATGAAAGGATGTTCCACCTAGATTGGGTTGAGAGGAAGGGTTGATAGTCTTTTCTTACCTACAAAGAGAGCACACTTTTGGCACTGTATGACCCATGCATAGGCATATTTGAATATTATGGGATAATAATAACCGTCTTTCATCACTTTTTTTGTTGTATTATTTGGAGCAAAGTGGCCTCCTATAGGCCCATCATGAAATTGTTCCAGGAGCCTTGTCACCTTGTCATAATCTATGCACCTAAAAATCACTCCATCTAGGTCCCTTATAAATACAACCCCATCAACCAATAAATAAGGTATGTATTGAGTCCTAAAATACCTTTTATTTGACCTATCCATACCTTGTGGGCACCCACCTATTATCAAGAAATGTGTCATATCATTAAGGCAACTAGTGTGCAGTGGAGGTGCATCCATTTGTGAGTTGTCTTATGTCACCAAGATAACCTCTTTATCTTCTTGAACATCATCAACCATATGCTCACATAAGCCTCTACCTCTTACTATCTTATTTACCTTTATCTCCACATCATGTTCAATGACCTTGGTAATCCAACTAGACCTCTTCTCATTCAAATATTTGTTTATAAGGAATCTCGTTACTCTAGGATGGGACATTATAAGATAAATATTGCTATTGGAGATCATTAGTATGAAATTTTTAAGGCTTCTTACCATTGCAAGGACTTTCTTGTCTACAAAAGTATACCTTGTTTTATATCTTTCAAGCCCTTGATTGAAAAAATCAACTAGTTGCTCAAGTCCTTCACCATTCTTCCACATCGACATAGCTAATTTATTGTTAATATTGGTAAAGGAATATAATATAAAATCCCTTGAGAAATTAGGATTCATGAGTGTAGGTTCTTGGGCAATGGCTTGCTAGATATCCTCAAATGTTGCTTTACCTTCATTTGACCAAGTAAACACTTGGTTCTTATTTAGCATGGCAGTGATGGGTTTGACCAAGTTTGAAAAACCAAGTATAAATCTTCTCACAAAGTTTATTTCCCCAAGGATACTTTGGAGTCCCTTCTTATGTTTTGGAAAGGATAATGTTAAGATGGCATTTATTCTATTAGGGCTAATGACTAATCCTTATTTTGAGACAACATGACCTAAAAGTTTACCCTCATGGACAAAAAACACACATTTCTTGGGATTTAGTGAGATCCCATATTATTTTCATCTTTAAAATACTAATCGTAGATGATCTAAGTGATCACTAGACTTTTTGGAGAAAACTGTTATGTCATCCAAGTAGACAAGCACCATCTGATTTAACAAGCCTTAGAAATCCATGTCCATGGCTCTTTAGAAAGTATCCCTGGCATATGAAAATCTAAAAAGTATCCTCTGATAAGAAAATATGCCCCACTTTGTGGTGAAGGCAGTCTTGTATTGGTCTTCCTCTCTTACCATCACTTGATTGTATCCTGAGTACCCATCCAAAAGATAGAAGCATTCTAAACCAGGAACCATTTGAAAGAGTTGATCTATGGATGGTAAAGGGTAATTATCTTTCAAGGAGACCTTGTACAAATCCCTAAAGTCAACACATAATTGTATTTCACCATTATTCTTTCTCAAATCTACTAGATTGGCCACCCATGAGGAGTGCTTGATGGGAAAGATAATATTAGATTCAATAAATTTGGTCAATTGTTTCCTCATAAGATCTTCAATTTCGGGGTTGATATGCCTTTGATTATGCCTAACATGTTTGGTGTTGGCCTCTAGTTTTATAGTGTGTTGGGATAGCTTGGTATCAAAGCCTCTCAGATCATTATATTCCCAAGCAAAGATGTTTACATATTATTTACAAATCTCAATGAATCCATGACTTTTAGCTTTAGTTCTTACCTTTCCAATCTTGAGGAGTTTATCTTTGAGGATAATAACTCTTTCATCATTCTCCTCATCAATTAACATCACTACCTTATCTTTCCTCATATGATCTCCCTCATGGAAAAAACCTTCAAGGATGACTAACCCTTTAGGAAGTTTGTTAGATCTCAACTGAATAATTTGGTCCTCATACTAATGTTAAAATTTATCTTGGTTCATTAAAGAAAACTGTACTTCCTATTGTAAGAAACAAGCAATCTACTTGTCACTATCAAAGACCTACTAATGAGCCTCATTGTCTGGCAATGATGGTCTTACCACCACTTTAACATGTGGTTACACTTTGGACTTCCACAACTCATTTGAGATGTCAAAATGAGCTCCCATGACTACCAACCTATCAACATGATAATTTTGGTTCCTTAACACTTCTTGGATGTTGAAGGCCTCAAAATCCTCAAGTATATCCCACACTCTATGTTTTTAGGATTTCATCAAGGGATTATTTGTGATGTTTTGGCCTTTAACTTGATGCACTATCAGTTCACTATCCCCATATACTTGTAATTACTTGACTCTTCTCTTACTAACCCACTAAAGACAATAGATAAGGCCCTCATACTCAACTATATTGTAAGAGCAACTGAAATGGAACATGTAAGAATATAAGTACTTATCATTAGAGGGGGATACTAGCATTGCACCTGCACCTTCCCTATGTTTGCTCTTTGATCCACCAAAGAATAATTTACATAAGCCTCTAGTATCTGCTTGTGGCCTATTAAGGGATGGCATGGACTAATTTTATTTATGTAAGTAGTAGAACCCCATGTCTCTTTCCTCAACACCTTTCAAAGGGCCAATTAATTTATTTTCACTCCATAACTCATCCAAGAACATATTAGGTATCTCCTCAAGACTAGTGTTTAGTTATTAACCAAATAGGTGGTCATATTCCTCTAAGATGGTACAATTTATGTTTGATCTATTTGGTCCACAAGGTTTAATTTGAAATTATACAATAGGCTCAACTTTGATGGATACCTTGGTCTCATACCTTGTCTTAAAAGCTATGTATAACCAATATAATGCTATATAACCCCCAATTTTTGATGTGAAGTCTCTGGATAAACATAGAGGAAAATGAGGAGGCACATCTAGAACCAACACATCTTGAGACACTAAAACACTAAGACAAATATGCAAGGTCAAGTTAAGGCCTTTGATAATACCAGATGGTTTGGTGGAAGATCCATCAAGATACAAAACTCCCTTAGATTCGGGTTCATATTTAAAACCAAACTAGTATGTTATTGACTTTGGTATCATTGTATTATTTGCTCCACTGTCTACCAGGAAGTTATGTACCAAGGAGTCACCAATTATCATATAAATGTAGATGGGAGGGGGCTTGACCACCTTATTTTATTTCCCTTCATTAGGTCATTTGGTTGCATTGGTGAGAACACCATTTTATTTGATTGGTGGCTGCCTAGAAACATTGATCTTTGGCAAACCTTCTTGGAGGATATCCACTTGATCAAGCATGGAAATCACATCCCATATTGTCACATTCACATTGAACTTATTCATTTATTCCATAATATTTATGGACAAACCACCAACCTTTGGTTTTGCTTTGAGAGCCACAAATATACTTTAAACTTGTGAGTTTTGGGGTACAAAGGCATTCCCTTAGTTCTAATTATTTAGAACTATTGGAACCTTTGGAGTAGTAGTAGGTTCACTTGGATTTGATATAAATGGAGTAGTAGTAGGAGGCTCTTTGATTAATTCTTGGTTACCATCCATGTTCTTTCTCTTAAACCTTGTATTTGCTTCCATTTGAATGTATGCTTGGCTAGAACTACCCTGCTAATTTAGTGCATATCATTCTTCTTGCTCAAAATCAACCATTGTAACATCTAATTGGTTTGGTATTTCAATGGGTCCTTAGCCTTGTTGAGGATCTTATAATTTTGTCATCATAGGTACTTCTGTGTTTTGAGCTACAAGAGCTTGATTGAATCCATAGCTATCACCTTGATGCCATTGATCATTTAAATTTTGATTAAACTCAGTGTTTGGGATAATGGATTGACTAAAAGACTAATTCCAAGGAATAATACCCTCATTTTCTTGAACAATGTTTGTTTGAGTAGGGACTAAAGTATTAGAGGTGATTTCAACATTTGGATTTTAATTACTTTGTCTTTTATAGTTAGACTAACCCTACCCTTAGCCTTGTCCTTGAAAATTTCCTTTGTAGGGTGGGTTATTATCTTGATAATATTATTGTTGAAGTTGATATGGAGCTTGATAAGGCCTATTGAATTTAGCTTGTTTCCTCCTCACATTCACCAATTTATTTACAAAGGATTGAAACATGCTTTTAAGCTTTTGGAAATTCTTATTTCCTTGGGAGTCACTAGATTGACTAGTTGAAGCTTTTTATTACTTTGGCATAGGAATGAAAACAAGTATTGGCATAGGTAGAATGATAGTAAGGGGAATAATAGAAACAAGAGGTGGCTGAATCTTAGAAAAAAAAGGTATTGGCGGTCTAGGCGTAAGCTTTCTAGTTTATACTAGACTATTCTCTACTCTGATTGCCACCTCATAAGAGTTTGGTAGTGTGTTTCCTCCCATAGATTGAATCATTGCTACAATATCATTGTTAAGATATTTTAGCTAGTAAAGGAAAACAAATTTTAGAGTAGGCCTGATAGATACTAGGATCATGTCCCATGTATTTTAAAACCTTATGTTGAAATATTGCATTACTTCATGAGGGGTCCTCTTGATTGTGGTTAACTATTTTGTAAGTGACAATTGGTCACTTTTGTCTTCAAAAATTTTACACAAGGCATCACTTAGCTGATCCCATGATGTGATGGAGTTCATAGTGAGGTTTATATACTAGTCTAAGACTTTACCTTTGAAAGAGATGGCCAACAATCTGATGGCCACATTTTCCTCATTGATATCATGAATGTTGCATAAATTGGATATATCTCTGAGGTGCTCAGAAGGGGTTATATAATTGTCTCCCATGAAGTAAGGCACAATTTTAGAGATACCACTGGGATAGGGTCATAGTGATTGAGGTCCAAAGGACTTTGACCATTAAAAGACACAAAAGGGAAAGATTTAGGGGCTGCCATGTCAATGAGAGGGTCTAACAAATTTCTTCTTATAGAGGTAGATTTTGAAATTGGTTTAGGATGAAAATTACCTTTAAATAGATGAGTATTATAAATTCTTAATCTTTTTACTGAGTTTAAAACTAATTTAACAAATTCAAAAGGAATACCTCTAGAATATGATCTTGTATTCACCTTTGGAATGAAATATATCTACTACTCTCCACCAAGATGTTGGGTGTTCTTCAGAGTCATTAGACACTGAAAGATGAAAGCTATAACTATTGAAAATTGATCAAAATAGCATCAAACTTGACCAAACTTGTTTGAAAGTGGTCCCACCATGTATGCCAAAACTATTGTAGGCTTAATTTTCACCCTTAGAGAGGTTTATTTAGGCTCTCTCCAACTAAGCTACATAATGGGAACAACCTTAGGTTGTGGGTATCCTATATTGAGGTTGAACCTATGGAGAAGGCTAACTTCCTTTTGGAAGATCACTTAGACTAACGAAATTCTTAAAAAGAGGAAAGAAAAAGGGTATAGGGTAACTAAGAGATATAAAAAGGTGATGCACCAAATTTAAATGGACACTCACATAAGCTTGAACAAACATTTATTCATCATAAGATAATTATTGCTCACACAACCTCAAAAACTAGATAATCTACATAAGTATTTCATAAACTAGGCTCACTAAGCAATGAATGAAGCAAAGAGGAATTCTAAGATTCACACCAAATGTACATTAATGTCAGAAAGAGAACAAGTCTAGACTTGCAAACAACTTTAGAACACCTAAAAAGAGGCAAGAAGAAGGATAATGGACATGGAAGAACACTTCTTCACAAAACCATCATGCACAAGCTTACTAAACACAAGTTAAAGGCAAGAGATAGGTGAAAATTATCTTATTTATTTAAGAGGTATTTTTTACAAATTTTTGATAGGGTTTCACCTTATCAACTGAGAGTCTCCCTTTACAATGGGGGAGAAAATGAGTTATATAGGAGAAGGGAGAAGAGAGAGAGGAGAAGTATGTAATTAGAAATTAATAAATGAACTAAAACCACCCTCCATGAATTCTCAACCATATTTAGATAAATTAGCACTAATCCTGCCTCCACAAATTAACCTTCATTAGCCCAAATAGTCTTCAAACTCTCTCAATTGATTGAGAAACACACTAGAAGATAAGAACTTGTTGAGGATATTGTGTCATGATGCATTTAAAGGGAAAAAGTTTTTAGAGACCCTAAAACTTCATTAAATGCTCCATTTGCCTATATCAACCTCCAATCTCTCTATATTATTAATGATTCTATGGAACTGTGCTTCATCTTGTTCTGTTCTTTACATTATCAGATAGTTACATGGACTCATTACATCTTGTGTCCCCTCTAGCATTCCTTTAATAGTCACAACCCTATCATTACTCTAAACCCTAAACATAAGTTCAATGTAGATGAAAACCAATTATTTTATTAGTTTTCATATAGTCATGATTTCAATGAAGATCCATAGGCTACCTAGTCTCTTGATCATGATCAAAACATAATTCAAACCCAAGGCAGTCTTTATAACTTGACTGAGCAGACCTTTACATAAAACTAGGCTTTAATGGCATCCTTGTGAATTTAGATTTGATAACCTAGATTTCATTTGATCTTACATTTATATATTCCTATTATCAGGTCTATAAAATCCTTTGATCTAACATGTCTACCTATGTGGCATTCCCTTGCCATTATGCTATTTATTTAAAATATATGACCATTACAAGTTTGGACATGTGTCCTCATCTCATGCAATCTAGGAACTAGATCAAATCTACTCCATCAATTACCTCTAGAGTTTCATGGCTTTGACCTTAAATGTTGTCCATTAATCTAATTGAGGCTTCCTAAAATTTGACATTTGGTAGTTTTACATGCCCTTTGATTTAGTTGTCAAGATTATGACCCTTTTCAATTGCACAAGACCTCTATGGACCCAACTGTCAGTTCATGTAATTAAATGTGCTTATGCCACATGGTAGCCTTGTGTACAATCTAAGCTAATTAACCTTTTAAATTTTCCTACACCATCGATCTACATCCATGTGGTTAAATGTTCTCTATCAGATCTTTACTTGATCAAACACACTCCATAGATTTGTTTAGGAGTTCACCATGATTGAGACATTTTTCCTCATCTCATTCATCTTCATGATCTATTGACCTTTTAACCTTGAGCTCATCATTATATCTTTGATTCATGATTTAACGTGCACTATTGATATTTATTTGGCTTATTAACCTTGATCCTTGAATGCAGATCATCAATCAAGGTTTGTATGCAATAATACACACTATCGATCTTGATCCAAGATATTTTGACTTGTTGAATTCATGAGATTGCCTATGTTATTGATATTAGCCTCTAAGATCATGACACTTATTATCCCTATGTTTAACTTAAATCTTGTTAAGAATTTTTGAATCCAAATGGCTATTTTTTGTGTCTTTAAGTTGACACCCCGAGACACATCCCACACTACTAGATCATCTTTAAAGTCTTATATCTTGAGATAGAAAACTCATCAAGACACCAAATTTACAAGGGATGACCTTGGCACAGAATATATCATTTTCATGCAATTATTAAACTCTAGTTGGCTTCCCAAATACACTAATTAAATACACAACCAAATTGACCTGTTCATTCCTACATGATGTGTTAAGATAGTCTATTTCCTTTAGGCTTGTGCTAGTTATATTTTATCTTAAAAATTTATAGAGATAAGCTTCACTTGCATTCTTGGACTTGTTCCTAGGTCTTCTCATCAAATTTTTCAAATTAAATTTGAATCTTTCTTTAAAGTGTTTCTAAATCTTGCAAGTGATATGTGGTCTTCTCCTTCCATTATTGGATTATTCACTCAACCAGAACTCTACTCAACTTCTCACCTCAGATCTAAGAAATTTTTTGTATGTGGGTAAATTTTGGCCAATAGGATCCATTAAGTTTCTAGTAACATTTGGGCTCAAAACATGTTTCTTTATATTTCACATTGACCCTACCTTGGATCAATACAATGTAAAACTAGGAAAATCATGGATGAGAGACATGGGGGAAAGATTAGGTAGAGATCATGAATATGTTAAATTTGAGCATGAAGGTACTATTATTACCATTTCACAAGAGAAAGCTTATTTTAAAAAATAAAGTAGTAATTATTTTTTCAAATTTCAAATATTTCAAAAATGTAAAAAATTAAATAATTAGAAAATACAAAAACATTCAAATATGTTTTAAAAAAAAAAAAAAGACCTAAACATGAGATGATGGCTAGTTTATATTTTTAGATATGCTATTTATCACATGTTTTGGTAGATATAATTTTATTTACATACACACATGCATTTCATGATATCTGAGTGTTATGCAGGACATACAAGTTACACATATACATACAAATGTTGGTTTTCCCTCTACATAGTCATCACATTGGGGGCATCTTATTCTATAGATTTCACTATTATAGGTAATATGTTTATAAAAAAATTGTACCATGTTGATCCACCTATATTTATTAAACATTTCTTTTTAGTTACTAATCTATTACACAATGACACATGATATGCCAATTTACTAAAGTATGACATTGAACATATAGATGATGCAAACTAGTTTCTTGTTCTATGCTGAATTAATATTGTTATAATTTTACATGATAGATTGATTTTTGTGTGACTATTGTGTTTGTATTTTTTCCTTTGTTTGATGTGATATCCATTGATGTATATTGTTTTTTACATTTTTATGTCATCAAATATGTGGCATTTAGCCTTGATTATTGTTAATTATTTTCACATCATTATGTCCCTTGTATGTGGCCCTTTGTCTTATGTGGACAACTAACCCTTGATCTTGTTGTGTCTATTGATCTTGTTGAGCTTTAGTAGTTCAAAGATATTATAGACACTATTTATAATTAAATATCACCTTAGTCTTGTACACTTGGCAAAAATAGACTTGTGTTATTTCTCTCAGTTCTAGATCTTTCTCATTATCGAAAGGATCATGTCTTCTATCTTTATGTGGTCATTAATCATATTTTAGTTTGAAAAATGTCATTTTTATGACCCAAGCCTTATATCTTACCTAGAATGTTGTAAACTTACTTATCTTCCATCTTTGCAAGTTTTGTATTTATACCTATTCAGTGCCCTAAAGTCATCTAATTTTTAAATGAAATGTATTCCTATGGTCAGCGTAAGCTATTTAATGTGAGATATTATCCAAACATATTATAATAAATACATGATCAATCTTCATTAATTCCTCACCTAGCAAAGACCTAGCAATCTCACACCTTCTCACAAGTTGATAAAAAATCATTCAAGTGAGCAAAATCTTCCCTATTCTCTCCTATTTCCATATCAGTCATAGGGGAAACACATCTATAGGTCTAAATTACTGAAGGAGAATGACATGAGTTCTATTTACCAAGTTATAAGTGTTTCAATGAATTTTAGTTTATATTTTGAAAGCTGAAGAAGAATAAACTAAATATGGGTATGACTGAAAAATCTATTTGATTGTGCACACATTGAATCAAAAGACTGTGAAGAAATCCTCTTTATCCTAGGAGGATGACCTGTTTTAGTCATATAAAATGCTAAAATTGGTAGCTTGAATGTAGATTGTGACACCCAATCCATAGGTCCCTCTTTCATGTTCTCTTAACCCTTTTAGGCACCTTTTTGATGATCTCTAGTCATTCATAGACTTTCGAGACCTAATTCCAACTCAGTTAGACCCCATTTTCTATGCTCATTCCATCTCCCTAGGTTCTAAATATATAGGATAGGAGTGATGAGGTTGTATTATAGTGCTAAACCCTAGGGTGTCCCATTTCCAATGCTCCTGTCCAATCATATTTTGAGCCCAAATGACTGTTTCTTTCCAATTCCTCTTCTTCATTATATCAGACTAACATGAATACATTTAATCCATGACCAATATATCTCTATAAAATCCCATTAAAATTTTATTTATAAGAGGGTTAAAAAATATTACAAAAATAAGTAAGAATAAGAGCAAGACCACTAAGGTAAATTTTCATATTCTCTACATACAACCATCCAATACAACTACCAACATATTCAAACCCTCACACTAGTCCCTAACCACCTCAAGCACACTCAATTTAACATTTTTTGCATTTGCATAATACTATTGCATAAAGCACATTAAGTGGGAAAACTATATATTGTTTGATCTCTCTTCAAAGTATTGGTATGTAGGTAGTGTGCCCACACAAGGGGTGTAGATACACGTTTAGTGAATCTTACACACACTAACCCCCCCTCTTTCTCAAGTTTCATTCAAGAATACTAAAGATATAGGGTTTAAATATTAAATCAGATCTACAAGAAGCTTTATTGACATTCAAGATCCAAAATTTCATAGGCAGGTTCACACAAGGACAATAGACAAAGCCCAGAAAACTTAGATCTCTATGACTAGTTTGGATAACAATAACATGACCTAGAATATATTGCAAGAACTTGAAGTGTCTTATTTTTGACGATCATGTCCTTTTACCAAATGAAATCTAGATCCTAGTTCATGACACAGTCCTAGTCTTGCACAACCAGCATCAACCTCTATCTCAACTGTATCAGTGCAGTTTTAAGATAAGTTATATTTCTTCTCTTTCATTACTATTTTTAGAAATCTACAAAGGTCAAATAAATTATACAAATCAATAGTTAAATTATTATAATATTATTTACTAATTTATTATTCTAAACCCTTAACTAAATTAGGAATAAGACTCCAATATTCTAAAAATAGTTAAATCATTTGGTAAACCTTACTTCATTTGTACATAAAGCCCCTAAAATCCCTAAAATAAATTCCTTATTGATTTTTCTAATAATTTAATGATTTTTCCTATATATTTTAAATCAAAAATTCATATTTACTTTTTAAATTTACCTTAATAATTTTAAAAATCATTTATTCCAAACCCTAGTTAAATTTACTAGGTCCTTTGCACACAAAAACCCTAGAGACTCTAGGGTAAATTCTTTCCTAATTTTTCTATTTTTTTTAACTACATATTTAAATAAAAAATTCACTTTAAATTTTAAAATTCTTTAGTAATTTTAAAAATATCATTTTTCAAAACTCTAGTTGCTTATACTGGGTCCCTTTGTTTGCTTGAGGTATCACTTTACATCCAAAATCAAATTCCACATAAAAACAAAAATTAATCTCACTTATTTACACATATTTTTTGTATTTCTTACAAACAATAAGGAGACCATACTCGGTCCTATCATGTACATTAATGATGAAGTTTATCATATGTTAATATAAAACTTCATTCTTTACATTTCATGCTTACTTTTCATAATATGGGATGATGTTAAGAAAGTTATTGTTAAACATAGTAAGATCCCTCTCCTTCAAAGCAATGTTTACTTTTCTTTAATACAAGATTTCAGTACATATTTTCTCTATCTCATGTAGACTAATTTTAAAGTCTAGCGTACTAAACATATTAGAAATGTCATATCACAAGTCAAAGTTTTTAATGTATTAGTGCACAATTCCATGCTTTCTATCCCTTGTTTTCTATCTCTTATGTGGATTGTTTTTTACAAATATATTGATATACAACTTATAACTACACTTTCATGCATTTCATACCACATACATGATTTCTACCTAGATGCATATAACTCACTAGCTACTTTTGAGTATTTTCCTATCACTACTAGACATAAGCTAATAACCACCTATCAAGTTTCAATGTCATATCTTATGCACATGAAAGAATTACCTTATCCTCCTCTCTCCCAAGAGGGTGATAGCTACTTTACCTCTAACTAGTTCCATCTATCACCTCTCTAAAAGGTGAGGCAACCTATACTATTGTTCCTAATGCATACATTCAGCCTATAGCTTTTTCAAACTTTCTTCAACATATGTGCTTATATGTTCAATCAGAAGCACCTAGGGTTTGCACTTGTGAGACTCTAAGGGATCAAATCATCAGTATGAGTAAGTTAATTTTAGATTTATAGATGTATAATCAGCTATCTCATGAAAAGATCACAACATTAGAAAATCATATTATAATATAAAAGCTTCAAAGGCACCCTATTACAAATCATGTATATGCACCTTCACCTAGTCAATTGGATGCAAGCAATGTCACATATCAAAATAATAAATCACAACAAAGTAACTCTATAACTAGTGATTCAAAAATCATTCAAAGATCAATTAAGAGTTCAAGTGAGGTACTAAAAAAATGATTAAATCTAAGCTGATCAAACTACCTCCTCTACATCTAGTGAGACGATCCAGATATTATTGTGCATATCATTGAATGTATGGGCATCACATAGATTCATGTTTAGCATTAAAAAAACATATACATCATAGAATTCCTAATGAGGACCCAATACACATTAAATCAAACAATCCACAATGACACAAGAACACATTCACAAAGGGTCAAATTCAAAAATAGTACAAAAGTGGTTACTAAATCACAACTTAGAACAATAAAAAGATCAAAAAGTAAAATCAAAACAACAAACAATACAACAATCATAGGTAAAGCACAAAAAGAGGCAAATCTACCTCTCCAAAATGAGGCTCAAATTTCAAAGCAGTATGGGTTTGGTCAAAAATATCTACAACAATTTGATTATCAAGGTCAAGGCTTGGACAAACATTCTCAAGACATCGATACTCTTATTCTATCAGTTGAAAATGTTTGTCACCAAGGTTTGGGATTTGTTGAACATCCTAAGGAAAATCATTCATAGACATAATTTATAAAAGGAAAAGATCCATATACAACAAAATTCAACACTAATATTCTATTGGTTTGAAATCAAGATGATAATGATGAGTGGAGCAATGCATGTTATTATTATTTCCAAGATACCAACAATGAACCTAAAAATTTAGAGTCATATTCATATCCCTTCCCTCATGCTTCACAATCACGCATGATTATTTTGTTTGATATATGACACCATGATAGGGAGTCTCTCATGAGACTCGTCGGTTAGTATCATCTCTTCTCAACCTTACTTGTACATAATTTTTCAAAATGACTTGTACATAGCTTATTTTCAATTAATTGTACATAGCTTCCTTGTGATTGATTATACATACCTTATATCAAAATATAAAAACATTCAAATATGTCAAAATACCAAAAAAATTCAAATATTTCAAAATACAAAAACATTCAAATAAATCAAAAACATTTCAATTGTATGCATTATCCATGTTTTACATTTGTACTACCATGCTAGACTTACATTTTGCTATTCTATTCTATTATTTATGGTTTTATCTACAATACCATGCTTCACTTAATCTTATTTGAGTGTGTGCAATGACTTCCAGATCCTTGATTTCTTCACTCTACCTATTGATGAAGCATCTTACTTCTACAATCATGACATGCAATGATATATCTACCCCTAAGGGCATCTTCTACATGACTACACCATCTAGGTTATGTCATTTCTACACCACACACTCTAGTTATCATGATGATGTAAATTACTTACTAGCTTACATAGATTAATCTATAAACACTCATTAGTATATAGCACTTGTGTATTTCTTAGCATATAACTAATATTGTACTACATGTCTTTCATACTTTCACTTCTTGCTTTTATTAGTTAGATACGATTATATTCCCAACATATTACATGTTTTCTATCCTTGATTTGTGTAGCTAGATGTGATTACATTTCTCAATTCCTATTTTATCTCTTGTATATGACTTAGGACATTTTCCAATGTCCTTTACCTCTATTCTTGTGTGTGCCTTAGGACATTTGTCAATGTCCTTCACTTGTCCTCTTCCATGTGATTGTGGCCTTCATGTCAACCTTATTTATTTTTAATTATATATGTATTTAGTATTTGAATATGCCTTATATGCTTGCTTTCTAGTTTGAGTGACATGTGCCCATGTCCCTTATTTTCTTGGCCCCTTGGCCATTATTGTATGCTTCTTACTTCTTGACTTGTGTGTTTTTTTCTTGATTGTTTCTCAACTATTTACAATGCCATGATCTATATCATATATTATCTTACTTTCTTGGATCCTATGATGGACATCATGCTCCATCCCTTCTTGACAACTAAAAAATAACAACTAATATTTCTAGATTTAGTTTAATATATTACACATGTTATTACATTATTATATCTATCTAGGCATACCTCTATTAATCTAACAATCTCCAATACAAATTATGCTATATCTTGAGACATAATTTTGATTATCATTTATATATAATGTATTTCACAACATAACACACTTTTAGGGCTCTTTATTTTTAGAGAAGTCATTGCAAGGTATTCATTCCTACCCTCAAAAGAGGGGGAAACAAATATGGGTTTTGTCACAGAGATCAGAACTCCTATCAGTCAAAAAATTAGTTTTTAGAACACTCAAAACAATAATCAGAGGTCAAACCAGATAGAATAGACTATAAAAATAGTGAATATTCTAAAATAGTCATTAGAATTAACAAGTGACAATAATGTAAGACATGGACAATAACACTAGATAACAGGGTGTCTTATTTTTAGTGCTTTTGTCCAAAAAACAAAAAACCTAAATTTTCTAAAAATAGGCAGAAAGGTCAGTTCAGCTATAGTTTTTTTAGATATAGATTAGTCCAAATTTAGTAGTTTCAATATAGTTTTTCTCAAAGAATATAGATATAAGGGGGAACATACATGACAGATGTCTCTTGCTTCCAATTTTAGATTGGGTAGTTGGTATAACTTCTAAATCAGAATCATGTTATAGGCACTAGTGTAATCATATAAAATATGAAAATTGGTAATTTGAGTGTGGTTGGTGATATGCAATCAATAGGTCCCTCTTATTTATTCTCATGACCTTCTTAGGCACCTTTTCACTAATTCCTAATCATCTATAGCCTTCCACATAGTGATTCCACCTCCAAGTAGCATTTATAGTGATGATTCCATCCCCTTAGATCCTATTCTTTTAGGACAATAACACCCAACTTAGACTATAGTGCCAGACCTTAGGGTGTCCATTTATGACACTCCTATCCAAGTGCATTTTTACCTCTAAAAGTCATTTCCTTATGGTTATTATCCTCCTTATTAACCTAATGTGAATACATTTGACCCATGACCAATAGATCTCTATAAAATCCCATTCAAAATTCATTTATAAGGGGTTGGTAAATATCACAAAACAAACAAGAATATAAGCAAGACTAATCAGGCATATTTTTCTATTCTCTACATACAACCATCCAATACAACTACAAGCTTATATAAACCCTCACACCAATCCCTAATCACCTCAAGCACACCCAGTTTAACATTCTACATCTTCATATACACAATTTCACAAAGCACATCAAGTGACAAAACTACATATAGCTTGATCCATCTTCGCAGTATTGGTATGTAGGCAATGTGCCGACACACGGAGTGTGGATACATGTTCAGTAAATCTTACACACATTAAACCCCCCCTTTTTCTCAAATTTTGTCAAAGCATAATGGAGTTTAGGGTTTGAAGACTAAATAATATCTACAAGTTCCACAAACATCCAACAGTCAAAATTTCATAAACAGGCTCATAAAAATACAATGAACAAAACCCAAAAAGCTCAGGTATCCTTAATAATAGTGGCTGATAATAGTGGCAGAAGAGAACTATAACACCAAAACCTAGGGTGTCCTATTTCGGCACTCTTATCCTTTCATAAAATGAAGGTTAGATCCTGATTTATGATATTGTCCCAGTCCTACACAGTGAATTTTAGACCCTAAAATAACCATCTCATTTAGTTTCCAGTTAAGTCTTATTTTCTTCACATTTATTACTATTTCTAGAAAGGTTAAAGTTACAATTAATTTATATAAATCAGTAGCTTAAATATTGTAATATTATTTACTAATTTAATTAACTCTAGACCCTTAACTAAATTAGAAATAATACACCAACATTCTCAAAATTGTTAAATCATTTGGTGAACCTAACTTACTTCGTTTGTGCATAAAAACCCTAGAAACCCTAGGGTAAATTCTATATTGATTTTTTTCAATATTTTTTTGATTTTTACTAAATATTTAAATTAGAATTCTACACTTAAATTTTTAAATTTACCTTAGTAAGTTTTAAAATAATTTATTTCCAAACCTTAGTTGAAATTTAATAGGTCTTTTTTTGCATAAAAACCCTAGAAACCCTAGGAATAATTTCTTGCTAATTTTAGAAATATTTTCTAATTTTTTACTTACATATTTAAATCAAAAATTCACTTCAAATTTTAAAATTTCATAGTAATTTTAAAACAATTATTTTCTTCCAAACCCTAGTTGCATATACCAGGTCCCTTTGTTTGCTTGAGGTATCACCTTAAATCTAAAATCAAATTTCACATAATAGCAAAAATGGATCTCACTTATTTACACATATTTCTTGAATTTCTTGTAAATAGTAAGGAGACCACACTCAGTCATATCATGTACATAAAAAATAAAGTTTACCATATGTTAGTAAAAAGATTCATTCTTTGCATTTCATGCTTACTTTTCACAATATGATAGGATATTGAGAAAGTTATTGTTAAACATAGTAAGATCCCTCTTCTTCAAAGCAATGTTTACTTGTCTTTAACACAAGGTTTCATTACTTAATTTCTATGTCTCATATGGAAAAAAATTCAATTTCATCTTGCAAAACAAATTAGAAATATCATAGCACATGTCAAAGTTTCTTATGCACTCACGCACCAATTCATGATTTTTATCCCTTGCTTTCTATCTCTCAAATGGAATTTTTTTAAGTTTATCTTGATAAACATATTAGAAATATCATATCACATGTCAAAGTTTTTTAGGCATTCATGCATAAATTCATGCTCTCTCTCCCTTGCTTGTTATATCTCATGTGGAATTCTCTTTATAAACATATTGTTATACAACTTATAACCCCAATTTCATGTATTTCATTTCATATTCATGATTTATACCTAGATGTATATAAAACCTTTGGATAGTTTTGAGTAATTACCTATCACTACTAAACATAGGCAAACACTACCAGGTACATCTATCCCTCCTCCCTTCAAACTTGGTACATCTAGCTCTTATCTTGCACCTACTACCAACTCTATGACTATAGTAACTCATGTGGTACATACTATCACCCAAGTTTATAAAGATAGGCAGGTTGATTACACCCATGGCTATAGCTTTATAACTCAAGTTAGCACCACTTTTGATACAATTTCAATTATCAAGATCCTTCAGTGATCAGACATTTACAAATATGTATTATATGCAACCCTTCACAATACTAGAATTCCCATTTCTGCTAAACCAACTTATGTTGCCTCTATCCTCAACACAGTGCAATAGACTAAAAAGCATATTTCCTTTGAGAAAGAGGATTTACCCCTACGACACATCATTGAACAACATCTACCTCTGTATATTCAATTAGGAATCAATGATGTGGGGGTAAAAAGAGTGTTAGTTGATAATGGTTTAGGCCTCAATATTTGCAACATTTCTTTTCTTAAACATCTTAATATACAACGTCAAGAGTTAGACCATTCTAACATGAACATAAGAGGTTTTGACAATAACACATGGAAAGTCATGGGCCAAATAACACTCAATCTTACTTTGGGACCTAAGATACTACCAACTACTTGTCAATTCATACTAAATGACCTTAATTATAATGTATTACTTGGTCAGCCTTGGATTCATGATATGCTTGCAATCCCTTCTACACTTTATGCTTGTCTAAAATTTAGTCGCAAAGACTACATCTACACATGCCAAATAGAAAATGAGCCTTTTAAATACTACCAGATTATCGAATCTTCACAAAATTATATTCCACACTTTAATCTCAATAATATACCTACACAACCCATTGCTCATAGTGCACCCTTGGACCATGCAATACATCAAACAATTCCAAATTTTGTAATAGCACTAACACCAAATCACCAATTTACTTCCACTTTTGCACTTAAATTTCTTAATAAGATGGGATATCATGGTAAAGGTCTTGAAAATCATGAATAAAGAATCATCAATCCTATCAAGGCATCCACACAACATGGAAATCAAGGGCTGGGATATCAACTTATCCTTCATGATAAAACTTCTTCCACCTCTTCAAAGCATATAAAGTTTTGTCCACCTACTACACTGGTAGATCACATCATTAATCATACTTTAACATTATCATTTATCTATCCTAATATTATTGATGATATAGTTTCTCTAGATATGTACACATTAGATGAATTCTCTAAGGATGAATCCCTCTTACAATTTCTTAGAGCATACGAGGACCTCCCATCTTGCTATCATAAAAATAGATTTCCTCATCACATAAATGCCCATCCATACTTTAGATAAAATCTAGATTCTCCCTAAGACATACCAATTGATTCAGATGATACTATTCTTATAACCCCATTTACACTAAATCGTTCCACATTGCTTAATGAAAAAACAATTAATTTTAATTTTGGAAGCAATCAAGATCCCTACATTATCTTATTAGCTACTACCCTATGGAAGGAAAAGGATACAGATATTTAAAAAACTTTAATAGATTTTATAGAACTCTTTGCTTGGTCTTACTTAGATATGCCAGGAATTGATACATCTATAGTAGTTCATCAGATTCTTTTATAATACCCAGATGCTAAACTAGTTAAACTAAAAAATCACAAAATGCATCTTAAGGTGGTTATCTTAATAAAATATGAGATCCAATGACTCTTAGATGCTAGATTTATTCGACTAGTAACACACCTTGAATGGGTTTCTAATATATTCCCCATGGTCAAACCCAATAGACAAATTTAGTGTTGTTTCAATTCTTGAGATTTAAAAAAAGCATGTCCAAAAGATGATTTTCCTTTACCTAACATTGACATGATCATAGATTCCACAGCTGGATATGAAATGTTATAATATATGGATGGCTTTGCAAGATACAACCAAATAAAAATCACCAAAGAAGATCAAGGGAAAACATCTTTTATAACACTTTGAGGCACATTTTGTTACATTGTCATGCCTTTTGGATTAAATAATGTCAAAGCCACATATCATCATACTATGATGCATATTTTGTATTACTTGATTCACCATACTATCGAGGATTATGTCGATGATATATTAGCTAAATTCAAACAATGACAACATCACATTATTGATTTATGAAAAATATTTCAAAGACTCTAGCAATACAATGTATGATTAAAACCAAAGAAATGTGTGTTTGGAGTTACATCAGGCAAACTCTTAGGCTTCATTATTTCTCAAGGTGGCATAGAGGTTGACCCTAAAAAATTCAAAAAAATTATCAACATGCCACCTCCCACAAACTTAAATCAACTTCAATCCTTATAAGGCAAAATCCAAGAAATCCACTATTTTCTATCTCAACTTGTTGATGAAACTTAGTCATTCACTTGATTATTAAATAAAGATAAAAAGTTTATCTAGGATCAAGCTTTTCAAGAAAGCTTCAATAAAATCAAGCAATATCTTCTTAATCCACCTATTTTAGTACCAACTATACCTAATACACCTTTCCTCCTATATATCTCAACAATGGATCATATATTAGGTTCACTCTTAGAAAAACATGATGATCAACATACTGAGTGAGCCATTTATTAAATCAATCACATAGTTGATTATGAAAAAAATTATTCTATAATAGAAAAAATATGTCTAGCATTAGTTTTTGCCACACAAAAACTTTGACATTACATGGTAAATAATGAGACTTAGGTTATCACAAAAGTAGATCCCTTGAATTTTTTTATGGCAAAACCACATCTCTATGATCACATCGCAAAATGAGTCATGTTATTAACAGAGTTTGACTTAAAAATAATTCTCTAAAAATCAATAAAGGGCCAAATCATTGTAGACCATTTAACAGTTGTACCACTCTTGGATACCAATCCTATTAGTGACACATTTAGAGATGATTTCACTACTTATTCTACTCATTCCAATACTTGAACCATGTTCTTTGATGGTTCTTGATGCGCATCTGGTATGGGGGTAGTCATTGCCTTTATCGACCCTTATGGTCACATATTTATTATTGTATATTGATTAAGTTTCTCCTATACCAAAAACATCATAGAATATGAAGCACTTATCTGAGGTCTATTTGCCACCCAATCCCTCCAAATTAGATCTATTCAAGTCTTTGATGATTCTTAACTTGTGGTCAATCAATTCAATGATGTCTATTAGATAAAATAGCATCTTATCCCATACTAAAATATGGTACAATGTTTATCATCATAGTTTGACTACTTTTATATAAAAAGTATACCAAGAAAAGATAACCAACACGCAGATGCAATGTCAAGTGCCACATCTTTGATTCTTATTGACATCAATGATGATCAAAATATTTTCATAATTAAATTATTACAATCACCATCAATATCCAATGTTTATTTTATCATACTATCTATCTTAACCACTACATGTAATTCCACAAATCCAGATTAGTTCTCTGATATCTATAACTTTCTAAACAAATCTATTACACCAGACACTTTTTCATGAAATGAAAAATGCAAGTTACACAAACAATCACTCAATTATGTAATCATTGGTGGAGACATTTTAAAATGATCTTTTTATGGCTAATTGATTTGATGTTTTACTTCAATAGAATCCAAAATTTCTCTTACTCAGATATATGGTAGTGAGTGTGGTGGTCACTTTAGTCAAAAGGCCATGTCACACAAATTGCTTTGGCAAACT
The DNA here is from genome assembly GCA_037957365.1 of Torreya grandis. Lineage (NCBI taxonomy): Eukaryota > Viridiplantae > Streptophyta > Pinopsida > Cupressales > Taxaceae > Torreya > Torreya grandis. The sequence goes on along the minus strand of JARHVA010001167.1, from coordinate 2,142,189 downwards.
ACTGGCCCACCATGGAAGATGAATATTCATAATATGAAAAGTTATGAGATAAATTCCAATGACATAGTAATCTACAACATGCACCATCATAATAATTTTAACCTATTATTTCTCCAAGACCACTTATGTTATGGGGATTTAATCTTATTGAAAAAATTAACCCTAAATACACCAATGGGCATAAGTTCATCATCATAGCTATATAATATTTTACCAAGTGGGTAGAAGCCATTTCACTCCAATATACCATAGGGGAGGACATTTGTAGCTTCCTCATGACTCATATTATTTCATGCTTTAGCCTACCCACAGCTATCATTTTTTATAATGAAACATCATTCAAAAAAATTGTCAAGAAACTTTATATAAAATATAATATTAAACACACATTCTCCACTCTATATTACCCAAAAGGAAATGGTCAAGCAGAGGCTACCAATAAAACCATCAACAATATTTTGAGAAAAATAATGACCAATTTCAAAGATGATTAGCATAATCAACTAGTTTTTACATTATGGGCTTATCACAGAAGTATTTGTACACCCATGGGAGCCACTCCTTATTCACTCATCTATGGAACAAAATAAATTTTACTATTAGAATTAGAAATACCTTCTCTCTAGGTATCCCTTAAAGGTATCCTCACTAATGATTAGTATCATGAAAAGCATCTACACCAACTTAAATAGTTAGACCATACACATATTCAAGTAGCTAAACATCTCAGAATCTACCAGTAATGTATACAATGGTCCTACAACAAATGAGTTCAAACCAAATAATTTAAAGTTAATGATCTCATTCTCAAAGAAAATATTCACAATATCAATGCTAAAGAAGAAACCAAAGGAAAATTCAAACCAAATTGGCTAGGTCCATACATTATTAATGAAAAGATTAGCCCTAAAGTATATCATCTAGCCTCACTTGAAGGAAATAAATTCAAGAATATAATGAATATTATACATCTACGTAGATTACATGTTTAGCATTTTATTTCACACATTTTAATATATACATAATTTTTCAAAATTACTTGTATATAGCTACTTTTTAATTAGTTGTACATAGATTATTTCTACTTGTACATATTTTCTCAATTTTTATTTTACATAGTCTTATTATGATTGATTTTACATAGCTTATTCCAAAATACCAAAAACATTAAAATATGTTAAAAAAATAAAAAAATCAAATATTCCAAAATATAAAAGCATTCAAATAATTCAAAACATCAAAAATATTTTAATTATATGCATTATCCATGCTTTACATCTTTAATACTATGCTAGACTTACATTTTGTTATTTTATGCTATTGTTTATCAATTTATCTACATTACCATGATTCACTTGTTCTTATTTGAGTGTGTACAGTGACTTCTAGATCCTTGATTGATTCACTCTACCCATTGAGGGGGCATCCGAGACATACATTGATATGTTTACCCATTAGGGGCATATTCTACATGACTACACCATATAGGTTATGTCATTCCTACACCACACACTCTAGTTATCATGTTGATATACATTACTTACTAGCTTACACAAATTACTCTTTCAACATTTCACTAGTATCTAACACGTGTGTATTTCCTAGCATATACCTAGTCTTGCACTACATGTCTTGTATACTATTAATTCTTGCTTTGATTAGTTAGATGTGATTTTTTTATAGTATATTGCATGCTTTAATTTATTTCTTTGCATAGCTAAATGTGATTACATTTATCAGTTCTTATTTTATCCTATGTATGTGCCTTAAGACATTTACTAATGTCCTTTGTTTCTATTCTTGTTCTGCCTTAAGACATTTGCCAATGTCCTTTTCATATACTCTTCTCTATGATTATGGCTTTCACGCCAACTTTGCTTGTTTAAATTATATGTGTATGTGGCATTTAAACATGCCTTGTATTCTTGATTTCTAGTTTGAGTGACATGTGCCCATGTCCCTTGTTTGCTTGGCCCCTTGGCCACTCTTTTATGCTTCTTGCCTTGTGTGCTTTTTGCTTATTTTTTTTTCAATAGTTTTCAATGCCATGATCCACATCATGCATTATCTTATTTTCCTAGATGCCATGATGGACATCATGCTCCATCCTTCCTTGACAACTAATAACTAATAATTAACTAGACTTCTAGTTCTAGCTTACTATATTGCACATGCTATTACATTATTATCTTTATATAGGCATACCCCTATTGATATAAAAATCTCCATTACAAACCATGCTATATTTTGAGATATATTATTGATTATCATTGTTATATCATATATTCTTATAGCATAACACACTTGTAGGGCTCTTTCTTTTGAGGGTAGTCATTGCAAGGTCTTCATCCCTACCCTCAAAAGAGGGTGAAATAAACAGGGGTTTTGTCATAGAGATCAAATCTCTTAACAATAAAAAAAGTAGTTTTTAAAAGACCCAAAATAATAACGAGACTTTAAACTAGGCAATATAGACTAGACAAAAAGTGAAAATTATAGAACAGTCATCAAAATCAGCCCAGGACAATAGCACCAAGATTGGACTATAGTGCTAAATAATAGGGTGTCCATTTTTGGTGCTCCTATCCAAATAAATAAAAACTTGTTTTTTTTAGAAATAGACAGAAAAGTAGGTTCAACTATAGATTTATCACATATAGACTAGTTCAGATTCAATAGTTTTAGTACAATTTTTCTTAAAGAATCCAGATATAGGGGAATCATGCATGGCATGATGGTTTTCACTTCTAGCTTTAGATTCAATAGTTGGTATAACTTCTAGATCAAAATCTATGTTTTAGACACCAATGATTGAGGATAATGTGCATGGCACATTTGACTTCTTTTCTTTCTAAGTTTAGTACATTACCTAGGTATTTTTAGCAGTTGCGTGCCTTACTCCATCTATAGGTGGTTGATATCATTTTTGAGTGGCTTTGACACAAGCCTATAGCCTAATTTTGGAGTATTTTTCATACAAGATTAATCTCCACCTTTTCTAAGTTGGCCAAGATTGGCCTAGTTTCTAGTATATATTTTATATCCATGCCAACATTGTTAGATTATAGAGCATTCATGGGCTTTAAGAGCAATCTCATACAACACACATTCATATCTTTATCAGTTTATAGCTTCACTTCATGGGGCAATAATGGAGCCAAAGGACTAGCTAGCCTTTGTATTCTTGAGCCACATACTTAGAGGGATTGGACACATAGTCCAAACATTGATTAAAACATGCATGATCACATAACTTCACTTAGTGGGAGATGATAGAGATAAAAGACTAACCTTTGCATTCTTGATCCACTCTTGAGGAATTGAGCACTTAGGCCCATTCATGATATTACTCTTGATAAAACACATACCCATCATTACTTAGCATCATCCAGCATCACTCAACACCACAATAGGTTTTGTATTGGTTCATGTACTTGGTGAGGTGTGTTCATTCCTTTCTCTTCCTTTTTCTATTACCTAGCTTTATATGTTCTTATTTTAGATATAGAGTATCTAGTAAGAACTGATATATTCTTTATTTTCTCTTGTCGATTTACACTTCATGATGTGCTCTCTCTATGTACACCCAACATCACATAACTTCATGAGCTTCACCTTTGCAAGTAAGTTCAAGTACGCTTTTTATTTTTCCTTTATCCTAGTATTTTGCTTTGTTGTATCACTAGAATAAAGCGGGGGGGACAAATGTAGTCATATAAAATGTAAAAATTGATAACTTGAGTGTGGTTGGTAATACCCAACCCATATGTACCTCTTGCTTACTCTCATGACCCTCCTAGTCACCTTTTCACTGATTCTTAATCATCCATAGCCTTCTAGATAGTGACTCCACCTCTTCTGGGTAGTATTTATAATGATGATTCCATCTCTCTAGGTCTCATTCCTTCAAGACAATAGCATCTAACTTGGACTATAGCATCAGCCCCTAGGGTGTCCATTTTTTGTGCTCTTATCTAAATGCATTTTTACCTCTAATGATCATTTCTTTCTAGTTCTTATCCTCCTTTTCAGCATAACATGAATACATTTGATCTACGACCAATATATCTATATAAAATCCCATTCAAAGTTCATTTAAAAGGGGTTAGAAAATATCACAAAGCAAGCAAGAATAAAAGTAAGACTACTCAGACATATTTCTCTATTCTCTGCATACAACCAACCAATATAACTATAAGCTTATCCAAACCCTCACACCAGTTCTAGCCATCTCAAATACACCCAATATAAAATTCTACATCTTCATATACACTACTACACAAAGCACATCAAGTGGGAGAACTATATATGGCTTGATTTTTTTTTGAAGTATTGGTATGTAGGTAACATGCCCACACAAGGGATGTGGATACACATTTAGTGTATCTTACACACACTAACCCCCCCTCTTTCACAAAGTTTGTCAAAGCACAATGGAGTCTGGGGTTTGAAGACTAAATTAGTTATACAAGGAATTATATGGACATCCAACAATCAAAATTTCACAAACAAGATTACAAAAACACAATGAACAAAACCCAAAAGGCTCAAGTATCCTAGATAATAGTTGTAGAAGAGGACTATAGCACTATACCTTAGGGTGTCTTATTTTAGTGATCTTATATTTTCATAAAATAAAGGCCATATCTTGACTTGTGATATTGTCCCAGTTCTACACATTGAATTTTAGACCCTACAACAGTTGTCTTAGTCAATTTCTAGCTAAGTCTTATTTTTTTCACATTTATTACTATTTTTAGAAAGGTTAAAATTACAATAAATCTATACAAATTAGTAGCTTAAATATTGAAATACTATTTACTAATTTAATTAATTTTAGACCCTTAACTAAATTAGAAATAATACACTAATGTTCCCAAAATTGTTAAATCAACAAGTGATCGAGGGTAATGTGCGTGACACATTTGACTTCTTTTCTTTCTAAGTTTAGTGTATCACCTAGGGATTCTCAATAGTTGTGTGCCTTACTCTAGCTGTAGGTGGTTGGCATCATTTTAGAGTGGCTTTCATACAACCTTAACCTCCATATTCTTGAGTGGATTCCACATAAGCTTAGTTTATAGTTTTAGAGTGGCTTTTATACAAGCCTAATCTCATCCTTCCAGAGTTAGCCAAGATTGGCCTAGTTTCTAGTACACATTTAGCTATCTATGCCACATCTTCAGATTATAGAGTATTTAAGGGCTTCAAGAGCCATCTCATATGACAAAAATTCATACCAATATCAGTTTATAGCTTCACTTCATAGAGCAATGGTGGAGCCAAAGGTCTAGCTAACCTTTGTATTCTTGAGCCACCTACTTAGTGAGATTGGACACATATTCTAAACATTGATTAATACATGCATGATCACATAGCTTTACTTAGTGGGTGATGATGGAGCCTAAGGGTTAGATTTTACATTCTTGAGCCACTCTCAAGTAATTGATCACTCATCTCTATTCATAATATTAATCTTGGTACAACACATACCCAACATCACTCAACATCATCTAGTATCACTCAGCATCACAAAAAAATTGTATCGATTCACATACTTGATGAGGTGTATTCATTCCTTTATCTTCCTCTCTATTTTACCCAGCTCTGTACATTCTTATTTTAGATATAGTTTATCTAGTAAGAATTGATCTACTCTTTGTTTTTTATTGAATATTTACACTTCACAATGTGATCTCTCTATGCACACCCAACATCATATAGCTTCATGGGATTCACCCTTATAGGTAAGCTCAACCACACTTTATACTTTTACTTTATCCTATTATTTTGCTTTGTTATATCATTAGAATAAAGGGGGGAAATGTATTCATATAAAATATCAAAATTGGTAGCTTGAGTGTGGCTTGTGACACCTAACCCATAGGTCCCTCTTACATGTTCTCTTGACCCTTCTAAGCACTTTTTTACTGATTCTCAATCATCCATAGACTTTCAAGACCTAATTCCAACTCAGCCAGACTCTATATTCTATGTTTATTCCATTCCTTAGATCTCAAACCTATAAGACTAGAGCACTAGGGTTGGACTATAGCACTAGACCCTAGGGTGTCACATTTTTAGTGCTCCTATCTAATCACATTTTGAGCCTAGATGACCATTTTATTTTGATTCCTCTTCTTCATTGTGTCAACCTAGCACAAACAAATTTAACCCATGACCAATAGATCTCTATAAAAGCCCATTTAAAGTTAATTTAGAAGGGGGTTAGTAAATATTATAAAAATAAATAAGAATATAATAAATACCGCTAAGGCAAATTTCTCTATTCTTTACATATAACCATCCAATACTGCTACTAGTATATTCAAATCCTCACACCAGTCCCTAACCACCTCAAGCACTCCCAGTTTAACATTTTTGCATCCACATAACACTATTGTAAAAAACACATCAAGTAGGAGAACTACATATAGATTGATCCCTCTTTAGAGTATTGGTATATAGGTAGCGTTCCCACACAAGGGGCATGGATACATGTTCAGTGCATCTTACACACACTAACCCCCCTTTCTCAAGTTTTATTCAAGCATACTAAAGGTCTAGGATTTGAAGATTAAATCAACTCTACAAGGAGTTTTGTCAACATTCAGAATCTAAAATTTCATAGGAAGGCTCACACAAAGATAGTGAATAAAACCTAAAAATATTATATATTTGTGACTAGTTTGGATAACAAAAATAGGACCTGGACTATAGTGCTAGACCATGAAGTGTCCTATTTTTGGTGATTCTATCCTTTCACTAAATAAAATATAGATCTTGTTTCATGACACTATCCTAGTCTTGCACAACTAGTATCAACCTCTATCTTAGCCATATCATCCTAGTTTTAAGATAAGTTACATTTCTCCTTTTTCATTACTATGTTTAAAAAGCTACAAAGTTCAAATAAATTACACAAATCAATACTTTATTTATTGTAATATTATTTGTTGATTTAGTCAACTCAGACCTTTAATTAAATTAGGAGTAAGACTCTAATATTATTAAAACTATTAAATCACCTACAAATAAGACAACATTAAAGAAAATAGTTGGTTAGATAGATAGCTAAATGAATTACCTAGTGCTAGCTAGATCCTAAAAGCAAGAGTTTCTTTAGGGGCTATTAAGTTACATGTTTTAAATAATTAAGTTTATAAATAGAATATAAATTACCTATATTAATAATGAAAATATACTTAAATTTAATATAAGAAATGCTTGCTAAATAAATAGACTATAAATGACTAATATAGCAATAAACAAGTCAGTACTAGTGCTAAATGGCTTGGGTCTATTTCAAAAAATTAGGTAGGGTCCATGAACAGGTAGGAACATAGAAAACTAGATTTTGTTGGGGGTAAGATGGTGAAAATAAATTTCTATTATTTTCTAACATAGTGACCATCAGTGGTTGGTGTGACCGTCGGTGGTCAAGGTGATCATCAGCCATTGGACAGACTGTCAATGGTGGAGACAATTGTCGATAATTACTATGTGTAGATCTAGATTGATAAATGACTGGTTGATGGGATCATAAAGTTAGATTTTGGGAGATGGGTTGATATTGGGATAATTATGAAATACAAATAAAGTAAATGAATACTAGAAAATAAATACTTATCTTGTAGAAGGTTGATCAAATGGGTGCTTGAGGTGGTTAAACTATTGGTGGATTTTGACATGATTCTGATAGAGTAATGGTACTTGAGCTTTGGTAGAGCGATGGTGGAAAGTTGGCTCTCTAAAATGATGGCTAAATTATTAGATCATTGATGATGATTGACTTACAATAAAGAAACTCTAGATGCACAAGCTCTTGATAATAATTGTAAATAGATTTCACCTCCCTACTCCTCTTTTCTTATAGACAAGGAAGGGGAGTTAAAATAAGATGTTAACTAGGTCTTTTAATTATAACTCATAGATACAATGGCTTGCACATAGATTTAGATAATATATATTTTTATAAAATCAATGTAGATGGTTTTTATGTTATATTTTGGGATGGTGGACCTTGATCATCGATGGTTAAGGTGGCCATCGATAGTCATCTTGGTTGTCGATGATTGAAGGCCAAGGTAAAAAAGTGGCCAAAGGGGTAGGTTAACTCATTTGGTCAAACTGACTATGATTATTTGGTGTCTATATTTTATCTCATTTTTAACGCAAATTTAAATCAATAAGGTGCAAAATAAAAATGGATTGTTGGTCGAGGGTCTGGTTTCCCTGAGTATGGGAAGAGGTGTTCCCTCTCAAACCATGAGTCAATGAGGCAAAATAAAATCAAGTATGGGTTTGATAGAGTGGATAAATGTGATGATGAAGGTAAACATCATGAAGGTGGGTGATAGGTTGGGAATTGAAGCAAAATTAGGTACACAAAGTGCAAAAAAAAGTGTGATAGCCAGGATTATTCATTAATGAGGTTGTCATAGTTGGGTGAAAATAAAGGTCAATGCTAGAAGGATAAGTGACAAGTAGACTGTGTGATCATATTTAGGTGTGGTGGCTGAAGATACTCATAAATGTAGGCCTCCTAAGTAATGTTTATGTTTTGATGGGTATCTATGATAGGAAGTGCTTTTGGTGAAAACATAAACTGGTCAAGTGTCATGGGTATACAAGATAGGAAGTACTCCTAAGAAGACACAAGTAGGTCAGGTATGCATGATTTGGTGCAAGTTCAAAAAATTGGTCAACATGGCAATGTTATCACTGTGGTCAAAGGACCAAGAAAAAAGGTAATCACAAAATGTGTGTTAGTTAGGCCAAAATCTACCAATGGCAAGGTGATGAGGTGGTCAAGTTGGGTAGAGAAGGTAGTATCCATGGGTGGGTTGATAACGAGTTGTGCATTGAAAAAGTTAATTAAAGAGATAACTTGGTAAAATGAGAAGACCCTAATCATTGATGGTCAGAGGGCTAAAGTGTAACCATCGATGGTCACCTTGATCATCAATGATTAGGGTGAAAACCCTAAAATTTTGATGGTTAAAATTAAAAAGTGAATGTCATTTCACTCATTTTCACTTGTGACTACGAAACTCTATCATTTGGTATTTGTGGTGAAGTTTATTGATGATGAGTGTTTGTCAGTGAGTTTGGTTGGTAAGAGAGTTGAGGTGGGAAAGGTGGACCAAGAGTGACTGAGCCATGATATAGGGTGATCATAGTCACGGATGAGGATGGGTGGGTCTATGTCTTACTCCTCAATGATAGTCATGAAATGAGGTATGGGATGTCCTTAATTTGATAGTTTAGTTTGATTTTGAAATTATATTGGGTTGTGAGGGTGGTGAAGTTGATTTTTTAGGTTGGAATGGGTATGCCCTAGTTAGGGTTTGGGTATTCTAGGTGAATTTGGTGGGTTGAGGTGGAAATTAGGGGGGTAGGGAGGGTATCAGGGTTCATATACATCTATACATTTTGGTGATGGTAGTAAGAGATCGATGGATGTGGACCCAATTGGGAAAGGGGGTCAGAGGGCATAGGCACATGGGGATAGCCTTGATGGATAGGTAGGAGTGGCATTAGCTAATAAATAGGCATAGGTCATAAAATTATAAGGGTGAGTGGATACATTACAAGGTTAGCTATCCATTGTGATAGGTGAGAGGGACCAGGCTAGAGCTACACTAGCCCAAGTCACCCAAGATTGAGATGATCTAAGATAGGTCAGAGGAGGAGAAATAACACTAGCAAGTCTAACAAGGACCAGTGATATTTAGAGGTACATAGCCACCATATAGGAGTTATGATACTATGAGGATATGGTTTTCATTCACTGCCTGGTGGAGCCCTGATAAGGCAAGTATAGAGCTAGTTTGGAAGGTGGTGCTAGTGTGGTGACTCCAGGTCAGTAGACAACATTTTTAGGTGGATAGATAGGTACATTTGGGGGATAGGTAGGTACTACAGGGGAGAAGGCACCATGATCTAGTAGTACTCTAAGAGACATTGGTACCCCTAGGGTATAGATAGGACATAGTTTAGATATATTATGTTATATATCATTTTGATTATGACCTGTGAGTCAATGCGGTGAGATGTACATTTTGAGAGGGAGAGACATGTATATCTATTTATACACATTATGATGTTATTTGACTCATGAGTTATATATATGGTCATTATTTATTACTCATGCTCATGGTCTATGGTTTACTTTGATGTTAATGCTTATAATGTGATATTTATATTGTTTATGGATTATGCTTATGTCATAGATGCTAGATATTGATGTAGACTTTACTTAGTTAGGCATGAGATGAATTTTACTTATGGTTATTCTTCCTAACATGATTTCTTGTGACATGATAAATTTTAATGAGTATATGCTTCATTATTTAGATTTAGACATGTGATGAAAATGGTTGATTGATTTATTTCCCATAGACGCTATGATGTTATTATGACTTTTATGGTTATGATTATGGTTATGTGTTTACCTATGACACATGTACATATGTTTGTTTTTAATTGGTTGAAAGATAAAAAATGAGGTGAGTTAATTAACAGTACTAGATGGGAGAACAAAGAGTATTATCTAGAGACAAACAATGTAATGAAAATACAATGAGTCATGATATGATAGGAAGAGGGAAAAATGTTACATTTTTGGTAACTACTAACACATAACCAAATTTGGATTGGTTTAATAAACATAAGCCCTTTAAATGCTTCACATTAGCATTCATTAGTTGGCTAAAAAAGTGTCTTGACCACATAATGTCAAGTGAGTTCAAAATCCCTTGCTTATAGTGTATAAAGGGAATATGGATGAAAATGGAACCTTCTTGTGAGACTATCATGCATCTTCTATAAGTGTTTAAACAGTCAGTATAAACAAGTCTATGTCATATAAAGTGTATACTAATTGATGTTAGAAGTCTACTTGTGAAAGTCGATTGCATTTTCTACCTTATTTTGCTATGTGAGAGCCGATTGTAGCTTTCAAGATTAGTGTGATTTTGATAATGGGTCTTTTAATTTGTTTATATATATGGGAATTTGATTGATGCAAGAAGCTTCCAAAAAATTTATATGATTTTAACAAATACTTTAATCATCTATCCTTCAAGGGAGTGGTCTAAGTTTATTTGCTTTATTCAAGGATTTATGATAACTATCCTTCAAGGGAGTAGTCTACCTTATATTTATATAATTTTTAGATATGCTTATGTAGTTGTCCTTTGAGGGAATAGTCTATAAATGCTTAAGAATGACCCATGATTACTATTGGTTTGGATTTTACTATTTTTCTATGCTTGAGCTTTTTTGACAGACTTGATTAGATAGGATTAAGGGTTCACCTTTATGAAGGAAAAACTAAAAGCACAAAAAGGTTGATTAGGTGTGAAGAGGTTTAGGTGACAAAAATCATGGGAATCTATCTTGAGGAGCAAAAATTACCATGAGAATCATGTCATGGGTAGAGTCATGGTACCAATTGTACAATATTAGGCTATGACTGTGATGGATAATCACATGATTCAATTTTAAATAGTTGCCCCTAAAATAGGGAGATATATATGGTTGAAATAAAGGGATGAGGTTAAGTTAAAACAATAAGTGAACTTGATCCTTTTTAACAAAATAATGAACACATATATGAAGCATTGAGGGCTCAGGTTCTAGGTTGCCTTCAAGAGAAGATAATTGGTAAGCTCTTGATCCATACTTGTGGGTTATGATATAGGGTCCAAGACAATTGAAATAAAACTTACCCTTCTTGATTTTATCCACTAATTGATGCTCATCAAGTAGCTCAAGTTAGGCTAAATGGTGCTGACAATAATCATCCTCAAAAATGAGACCTTGCAAAGATATGTGAAGAGAAGGTATCATACTTCAAGTGGCAAGATGGCCTCCACTCCAAACACAAGAGATAAAGGGGTAACACCCATAGAATTTTTAATTATAATATGATATGACCATAAGGTGAAGGGGATGTGCAAATCCCAATCCCAACCAGATGCATTGACCATTTTAGTTAGCATGTTGTTAAGAGGTTTGTTAGAGGCCTCAACCTATCTATTCGCTTGAGGGTGATAGGGTGAAGAGAATATTAAATTAATGTCGAATGCATCATATAGACCTTAGACTTCCTCATTATTAAAAGACTTCCCATTATCAGTGGTGATAATCTTGTGAGGAACATTCAAGTAACAGATGATGTGATGGTTGATAAAGTCAACAATATTCTCCACTTTGATCGAGACTAGAGGAATAAGTTCTACCCATTTGGTAAATTATTTGGTTATAGTGATGATAAAATGGTGTCACTATGAAGAATGGGGATTAATTTTTCCAATAAGTTCTAGACCCCATTATGAGAAGGGCTAGAAATTAGTGAAAATGTGAAGACTATGGCTAGGTGCATGATGCAAATTGATACATTGTTGACACTTAACACACTTTTTCACATAATCACAATAGTTTTGGTTAAGGATAGGCCAATAATAGCTAAGATGAAGGATGTATTTAGATATAAAAAGGCCATTAAAGTATTTCCCATAGATCCCATCATGCATTTCATTAATAGCATGAGAGGCTTCATGATTTCATAGGCAACAAAAAAAAAGACCATCAAAGTCAAGTTTATAAAAAATTCCTTCCATGATGGTATAACATGAGGTACTTTAGATAAATGCTCTTCGAGCATTCCTAGAGAGGCTAGAATAAATGATGGAAAATTTGAGGTAGTCAAAGCTTTAATGATACCAAAGGTTAGGGTAGGTCTCCTCCACATTGAAAATGGTGGGAAAATCTGGTTTGAGATAGGAAGTTTGGGTACGTCTATAGATATTGATAAATAAGTTAGATTCAGAGGGTGTAGATGGGATCAGAGAGGTGAGGGAATCCATGGTGTCAGTAAACTTACTGGTAGATCATGGGGTTGATTAGATGTATTAGTGTTTAAATGATGTTAAGAGTTCATCAATTAGTTATTTGTATTATTACAAAACATCATTCTTACACTAGTAAGAGTTGTTGATTTGATTGACCACAAGTTAAGAGTCACCAAAGATGTTGATTGTTTTGAATCCTAAGGCTAATTCAATCTAAAGGCTTATCACTAGGGCTTTGTACTCAACCATATTATTAGTAATTTCAAAATCAAGATTGAAGGATAAAGGAAGAGGCTCACCATTGAAGTGAATAACGATGATACTAGCCCCCCCACCATATTGGCATTTTGATCTGTCAAAAAATATGGTGACTTGATAGGTGAAGTTTGCCTAAGAGAGGGTCATAGTGGACTCATCATGGAACTCAAGAGAAGGAGGTTGATTATCTGCTAATGGTGCTTCAACCAATTGGTCAGCAATGACTTGCCCTTTAATTAAATTTTGCTAAAGGAAATCAAGGTTAAAATTTGATTAAAACATGAGCCATTTGGCCATGTGATGGTTTTGGTATGGCTTGGAGTGCATGTAATTGAGTGGGTTGGTATTGGTTATGATATAGGTTTTGTGGTTAATAAGGTAATGGTGAAGTTTGGTGTTCATGAAGACTAAAGCTAAGAAAAGTTTCTCAATGTGGGTATATTGAGTCTTATACTCTTCAAATGTGTGACTAATATAGTAGATGACTTGCTCTCTATGTTATTCATCTTGATGAGCAAGCATTATCCCCAGGGAGTGGTCAATGACAAAGATATAAAGATAGAAATGTTGGTCACCCTTGGGAGGGGTGAGGATAAGTGGAGACAAAAGACACTTTTTAAGTGAATCAAAGGCCTTTTGATAGTCTTTATTCCACTTGAAAGATGCATCCTTCTTCAGAAGGTGATGTAAGGGTTGGTATCAGTCCAAAAGCTAAGAGATAAAGTGATGAATGGATTTAAGCTTACCCAATAAAATATGAAGTTGCTTAAGGTTAACTGGAGGAAGAATGTCAAGGATGGATTTGATTTTGGTTGGGTTGACTTTGATTCCCCAAAGGGAAATAATAAATCTAAGGAGCTTTCCTGACAAGACCCTAAAAGTGCAATTCTTGGGGTTTAGGCAGATATGGTAATGGATAAGGTGATTAAAGATAATCTTGAGAATGGATAAATGATCCTTTTGGAGTTTAGAATTACCAGAAAGTTCATCCACATAGTAATCTAAAATCTTGTGGATAATATCATGGAAGATGTAAGTCATAACACATTGGTAAGTTGCACCAGTGTTAGTTAATCCAAAAGGCATAATTCAATAATAGAAGGTTCCCTATGGGCTGGTAAATGTAGTCTTGTGTTTATCTTCAAGGGTAATTAGGATCTGATTGTAACCTAAGAATCTATCCATGAGAGATAAAATCTCATGGTCAGTTATAAGATAAACTAGTTGGTCGATGATTGATAGAAGAAAGTCATATTTGGGGCAAGTGAGGTTAAAGTCATAAAATTCCACACAAATTCATAGTCCCCTTGTGGGTTCGGTGATAGGTACAACATTCAAGACCCATTGGGGATAGTCAATGGGTTGAAGCTTTTCTTTGACAAGAAAGGCTATGCGAGGGTGCATACATCAAATTTTTTACTTGATAGGCTTGGTGTCTTGATGGGTGACTATGTTTTGGGTATCAATGGTAGGGTCAATTCCAAGCATGTCACTATAAGACCAAGCAAAATCTATGCTATGATATTGGAGGAAAAAGGGGAAATCCTAAAGTTCCTTAGCATTTAGTGATTGACCAATTTTGATAATGCATGGGTTGTCTAAAGTGCCCAAGTTGATATCCATGATGGATTCGTTCAACATGTTCAAAGTCTTAGGAAGAATGGATTTGTGGATGAAAGAATATGGGGCATCGAGGTAGGTGAGAATGGAATCATCATCGTGGCATTGAATAGTATTAATGGTAGGAGATTCATCTCCTATCATTTTAGAATGGATCAAAGGGATGGTTATGGTTACCCCTTCCTTTTGATAAGTTAGGGGTCTAAGGTTGATCATGTTGACAAAAAAATAGGTGGGATGATGTCATCATCCTCACACATAGGTGGAGGTGAGGTTGGTGAGGAAGAAATGTCTTCCTCAATAATGGTGATGGTCAGTGGGTTGCTTTGCTTTTTGGTGGGTAGAATGAAACTAAGGTCATGTTTCTCATGAACCGTTATGGTCTTAATGAAAATTAGCTCATATGGGCCATGCTCATATCACCCAAGACCAAATCCTTTCCAAACACACTTTTGGAGGTATGTTTTGGTAAAACTCAACTTATATAGGTAGGAGAAGCTGGAGGTGAATGGTCAAGGCCAAGGGGAGGTGGTCGAAGCCCCAAGTGGTCTATCGAGTCCCCCATAAATGAAATGGGTTTGAAAATAGGGAGGTCTAAAGGGAACAATAGTTCTGACATTAGGGTGATATTGGGTTGGTGGTCAATTTTCCCATACTCTTGGGGAGTAGGGAAAGTGTCAAGAGTGAGGAGGTGATACTCATTGAGTAAAAGATGTTGGAATGTGGATTCCAAGTGGTCTAAGGTGGGGACTTGATCATAGGGGATGGATGAGCTAGTTGATGCCTTGTTGGTATAAGGAGGTAGGACTTCCTCTTTCATGATGGGAGTCTTGTCTTTAGTTAAGGAGGGTATGTTATATGGGGTTAGGAGGACATTAATGGGTTGGTAGGTCATGTTAGATGTTGAGAAGGGACTTGGGTTAGCTTAGATGGTGATGACCTAACATTCATACTCAAATTTAATGTAATGATGAAAAATAGATGGGACATAACCCATGGAGAAGATCCAAGGTCATCTTAGTAAAAAATTATATTGGAATTTTCCTTCCACTACATAAAAGAGTTAGGGGAGTGTGTGGGGTCCTAAATGGATATGAAGGATAACAATTCCTAGGGTAGTGGTCATGGTGTCATTAAAGGATCAAAGGATGATCAAAGTTTTAGACATGACATTATTCATGAGGTTAATTTGGTTATAGGCATGGGAGGAGATGATATTAATACTATATCCCCCATCAATCATGACCCATTTGATGTAGGATTAGTTGATGTAAGTAGTAATAAAGAGAGGAGGATCTAGGTCATCAGGATGGATAAACAATATTTTTGAATCCTTGAAGGTGACAAGGTTGAAAATTTGGAGAGGACCATTAAAGGTTGTTAGAGGTTAAGGTTATTTAGGTTGGACATCCACTAACTGCAATGCCTTAATCATTTCTTAGTGATGATGAGGTGAAGTGGTAATCAACTCATATAATCTCATATTTTCTAGGGTCTAGTGAAGTTGTTTGAGCACCAATCTCTTGATGGATTTGGAGGGGTTAGATTGGGAGGAACCTAAGATAGATACCTTAGGTTTGGATGAAGGTGAAGATGTTTGGGTAGGGTTTGGTTGGGAGGTGGAAGATGGGTATGTCCACATAATGGACACTTTGGCCTTCCCCTTATCCTTCTATTGTGCTCTCATGACCACATGGATGGTATGGATAGAGGGAAGAATTGGGGTAGGAGAGTTATTTGGTTCCTCATCATTTTGAGGTGAGAGTAGAGGAACTGGTAGGTTTTGGCTAGTGGTTATTAGTTATTGGATTGGTAATGGGCCTATGGGAGGTTCTTCTATTAAGATATCATCCTCATCATAGAGCTAATGGATAATTGTTGGAGAGGTTTGTAGTTCTCCATGTCATGTCCTGGTGTCTTATGATAGGAGCATACTTAGTAGTTCTTATACTATATGGGTTTTTAATTGAGAGGGTTGAATGGTCTGATAAGGGGTAAGGTCAAACAAGAAGCTATCAATAACCTTTGGAAAGTGATAGAGCAGGATTCAACTAAATTTGGAGAGGGTTTAAAAGTTTTTGCCTTGGTTAGTGAGGTGGAAGTCTCTTTGGAAGTGGGCTTGGTGATGGAAGGTTTGGGTAAGGTGGTGTTCTTGGTTGGTGGTTTTGGCTTTGGTAAGGTAGAGGTTGAGAAATTATAGGTAGGAGGTTTCAAGGTAGGTATCTTGGTTATTACTAGTTCAATAAAGATAGGTGTGTCAAAAAGCAAGTGTGTTAGTGTAACTAGTAGCTATGATTGGGTTTTGGTTAGGACAACCAACTTTCTACTAAGAGTGGAGGGATGAGGTTCAAATATATAGGGAAAGGTTGAGGGAGGTAAGAGTTTGGCCCTCTAGCCTTTTTCTAGCTTTACTTCCTTGGTCCATTTGGTTTTATGGTTGTTTGTTGGGCTTGGTGAGGTAAGCTCTACTTTCACATATGGGTGATTAAGAATTTGTGTAGGGAAGGTACCAAGGTTTTTGGTTAGTTTGGTAAGTTTGGTTAGAGAAGGTGATTTGGTTACTTAGGGTTTAGGTGATTTGGATGGCTAAGGAATTATTGGGTTGGTAGAGGCTTTCATCAGTTTGGTTGGTAAGATAAGAGTGTGGATAATGGAAGGGGTGGGTTGGTCTGTCAGTAGTATGGTTGGAGGTTCTTGCTTAGTGATATAAGGTAGCCTTAATTGTTTTCAAAAGGTGGCTTGATTCATGTCAGAGTTGGAGACAAATTCTAATTTTTGTACTAACCTAAAGAATGGTTTATAAGCTAGTTTTATTCCATAGATAGTGGACCTAAAAGATAAACCTATAGGTTGAGACAGAGGGATATCAACATCATTATTTTCCTCAATAAAGATGCAAGGTTTGAGTGGGTGACTCCTTTATGGGAGGTACAGACATAGGGCCTTCCTCTTTGGAAATGATCTTTTAAGGGGTAGTAAATTACTCAATGGTTGAGGGAGAAGGTAAAATGGGTGCTTGTCTTAGTATGTCAGTGGAAGGAGGGGTTAATGGATCCACTACCTCAATAAGTGGAGGAGGAGAAAGGGGTGTTTCCATAGTTTGTATTTCCAAAAGAGGAGAAGGTAACTCCACTATCTCAATGAGGGGAGAGTGCAAGGAATAAATAGGTTATGTGGTAGGTTCTTTAGTAATGAACATGCCAAGAACCATGTTAATAGTATGGGCATCTGAGAACACTCAACTTTGTTGTTCTCATTTTTGGTAGGTGCATGATTGGGGAAAGCTTTCCTAAATATGTCAAGAGATTATTTTTGAGGTGTTTGGGATTATCCAACACAAACTCCCCCTTGTCAATGAGAGATTGGACAATGCTCTTGAAGGTATTACACATACTAACATCATTCCCTAATACTTGATGAAAGGCACATAGATCATTCTCATTGTACCAACTAGTTGCAAGATGAGAAGAGTTGAATTACTAAGGTGGCTTGATAGGAGGAAGTTATATGATGTTTTACTTCAATAACTTCTCTAGGATTGAAGAATAAGATTCTCCCAATGGGTGAATAACTTCTAGTTGTTATGGTTTTGGTTCCTCATGTTTTGTTTTGAGGAACTAGAGGAATTTGGTTGGTTGAAAGATAATGGAGCAGTGGATTTAAGGGCAACTGCATTCATAGTTCCCCTGTTTTTGGTCCTAATGTTGGTTTGGTTATTTATTTTAGAGGAAAAGGCCTCATTGGTTTTGTAGATAGAGTTCTTATTTTTCAGTTTTAGCTTTCATTCATCGATGGCTCTGTTCTCTAATTTACATGCCATGGTAAAATCTTCATCAAAAGTTATGAATCTCTAGACAGGTAACATAGAAGAGATATGATTGGCACATGCCTAACCAAAGAGTTTGATCAATTTGGGTTGGGGCAAGGAAAAATAAATTTGGTTGATTAAGTTCCTCCAATGAGCTACAAAATCGGCAATAGATTCATCATCAAATTATCAAATGGATTAGGGGTCAATGATGGAAACCTTCTTGGAGATATTTATAGAAAAGTGATCCAAGAAAGTTTGAGCCAGTTGGGTGAAGGAGAAGAGGGAATGCTTAGTTAAGGCACTATAACAATCTAATGTCGGTCCTAATAAAGACATAGTAAAAGTGTGGAGAAGGAGGGAATAATCATATGAAATTAGATAACATGAGTGCCTTAATGCCCTAAGGTGCTATTGGGGATTTTCCTTACTCTAAAAATTGGAGAACTTGGGAAGTTATCACTAGGGTAGATAGGATTAGATAGTGATAAATGGGTAAATGGGTTCATTACTGGTATGATCATATGATAATACATTATGAGCTCTAGAAATAGATGACTCTAAAGTAGTCATCTTATCCATGAGCATCTTCATGAGGTCTACTTGAGGTTACACATATAGATGGTTGTAAGGTGAAAATTTTTGTGATTCATGGGTGACATACTGATAACTAGTAGGAGGCTGAGGATCCATCACATATTGGTATATGAACACTGGTGGTTGGGTGGAAGATATGTAAGTGTAGGTAGATGTAGGTGGTTGGATACTAGGTAGAGGTACATGCTCTTGTGGGTTATGGATATGACCTAGGTTTGGTGCAATGGGCACTTATTGGGTAGGAGCGGTGGTTATGTTGGTGAATAAATGAAGGGTGGTCACCTTTGTGCTAACTAGGGGTAAGGTAGAAGGTATAAGCACCACAAGATTTTGAATTAGGGTAGTGGTTAGCAAATTAGAGGTAGCCAAAGGAAGGTTGACAATGCTAGTGGTAGGTACTCCCATGATGAGGGGAGAATAAGTGGCTAATGGTTAGGTTACTCCTAAGGTGGAGGAGTTTTTGGTAGGGGTGGAAGGTATAAGGGTGTTTGTAGGTTGGGTAGGTTGGTTTTATATAGTGGTATCAAAGGGATTGTTGGTAGATGAAGAAGTTTGGGTAGCCAATGGTTGGGTGGTGACCATGGAAATATAAGTGTTTCCCATGAAATGGGAATGCATACTATAAGGTGGGTCCATAGGCGGAACCAAAGTGGCGTAGGTTGAGGCATAGTGTTGAGGTAATGTTAGAGGGCCACGGGATTGTTATCTAAGAAGGTGGCAAAGTTTACATCTCCTTAGGGAACTTATCAAGGGAAAGAAGGACTTCCTAAAGGGTGAGGAGAGTCTATTTATTCAGAGACATAGTCCATAGGTGAGGAGATAGAAGAGGTTGATCACTTTGATGATGGGTTTTATTTTGTGAGATCTCTTTATTACTAGAGAGTTAGAACCATCCAAGGTAAGGGGAGAGAATAAACAAACAATCTCACCACTCAAATAAAGAGAAGATAAGAAATGATCAAGAAAGCCAATCACACTCTAAAAAGCATGTTAAGTCTTAAAGGTTTTTTTTAGTCTCTCTTTTGGCTTATGCCTTAAGCTTTTAAGAATTATGTGATTGAAATTTGGCTTGTATAATAGGTACTAAAGGAGAAATCTATGGATGATTTCAGGTTGTTTAGGTACTCAAAAAGAATCTATATTGGGAATCAATAAGTGGCTTGGTATTAGGGTCTACCCCCTCACCTCACACAACATAGTGATATGGGTGTCAAGTGTTTAGCCAATATATACTAATTTTTAGAGTTTATACTCAAATAGAGAGCAAAGTTGATTCTCCCCTTGGTAATGACCTCCAAGTAGGATTGCCAAGAAAGGGTAAGGTGATTGCTAGGTAATGAAATCCTAATCGGACCTTGTCTCAAGTTTGTTTGATGTTTAATTGATGAAGGTGGTTTGGTTTAGTGTGTGTAACAAAAAGTGATGCTATGATAGGATTACTTTTATTTAATTTAAACTATGTGAGCTAAACTTATAAGAAATGGATGTATGCATTTAATTTGAAGTCCAAAAGAAACTTTGATTTTATTTATGAGCATAAAATATATAGATGTAAAAAAAAAAAACCTAAGTAAAGACACAAGGGTCTCATCGGGCATGTTAAAATGTTTCAATGAATTTCAGCTTATATTTTGAAAGAGGAAGAAGAAGAAAATAAATATGGGTCTGGTTAAAAAACTTGTTTAACTATGCATGCAATAAATCAAAAGAATATGAATAAATCCTCTTTGGTTTGGGAGGATGACCTACAAATAAGACAATACTAAAGCAAATGGTTGGTTAGATAAATCACTACATGGATTGCCTAGCGTTAGCTAGATCCCAGAAGTAAGAGCTTCCTTGAAGGATGTCAATCTACACATTTTAAACAATTAAGTTTACAAATAAAACATAAAGTACTTGCATAAATAATCAAAAGATATTAAAATTGAATACAAGAAATGCTTGCTAAAGAAATAGACTAGAAATGACTAATATAGTGATAACCAAGTAAATATTGGTGCTAAATGGCTTGGGTCTATTTCAAAAAATTAGGCAAGGGTCTGTGAATAGGTAGGAACATATAAAATTGGATCTAGGTTGGGATAAGAGGGTGAAAATAAATTGCTATTATTTTCTATCATAGTGATCGTCAGCAATTAGTGTGACCATCAGTGATCAATGTGAACATCAACAGTTGGACAAATCATTGGTGGTTGAGACAACCATCAATGGTTACTGTGTGTAAGTCTAGATTGGTAAATGGCTAGTTGACGGGATCACAAAGTTAGATTCTGGGAGATGGGTTGGTACTGGGCTAATTATGAAATACAAATAAAGTAAATGAATACTAGAAAGTAAATACTTATCTTACAAAATCTTGATCATATGGTTGCTTGAGGTGGTTAAGCTGTCATGATTTCAATAGATTAATGGTACTTGATGCTTTGGTGGAGTGATGGTGGCAAGTTGGCTCTTTGACATGATGGCTAGACTGTTGGATCGTTGTTGATGATTGACCTATAAAAAAAAACTCTAGATGCACAAGATCTTGATAATAATTAAAGATGGATTTCACCTCCCTACTCCTCTCTTCTTATAGGCAAGGAAGGAGACTTGCAACAAGGCATTAACAGGGTCTTCTAATAATAACTCATGCATTCAATGTCTCGCATATGAATTTAGACAAGCTATTTTTAGAAAAGCAAGGTACATAAATTTTTGGATGGTGGACCTTGAACGTCAATGGTTAAGGGCTAGGGCTAAAGAATGGCCAAAGGGGTAGGTTAAGTCATTTGGTCAAATTGACTACAATTAGGCTTGGTTTGTGGTCAAAAGGTCAAATTGGTCCCAAGGGGGCCCTAAGGTGATCTAGAGGAATTTTGACATTCAAAATCATGGTGTGTAAATTTTTGGTGTCTACAAAAAGCTAGCTCACTATTGTACTTATTTTCTACATATTGCACCCTTATACACACATAATCCAACACATTAGGGGAGAATTAAATTAATTTGAGGCCCTCTTAGGAGTAGTGTCTATATATTCAACATCCATTGGTAGATGGGTATTTGGGGTTAGATTGACATTATGAGCCCACTAGACCATTTTTCCCATAACCACTATGAAGATGAAGAACTAAATTTTTTTATTTGATAAGTAAAAACAAATCATGATCCAAATATAAGTGCACCAACATGAAGGCAACATATAATCCAAAATATTCTAGGTTGTTGCATCCTATTTTAACATGTATTCTATACTAAAAATCTATGTATAAGTTATATAATAGGTTCTCCCCTTTCAAGGTATAATACATTAGCAATGTGAGGGCATGGTGATGGGTTCTCCCCTTTCCCCTATGGTATCCAACCTTTTCATGGAACAATTTGAAGAGCAAGCTCTTCTCTCTTTTCCACTAAATCCCAAATGGTGGAAGAGGTATGTAGATGATAACAATTTGTGTTAGCAACATAGAAATGAGATCTTAGAAAATTTCCACTCGTACCTCAATAATTTGTTTCCTAGCATCAAATTCACCAAAGAAATAAAAATTGATGGAAGATTTCCTTTCTTAAACATCCTCCTTTCCAAGAAAGATGATGACACTCTAGAAAGGTCTATAGAAAAGAAACCCATACTGATCTTTACCTTCATGCCTCTTCTCATCACCACCCAATGCAAAAAGTAGGGGTTTTGAAAACTTTATCCATTAGATCTTTTAATATCTATGATAATGATAACATCAACCAAGAAATTGAGCACTTAAGACATGTTTTCAAAATGAATGGTTACTTGAATAAAAAAATAAATAGAGCTATTAAACAAGCCAAAGTGAGAATTGATAAACAAGGCCCTAAAAAACCTCCTCAAGAAGGCCCAACAACTTTCCTACCTTACATAGAAGGTATTTCTAACAAGGTATCTAACATTCTCAAATGTCACAACATCAATACTAGCTTCATTCTTGTTAATAAGTTAAGTTTGACCCTTTATTCTTATAAGGATACTCATGACTGTAACCTTCATATTGGTGTCTACATGGTATAATACTCATGTGGAATCCCATATATTAGGGAAATTGGTAGATCTATAAAAACTAGAATCAAGCAGCATGTTATAGATATTCTACTTGAGAAAAAAGAAAAATATGCTCTCATAGAGCACTCCTACAAAATAAAACATGCCATTAACATTGACCAAGCTAAGGTTTTAACTATTGAGAATAATTTTAATAAACAAAAACTAAGAGAGGCCATAGAAATCTATAAGCACCCTAGTAGTCTTAACGGGGATGATGGTCTAGATATAAGTAATGCTTGGAAGCCTTTATTAGATATGTTATAGAGTAGGTCTCTTAGTTCTGGTTAAAATTATATATATATATATATATATATATATATATATATATATATATATATATATATATATATATATATATATATATATATATATATATATATATATATATATATGCTAAAAATTGTTTTATCGATTAATTTGAAATTTAAAAAAAAATAAATTAAATGATTCTTATTTTTAGAGATAAATTTAAAATGTAGAAATAATAAAAAAGGAAAAATATTTATATACATACTAAAATTAAAATTGTTAAATAAATATTTAATTCATTAAATAAATTAAAATTAAAAAATAAAATATAAAATTAAAATTAAAATTAAACTAAAATAGAAATATAAAAATCAATATAATTATAATTTAGAAACTTAAATCAATCCAGCTATTGGGTATGACTACAATATAAAATTTCTTTTTCCAAAACCAACAACATTAATTCTTTTTTTAATTTTTTTTAGAATTTTGGAAACTTTTCATTTGTGTGCAATGGTTAGATTCTTGATCTCTGGGGTTACTTAAGAAGGCATTATGTTGTTCTCACATTCAATGCATTATCTGCTAATGAAGGATCATGGGAGTGACCTGAAATATAAAGAAGAAAAAACTCACACAGTTATCCAAAAAATGATATTGAATTCGATACGAATTATGAGAGAATCAAATCTTTAATATGTACCTTACATGATAGGGATCTATATTTGCATACAAATCTTCTTAAGAAGCTACAAATAAAATTGGTAAAGAGAACAATAGATTTGACTTTCTTAAAGTGATGTAAAGATCATGAAATCCTTCTGACATGGATTAAAATCAAGCATTCACTAAGGAATAGTGATAAAAATTAGATTTTTGATAGATCTAGTCTTAATATTCTACAGTTTGTCATACGTAGGATGAGAGCCATCATGGATCGACTAGCTTTTGAATTATACAGATTACATCAAGAGATGACATACATTTTGAGGCCTGATATTTGGACTAGATTTGATAACCTTTCATGTGTGTGCAGTCAAAGCTCTTTAAAAGGTAGAAACCACTCAGAAAAAGAAGTTTGAAAGCTCTACTGGCAAAAGTATCAAGTCTATATAAGTCATGAACCTGAGTTGTACATAGGCAAAACAAATCTAAATGTAGACCATATGTAGAATGAATCTAAATGAATACCACCCCCTTCTCAATATTTTTTTTGTGACATCAACCTACAACCTAAATGAGGAAACCTACATACTAAAATTATAATCCATCAGGTTGTAGGGGTTGACATGTGGGTGATTACTTCAAAAGGAAGATATGAAAGCAACCCCAAGGTTGAGCTTCAAATGTGAGGTATTGATAAAGTTAAGTTCGAATATTAATCTTTTTCCATTATACAGGAAACTTGGACGAGGAGTACACAAAGCTATAAGTAACATTATGATGGAAGATAAAAGGTATTATAAGGTTGGTGACTCTTTTTCAATTAGGGTTATGACTAGGTTAATGAGACTACAAAGAAGTTACCTTTCAATAGAATTTTGACCTGGTTGATAAGAGATGATATTTTTGGTATGCCATCGACCCACTATAAGGAAAAAAATTTACCATAATTTTGGATGAGCAGGAGAAGGTTGTAATAAGGGGGTGTATTAGTGATTCACCTAAAAATGGATCTATAAAAACTTTTCATAGGTGACACTTTAGTTTGGAGGAAATGTTTATTAGTAGTTTAAATATTAATTTTATTCCCCTGCATAGAAAACTTGAGGAAGAAGGATGACATGAGATTTTATCCCCACCACTTCATTTTTAAGTGACAGATTCATCTGTAGATGAAGTATATGAAACTAAAGATGTAGGATACAACAAGATTTGTATCGCCATTCTTGGAAGGAGGACAAAAGAGGTAGAAGGTTTTCTAAAAATTGATTTTGAAGATTCATGTAGAGCTAAAAATAAGGGAGAAGGTTTTCTAAAAATTGATTTTGAAGAATTAGCTAGTGCTACAGAAAAAGATAAAGCCCCTGAAGAACTTGATATCCTTAGTGTTTGTAATAATATTTTTTTCTTTTGTAATTCGGCATCTGACCAAGTTAAATTCATGCCAGTTACCTTTATTGTTGATGATGATGATGATAATAATAATAATAATAATAATAATTCCTCCTAGAGGTGTAAAGAATCTTTTGAATCTTGAGAATAAATTTAATAATAACAATAAAACTAAAAAAATTAATAACACCAATAAAAAAAGTATGTCAAGTTATCAATGATTGGGAGGATAGATTGGTTGTTAATCTTTTTAACCATCCCATTGATAAACACACTTTCAACATTTTAAATAAGGGCTTAAGTTTTGCAATCACCCTTCGCTTCATTCCTAAAAAATATTTTATCATAGGTACTGATAATGTTTTAAAATGTCTTCCTTCGAATATAGTGGAAGTTATTAGGTAGGATTGTGCTACTGCATTGCATAAAGCTAAACCTTCTTCTAATAATATATCCAAAGCTGAGTGGAGGGTGCTTAAAACTTTAAATAGAAATAATAGCATTGTTATTATCAAACCAGACAAAGGGAATGTCACTATCATCTTAAACTAGTTATACTATAATTCAAAAATGATTCATCATCTTAATGATAGTGGTTACTATAAGAAACTTGACCACAACCCTGTGTCTCACATTCTTAAGAATGTAACTAAAGACTTTAAATCATCCTCTTTGGATGAGGTGATAAAGAAAAAGTTGATCCATAATAAATAAGTAACCTCTCCAATCTATGGGGCACCAAAAATGCATAAGGAATTCCTTTATGACCTATTATTAATACAACTAACTCTCTGACATATAGTTTAGTAGCCCTCCTAGCTAATAAATTAGATTCTATGGTAGGTAAAACTTTTTCTTTTGTTCGAGACTCTAGTGATTTTTAGAATTTATTAAAGATAAAAAGGTGGATAATAATGAACTCTTGGTTAGATTCGATGTCATTTCCCTCTTTATGAAAGTTCTTATTGGTCATGCTTTAGAGATAGTCTTAAAACTCATCGATACCAAAAGTATTAAACTAGTAGCTTTATGTTTGAATTCAAATTTTTTCTCCTTTCAAGGTATAATATATGATCAATGCGAGGGCATGGTGATGGGTTCTCCTCTTTCCCCTATAGTAGCCAACATTTTTGTGGAACAGTTTGAAGATCAAGCTCTTCACTCTTTTCCACTAAAGCCCAAATGGTGGAAGAGGTATGTTGATGATACCAATTTGTGTTGGCAACATGGAAAAGAGAGCTTAGAAAATTTCCACTCTTAAATCAATAATTTATTCTCTAGAATAAAATTCACTAAGTAAATTAAAATTGATGGAAGACTAACTTTATTAGACATCCTCCTTTCCAAAAAAGATGATAGCACTATAGTAAGAAAGGTCTATAGAAAAGGAGCCCATGTTGATCTTTACCTTCATACCTTTTCTCATCACCACCCAGCATAGAAAGCAAGGGTTGAAAACTTTAACCATCAGAGCTTTTAAGATCTATGATAATGATAGTATCAACCAAGAAATCAAACACTTTAGACATGTTTTTAAAATAAATGGTTACTCGAATAAACAAATAACTAGAGATATTAAACAAGCCAAAGTGAGAATTGATAAACAAGGCCCTAAAAAACCTCCTCAAGAAGGCCCAATAGCTTTCCTACCTTATGTAAAAAGTATTTCTAACAAGGTATCTAAAATTATCAAACATCACAACATCAATACTACCTTCATTACTATTAAGAAGTTAAGGTCGACCCTCAATTTTGTTAAGAATTCTCATGACCACAACCTTCATAGTGGTGTTTACATAGTACAATGCTCTTATGAAACCACATATATTGGGGATACTAATAGATCTATAAAAACCATAATCAAGAAGCATGCTATAGATATTCAACTTGAAAGAAAAGAAAAAAATTCTCTCGCGAAGCACTCCTACAAAACTAAATACACCATTAACATTGACCAAGCCAAGGTTTTAGATATTGAGAACCATTTTAATAAAATAAAACTAAGAGAGGCCATAGAAATCAATAATCACCCTAGTAATCTTAATAGGGATGATGGTCTAGATCTAAGTAATGCTTGGAATCCTTGATTAGATACATTATAGAGTAGGTCTCTTATTTCAAGTTAAAATTATATATATATATATATATATATATATATATATATATATATATATATATATATATATATATATATATATATATATATATATATATATATATATATATATAATGCTCTTATGAAACCACATATATTGGGGATACTAATAGATCTATAAAAACCATAATCAATGAGCATGCTATAGTTATTCAACTTGAAAGAAAAGAAAAAAATTCTCTCACGAAGCACTCCTACAAACTAAACACACCATTAACATTGACCAAGCCAAGGTTTTAGATATTGAGAAACATTTTAATAAAATAAAACCAAGAGAGGCCATAGAAATCAATAATCACCCTAGTAATCTTAATAGGGATGATGGTCTAGATCTAAGTAATGCTTGGAATCCTTGATTAGATACATTATAGAGTAGGTCTCTTATTTCAAGTTAAAATTATATATATATATATATATATATATATATATATATATATATATATATATATATATATATATATATGCTAAAAAATATTTTGTTGTTTAATTTGAAATTTAAAAAATAAATAAATGATTCTTGTTTGTAGAGATAAATTCAAAATGTTGAAATAATAAAAAAAGGAAACATATTGAAATTAAAATTGTTAAATAAATATTTAATTCATTATATAAATATAAAATTAAAATTAAACTAAAATATAAATATAAAAATAAATACAATTATAATTTAGAAACTTAAGTCAATCCTGTTGTTGGGTATGACTAGAATAGAAAATTTCTTTTTTCAAAACCAATTCAATTAATTCTTCCTTTTAGAATTTTTAGAATTTTAGAAACTTTTCATTTGTGTGCAATGTTTAGATTCTTGATCTCTAGGGTTACTTAAGAAGGTATTATGTTCTCACATTAAATGCATTATCTCCTTATGAAGGATCATGGGAGTGATCTAAAATGTAGAGAAGGAAAAACTCACACAGTTATCCAAAAAATGATATTTAATTCAACATGAAATATTATGGCGTCAAATCTTTAATATATAATAACATCGACATAACCATACCAGGTTGATGTAAGTGTCTGTAGCTAAAAAGGGCATTTTTAGAAATTAATGAATGATCTAGAACCCAGATCTAGTATACTTCTTGCTTGTTCCAAATATAGATCTATGTTAGCATCATAACCAACTAAGCATCTTGTTTTCATTATCATTTTAATATCTAACATAGTTTTACTTTCCATTTTTAGCATATTTCATCATAATAAATTCAGTATATATTTTATCTAAGTTTTTCAATTAATTAGCGTGCTATATATCTGTTTATCATCCATGTGCTTATTCATTTCTATATTCCTAACCTTAAGCCCATAGGATCCTTATCCAAACCCAGAGTTAAAAATTTGGTGAACACAACATTTGGTCCCCAAAACCCTAGATTTTCATCTAGAGTTTTATGATTATCTGTTGTTGATTTCTAATTTTTGATTTAAAAGACACACAAGTTAAAAATAATCTTTCAATTTGTTATAAATATGTGCAATATGGATGCATCTATAGTCTATTTTGGGCTCTAATTTGTACTCATATTAGTGGTTTTTAATTATGATTCTAAAAAAGATATTTACTTTAATGAAATAAGTAAAGTCATCAATATCATGATAGGTTTTAAAACAAAAGTAAAATTTCATCTCTCTTAATAATTCCCCTTTCAATGCTATAGAAATGGTATCCAAATGCCAATGTGCATTCTCTCAACCATTTTTTACACCTAGATATTGTTTGAGTGACAACTACCATCCTGTAACCATTATTCACCCATGGCTTATATTGGATTTTGTAGTCCATTTTGTCACTACTTGAAAAGGTAAAGGTGTTCAACCTAATCTACCATCTGTTAATATACAACATGTGCCTCCTAAGCCAAAGTTTGTGATCAAATCTAAGGGATATGACCTTATTGACCATTTTAGATACACACATGCTAAGATTTCTGTCTTTGAACTTCTAAATCAATCTACAATCTATAAGGATCTCATATATGAATCATTGCATGAAACCCAAGTTTTGAGTGACATTGAGCCAACTTAATTTATAGCTATCATTCATATCTAAAAAATAATACAAAATAATCACCTTTGATCCAAAAAATTACCATCTAAAGAGGTTATTGACCAAGAGTTATCTTTTTTCATATAAGTAACTATACATAATAAGGGTATCAAAAGGGTGCTCATTGATAATGGATCGAGATTAAACATTTATAGCATGAATTTCCTAACCACCATGGGTATTAATACCAACCTTCTTCAAAATTTAGTTATGCATATCAAAGGATTTGATAATTCACATAGTCCATCAGTTAGTCAAATCACATTGGATGTGACATGGAAAAAAATGGTTCCAACCACTTAAGGAATGTATCAATCATTATAATGTAGTTTGATTCTAAATAGACCTTAGATACATACCATGGAGGTTGTCCCATATACTTTTCATTAGTGTGTAAAATTCATACATGATTGGACCTTATTAACAAGGCTTATTGATGATGAACCTTTTAATTTTTCAAAATAATACATTTTGATATGGAAGGTATTCCTACAATGGTGACTCCTACATAATTTATTCCTCTTGAGAGTATACAAACTTATGAAATGGTCGAGTCAAGTAAAATGGCTCCATTATCTCCAAATGTAGATAAGGCACTAAACACTGGAGTACACATTAAAAATAGTAGCCAATACCAAAGGAACCAATGGTACCAAAACTAAAATCACCTCCAATATTTGATATTCCTTTATGGTCAATAATGAGCATAAATATAACCATGTTTCAATTACTATGACAATAATGATGATGCCACCTACGATATGACATATGATAAAATGTTCAAGTAAAAGTTTAATCCACTTAAGCATATTTCACATTAACTATTTAAACCTAAAAGTCCCATTACATATAATATAAACTCATCTTCAAAAGATACATAACCAAATTAGGATAAGGGAAAAACATAAATAGTAGATGAGCATGTAAATTCTTGTTATTATATACACCCCTCTTAGTTACACACTTTGATTCAACCTTACAAAGGTCAAATGTAGCTACAACATGTGAATAATCTGGAGGCTTATTAAAAATCTCCATAATAGATTATACAAATTTTAGCAAACCAAACTGCTCTAGATACAATATTTTCTATGTTATTTGAGCATAGCACGATATATTTACCTCTTAAGAAGCACATATCAATAAATAAACTTATTCCTAATGAGGGATTACCATATTATAACTATTAATGAATTAGTGGTCATTATACAAGTCAATATGAGGCATTGAAAAACCAAATTTAAAATACAACAATGAAGGATGCATACAAATTACGTCTAAAACACGTAAATGACCACATACTTGTAATTTTTCAAAAGAAAATAATCTTTCAAAGTGGCTAAAGCATGAAAATCTAACCATTATCGCAAATATTGATGGGGTACATTTCCCACATCCCAAGGTTGATGTAAATAATTAAGAAACAACTTGTAGTATTACCACATTAAAATAGTTGAGACATAATATATTTTAGTTACACCACTCACCAGCTTTTCCACAATCTCTTGGGTATATCATATTACCCATTATATGTGGACTAAAGGTATTGGACCTTGTTATATGGTTAATTGACTAACAACCATACTTGACTTTGTAACTTAAACTTCAATGGTTGACTGATATGAAAATAGTTGTTAGTGCTACAAAATAGTGTCTTCTTTTTCAACATGATAATAAAGAGGTTCATATACCATATAACGAATATCAGGGATAAGTACCAATGATTGTTGTTAGTGAGTTACCATAAGACAACACTTTTGGCACTTATGCAATATAAAAAAATTGGTAAGCAAGGCCACCATGCAGTATCTTGGCTCTTGAATTTGAAGTCTTGTTGGACTAAATAGTTTAAATATTCTAAAAATACCA
Organism: Torreya grandis; assembly: GCA_037957365.1. Lineage (NCBI taxonomy): Eukaryota > Viridiplantae > Streptophyta > Pinopsida > Cupressales > Taxaceae > Torreya > Torreya grandis. Next base: position 2,110,611 of record JARHVA010001167.1, on the reverse strand, counting down.
AAAAAATTTAAAAAGTTCAAAATCCCAAAAATATTTTTTAAATTAACATATTCTATTAGCTATTTGTAATATATATTATTAGTTATATGTTAGTGGATATTATATCATTTATTTATATATACACATGTTTCATGCATCTTTTGATTAGGATGCATGCATACAAAGATACATGTCTATGCACTTTTAGATCTTGGGCCTTCCCTCTATTCATGTCATGTGGACATTGGGGGCATCCACTTATTTGATCATGATACATCCACATTATATCATTCTATGTTCATTTTACATTATCATGTTTGAACTTATGTACTTATACATACCTTTATCCATGTTTATATATTTCAAAATGTACTTGATATGTTATGTCCTTAATTTTTTTTGCTAACACAGATCATCCATAAACTAATATGCTATGTTTATGTTGGTTGTTTATGATTTCATTCATGAATTTTTTTGGGATCTAACACACCACATTTTTAAATATAAAAATGGGGACCCTCTTTCAATATGGAGCCTGATCTTATACTTCGAGTAGTCCATTGTGGTTCCTTGTCTAATTTATGTCTACGTTGCATTAAGATAAAAATCTGAATGTGCAAGAATCTATTAAATCTTAGTCTATATTATTTCTGGTGTTTTGAAATAAATTTTATAGCTTCCCTATAAACTATTTTATCTTAGGTTTATGCAAATTATTTGACTGTTTCAAAGTTTTTTGCTACTTTTTCTTAGCAATTTTAGTCCATTTCGGCTTCAATTCGATCTAAATCAGCTATAATTTTTCTATGGTTCATATTTTACCTTATTTTATTTCATTAAATTTTAAAAAAATTGTATTAAAATGGATTTATTTCACTAATTTTTCATGCCTCTTTGTTATATTTCAAAACACAACCATTCACTTTTAATTTCTTAGTCATTGGCTTTTAAATCGAAGACTTCTGACTTGGATCTTTTACTCTTTGCCTATAGGTACTTGGAAATTTTATTATTCCATGAGATAAAATTTCATGTCTCCTAGTGTCTCCAACCCATTTTTAAATTTTTTTTGAAACTCGTTCAATTTTACAATTTTTCCTAGAGCCACATGTCACATTTTTGCTCAGTTAGACCTAGATGATTTTCTTCAAGGTTGTGTAGTGGGGTAATGATTTCAACAAGATTTAAAATAGTAGGTGAGAGGGATGATGCCACATGGTTAAATCCCATTTCTCCTATATCTTATAGATGTTTATACTAGTGCAAATCCTTGAGGATAGCAGATTGGCAATATGATGTCATGTGACATCATCTTGTTACTCTACTATCTCAAGGATGTTCTTGCAAGGTTTATCAGCTCTAAACTTAGACATTTTAATTTTCTTAGATATTTATGTTTGAATCATATTTATAACTCTTATTTTCATATTATGCCTATAGGTATCTAAATAATCCCCCAATGTCATGTGTCATTCACCTGGTGATCCCAAAAACTCTACCCATCCAAAGAAGACTTCGACATTTAACTAATTTCAAAAAAGTTACCTTAAACCACATGGCATATTTTATAATATTTCAAAATAATTATTAATTTTTATGTGAAGTATGTCTAATTAGTCTTCACATTAGCAAATCTCTAAGTGGGTAGGAGAGTGGGATGATGCTACATGACCAAATATTAATGCCCCACTCTCATGTAGATTTCCATACAACCCAAAAATGATGTTAGATCCTTGGGCAAGTGGGTGAGAGATATGATGCCACATGGAAAAATAATTCTTCCCTACTATCCTAGGGTGGTATTTTAGCTTTGAAGCCTAGCTAAGCTCTGAGTGAGTAGGATTGTGCTCTATGGCATGATCTCACTACCTCATGGTTGAAATAGTCAACATGTGCATAGAATACCAAGCTAAGAAATAGAAGAGTGAGAAAGATCCACGTGGTATAACCATCATAATTTTATATAGGTTGGGAACTAATCAATAAGTGCCACGTGGATCTATCAACTTTGTTATCAGAGTCATTAGTCTCTTAGTTTGCTAGATCCTGAGGAGAGTGAGGAGAGGCCACATGGCCATGGAGTGGCAAAATGGGACCCATAGAAATAAATCCAATTGCATGGTGAAATAAAAGTGAGCAAGGAGAAGCCCACATGGAAAATACCCCATCAAAAAAAGACATGTTGGCATATAGCTAGTAAGGCATGAGCATAAAATTGATGGACCATTTGGTCATCAAAATCATCAAAGGCCCAAAAATAGACTATGCATTCAATTCAATTTTTATAATGAAATAATATATCAACTAAATCACAAATAAAATGGGAATAATTAGCATGGTGTGTGTAGTGGGATTATGCAAAGAACATAAAGACAACCTAGCCTTAAATAGGCATAATAATTAGTTATGTATAAGTATGTGTGGATGGTAGTCTCGATGTAATCCCAACTACTTCCTTCTATCTAATAAATGAACATTGATCTAGAGATGCTTTAGATTCAAAGGTAGGAGGTTGTTGAAAGTATTTCCATAATGGTTATTCAATCCATTTGATAACATGGTAAGTTTATGAAGAAGCCAAGTGGTAGTGAAAAAAATAATTTAGCATTAGGATTGATCAAATGACTGCATATAAATTCATGTATATAAGAGCTAAAGAAGACATTCAACTACAAATCACTTTTTTAATAAGGATAATGTCATGTTTGAACTATGTTAATAACAAGCTAATTTGATCAGATTTGTAGTGAAGGATAGCCTTGGAATTTCAGTTTCAAATCTAATTTTGCCAACTGCCTGAGGCTAAATGTAATTAATTACCTTGATCTTGAATTAGTCTATTTAATCCTAGTGATTTTTTTTATAAGGGGTTTAGATATTTTTCACTAAGACTCTATCTAAATGTTGCTAGGAATACACCTATAATTATGAATCTGTCTATGCATTGTTATCTTCCAATGTTTGAATACAATACTAATTGATGTTATAAACATTGTTATTGTCTTTGAATGATTAATGAAATGAGATCATATTGAGATTTTTCTAGTTTCATTAATTGCATTCTCCTTATCTATTCAATTTTGAAACTATCATTGGCTCATGTGTGTAATATACTACTTTCCAAATACATGTTCATTAACTTAAGGATTTTGAATGAAGAATTTATTATGTGCTCCCTCAGAAGCTTTCCTATTTATTCACTTTGGTTTGTACATTAGATAAACTAGTCTAATAGTGGTTTGATGTAGCCTAGTGATGATTTCATGTGTTTGTAGTATTAATCAATTTTACTTATTCAAATACCAATTCCTTTTCCACCCTACCCTATCTTGTTCCTTTTATGTTTTTTTTTTATGAGTGATTTCCCTACCCTCTATAAATACATTTATAAAGTCTTAACCATACATATAACCCACTGAATATTCTAAAGTAACAACAAAGTATGAACCTTTTATGGAAAAATTCATATGTTTGCCCATGCTATGTTTGTTCGATGAAATCTTGGCCCTTGGATCACCAACAATTTATAAAAATAAGGGGACTCTTCCTGATGGTTTTGATACCTAGGTACTTCAAAAAAATTAATCCAATGAGCATCATCCAAGGGTGAGTCACTTGCTGAGAACAATAATTTTTGGGGCTAGAAGGAGGGATTAAACCTCTAGGACTTCAAAATTGTCAATAGATTCTAGTTAGTTAGGATTGATTTTATTTGATTAGTTAATTTTGGTGAATGTTTAAGATTCATATAGCATGTTTTTAATGGTAGGATTTGTTTGATATTCTATTAGAGTATGCTTCAAATTATTTCAAGTTTGGTTGAATTACATTACTTGCTTAAGTGGATTTTATCAATCTAGCTCCTCATATTACATGATCTACTAGTAGATTGAGATATAGAAGATTTATTTTATCCCCCCTAAAAATATATAGGAATCTAATATTAGATCGAGTCCCAGAAAATTAACCTTCCTAACCTCAGTTCTTCCCTAAAATATTTTTCATAGACTTGTTCCAATGGTAACCACTTGGTTAGTAGGGTCTATTATTAATGTGTCTGATGACATACATGAGTTTCCAAGGAATCCAGAACTATATCTTCTAAGGCTCACCCCTAACATGGGTATAACTATAAAAGAACACATTATCGTATATAAGACATCATGGACACTACTAAATGTTAAAAATGAAGACATGTCATGTAGTTTATTCCCCTTTACATTGACGTACACTACCTAAGATTAGTTCTTAACCTTCCTCCAGACTCTGTTACCAATTAGGACTAGTTAAACACTACATTTATAGCCAAGTTTGGAAAGATAGTGGACCCCAATGTAGTCTATCAACATTTTTCTAGCATGAAGAGAGATCCAAATGAGCCCATTTGAAATTTCATTTTCTGATTCCAAAATTTGTATGCCTAAGTTTTTATTTTTTATAGGCCTAATGCTCATCTCACCTTAGAGATGTTTAAAAATGCTCTTGACTCATGGACTTCAATGTTTCTCTATAGAGATTTGGATGTGAACACTCTACCACTAGAATATTCATAAAAAATTTAACGTGGATAGGTAGCACAAACCTCAAGAGCATGTGTTCAATCCCCTTCCAAACTATATGCCACCCATGCCTACTCTTTATGAGGTTCCAACTGTTCAACATAATGTTCCCTTTCCCTAGTCTTTCTCAATCATAAATCACTTGCCATTTTCTCAAGATACTATTAATCATCACCTTGGTTTCTTGAGTCCTCTAGTAAATGAGCCTACACCACAACCATATACCCAATATTTGGTCCTAATTGATGCTAATAATACTTAGACCATTCCCCAAGAGCCACCAAACATCAATTGGATGTTGCTCAAAGAATGGTCCAAAGGCTTTCAAATGGCTTTCTCAATCTTCAAAGACAAGCAGGGAGTTCAAATGTGGTAATAATTCCTCAAGTTACACTTAACACCATAATTTCAAACCTTCTAATAAGACTATGAATTAAATTGAGTCAAATTCAAATAAGCTACCTAAGATAAATCTACTAGAGATTGCTCTCCCAAACTAGTGTAGGGTGCATAATAAAGCCTAACATGGAGAGTTGGATTATGTCAAATGATGTCATGATTTTGAGTCCTTATAAAAAGAGATGGATAAGTATGAGATTGTCCCTAATATCTCAAATTATTCTACCCATACTATTTCCTCTAGATTATCAAAGTCCATGGTACTACTATGGTTCTAGAGAACATGGAATTACCAAAGGTAGAGGACAATGAACTAGAGGAGAATGTTGATGATGTCCAGGCATTCCAATAGTTTTAGAGGTCTAAATATGACTTGAGGAACAAGACTCAATAGCCTTTAATGAATTCCACTCCACCTAATAATCTTGTTATGCCCCAAAATCCAAAGACAAATAATAATAATAATCCTCTACCTAAGGCCAATAATAGTCAGCCCCCATGAGCGGGATTGGGTAAAAAATCATAAATGACATGAATAATATTAAATATAATATTAATCTCCATAAGCTAGCTCAGATAACTAAATAAAGATACTTGTTCCTCAGATCTCTTAATGATCAGAGTAGCCAATCTAAGTAAAAAGGTCTAACCAATACCAATGTGGTCATACACAAAACTAAGACAGAGGTGCCCCCTTTTTCTCATTATATAGATCTTTGGAAATAATATGCATAAATACTTATTTTATTTTGGTGTGTCAACTAATTTCATGCCTCTAGGAGTGTGAAAATGGTCAGGTCTAACTCCTATCAAATTTGATAATATTGTGGTTTAATTAGATAAATCTAAAATCAAGGTCATAGGTGACTTTTTGAATGTGTATATGCAATTGTAGGTTGACCCTCATATCCAAATGTTTATGGATGTAAAATTGGTTGAAATTATTGAAGGTTATGACATGATACTAAGAGGAGACCAGTCTAAGTCTTTGAATGGATACATGGCCACTGACTTCTTTGACATGTGGCTACCATGGCAGGGAGTTATAAACTAAATCTATGTAGAATAAGAACCCCACATGAAATTCATGATCATTGAATATAATGCTACCAATGAGTAAGTTGATTACACTTCTACCAACATGGTCATGTATACCTTGACCACCAAGGTAGCAAAGAACAAGATGATAGATCAAATTTAGGTTTTAATATGTGGTCTCTCTTCATAAATGGAGCTCACTCCAAGTAAGGGTTAGGTGATTGTATTGTATTGATTGACCCTAATGGAAAAATGGTATGTGAAAACATTTAGATTATATTTTCCATGCACAAATAACATGGCCAAATATGAAACTTTAATTTTCGGTCTTCAATTTGTAGTTAGTCATCAAGTGCGCATATGTTGAGAGTCTTCAGTGATTTTGAATTAATTGTTTATCAAGTACATCGTCATTTCCAATGTAAAATCTATTATTTGATGAAGTAAAAGTATTATGCATGGGATTTAATTGAATATTTTAATGCATTTAGCATCTTACTTATTCCCAGGTAATAAAATGCAATGGTTGATTCATTAGTTATCTTAGCTACAATTTTGACACCATTAGATAATTATGATCTGCAAAGATTCTCTATTGAATTAATTTATGCTCCTTTAGTTTTAGATAACGTAGAAAATTTTCAATTATTTGATGATGAAAAGAAAATTTTGGAATTCATAACTAATACTGATATATTTGATTGCAGATAATTGATAAGGAGAAGATTGATGATAACCATTTCAGCCATTAGGGCATTTTGTAGCTAAGAGACAATCGAATCCCCAAGGGTATGTTATGCTTAGAGAGGCTATTAGACCTAGATAATATCACAACTACCTTTGAAAATAAATCTAAGCCTACCCATCCAACCCATATGCTTAATATAGGGACTACAAACAAGCCTAAAATCATAATGGTATGACCCTAATGCACTAGTGAAGAGATGCATAAGCTTAAGAAGATGCTTGTCCATTATCAAGACATCTTAGCATGGAGCTATAATGATCTCAAAGCATTTTATCCTAACATCATGACCCATATTATCCCCTTGAATCCTAATTAAAATCCCTCTAGACAAAATCAAAGACTAGTCAACCCCATCCTAGAACCTCTCATTCTTAGATAACTGTAGAGAATGCTATCAACATGGATTATTTTTCTAGTAAGACACTCAAGCTGGGTAGCTAATTTAATGCTTGTAATGAATAATAATGGTGAAATCCTCTTGTGTGTAGACTTTAGGAACTTTTAATAATATTTATACAAAGATAATTATCCTCTACCATCTTTGGATGAAGTCATTCAACAAGTGAGTGGCTCTGAGATGATGTCCTTCTTTGATAGATTCTTGGGCTGTAATTAGATTTTGGTTGGTGGAGTTGACTGCATCAAAACTAACTTCACCACGAAATGGGGCATGTTTTCTTATAATAATATTCCATTTGGGTTTCTTAATGTAAAGGATACATTCCAATGAGTAAAGGACATCGTGTTTAAAGGTTTGATTGATAAGTGTATCATAGTTTACATGGACAACTTGACTGTGTATTATAAGGGCAAGTCTAAACATTTTAGTCATTTGGAAAAGATCTTTGAATGCTACAGATGCTATGGTTTATTTCTTAACCTAAATAAGTGTATTTTTTTCACTATAAAGGGTAAGTTACTAGGCCATGTGACCATGAAAAGAGGTATGTCTATTGACCTTGACCATGCCAATTTGATTGCTAAGTTGAAGTTACCTAATAATAAAAAGGAATTGAAGTCTTCCTTTCAAAAAATAAAATTTGTACATAAATTCATTTCAATATTCATAAAGATAACTAATCCTCTAAATTTGATGTTGAAATAGGGTAATAAATTGGATTGGAATGCTACTTTAAAGAAATCATTTCATGAGATTAAAGATGCAGTGATTCAAGCCCTTGTGTTATCTAGCCCTAACTATGCAAAAGAATTATACCTTTACTCTTTTTCCTTAGATCACACTATTGTATTAGTATTACAATATAAATTTGATGATGGAGAGCATCTAATTTATTTCATGACTAGTTACTTGAAGGAAGTTGAGATGAGATACCTGACATTGGATAACTAAGCTTATGCATTATGAAATAAACCAAGAAGTTTCACAATTAAATTTTATGAAACAAAGTCTATTTCATTGTTCTTGACCCTTCATTCAAATACATGTTGGGTCAAAATGAGCTCAATGAAAGGAGAGGATGTTGGGTTACCAAGTTGTAAGAATATGATCTAAAGGTGAGGCTAGTAAAACTAGTATGTGGCCAAGGGATTTCAAAATTGATGACTAAGGTTGATACTAACATTGGTGTGGTAAATTTGATGAGTGATATATCCATCGCATCCTGTGGTATGATCCAATCATATACTACTTGATCTATGGGATGCCACCTACCAAATTTGACAAAACACAATGAAGAGCTATAAGGTTGAAGTCTACCCATTTAATGTTGAAGAAAGGAATTATGTATAGGAAGAACCATGAGGGGATTTATATCTATTTTTTATTTGAATAAGAAGTGAAAAAAGTTACATGTACATTTCATGAGAATTTGGGAAGTGGCCATCCCTTAGGAAATATCATTACAAGATCCTCAAAGTAGGATACTATTAGCCCACTCTATTCAAAGATGTTCATGTTCATGTATGCACATGCCACAAGTGTCAAAGCTTTTCCAAGAGATAAATGCACCCTACCATGTTTTTACATCCCATAATTTAAGAGTGTATATTTTCCTAGTGGGGATTGGACTTCATTGGGGTGATAAATCCCAAATCTTTAGTGAGACACTGTTTCATTATCACCGTTATAGACTATTACATGAGGTGGGAAGAATTCATGGCCATAAGGAATAACATTATTGAGTCTAGGTCATCTCATTCTTTGAATAACACATTTTTACTTGCTTTGGGACACCTCTTGCATTGGTATGTGATAATAGGCCTTTATTTCAATCTATTAAGTTAACTGAAAGGGAATATAAAATTGGGATTATTCTTAAGTTTTACTCTAATATATATCCCCCAAGGCAATGGTCTTACATAATCCACTACCAAAAAATTTCTTGACTCTATAAAAAAGGCAATTGACCAAAATTCACACAGTTGACATGCCCTACTGATTTATGCTTTGTGGGTAAATAAGACCTAACACAAGAAAAGTTTGAAGAGTTCACCATTATTACTAGTCTATGACATAGAGCCCATATTACCTATGCAACTTAAGAATCCCACACATCACATCAATTTAGCATAGACTACATTGAGCCCAATGAGATAGCTCAAGCCCAATTGTTGGAGTTGATTTAAATGGAAGATAAAAGGGATGGGACCTTACATAACTTTAGTAGGTCTCAGATAATAGTTAAGAGATGATTTGATCGATCATCTAAAGTGAAGAGCTTCATGTTAATAGACCTGGTCCTACTATGGGATAAGGCACATGAGAAAAGGTCACAACATTCCAAATTTATCCCATTACAGATTAGTTCATATTAGATCTCCAAACTACTCAAAGTTAATACATCTAGGCTCAATGATCTTCAATGAAATGAGTTTCCACTCCCTATGAATGGTAAGTACTTGTAATATTACTTTATGGCTGCCCCTTTAGACATTGCCTTTTAGTGATTAAGTATTCATTTTTTTAAATAAGTGTATATAGTTTCCTTTATTTCTATATTTTAGTTTGTATATATGTTCCTTTTTTGCATTGATTATGTGTTTGCTTTGTTTTGGTCCTGCTCCATTGTATCCTTTCTTATTTTGTCTTTTTACATTCTATTTTTTTATTTATTGGGATAATTTCCCATGTTTTGGTTCCATTTTTGTGTTGGGTGCAGATATCTCAACCCCTCATGATTTAATAAAAATTAGTCATGTAACTTATAAATTGTGTGCTTCCAACAATAATTCTCTTAATGAAAACATTGATATAGATGTTTATGCTTTTTTATCACTAGTTATGTGATTAGTATCCCATTACATGTCTTGTCCTAATTCACAGGAAAGACTTGTTGACCAATGTCTAGTGTAGTAATTATGTATGTGCTTTTTAGCCTGGTCAATCCCATCTCATGTTAGTGGCCAATCCAAAAAGGTAAAAAGAAGGCAACAACCTATTAAGATGAGACATCCTTGTGTATAGCTTCAAGAATAAGGGTGTTTTATTTTTCTAGTTGGTGACTAATGCCCATGAGTGTTGTCCTAAAATGATGAGTCTAGACTATGGATAAGAAGAATAGGTAGAAGCATAGACAATACTTATTCTTGATGTATTGTTCAAATTATTAAAGTTTATGATCCTTAACAGAGTATGGGGATGAATATAAATGTGTATCATTCTATTCTACACCTTCTAACTGCACTTAAAAGTACATCTTAGGGCAAAATGAAGATAATAGGTCCATGTAGGTTTGTTTAGTAGTCATGAGCTTTATGAGATCATCATTTGACCCGTGGTTTCGTTCTTAAACCCTTAGTGGAGAGATTATATGCAAAATTTCTAAATAAAAATAAAATAAATCCAAAAGCTAAATCCTAAGGCTCTCCACATATAGGGGTGATCTGGACAACTCCACCGTAGGATTTCTAACCTAACTAGTAGTAGAGAAAGGCCTTGGAAGGAGCCAAAATCAAATTTATTGGGGTTATTGATGTCTGACTAGAAGTGGAACAATGCTCATGCCACTTCCCCTCCAAACCAATTAACCTCAATTCCCCTCTCAAAGACTCTAATTTATCATAAATATCTAATGGATTCCATTTGGATTCAAAAAGGCAATAACTAAATAATCACTATACACACACACACTAAAGTTATGGATAGGAGATCAACTTAGAATGTCCCATGATGATGTAGGATTTAGCACTTTCATGTTTTGATTTTTTATTGAGAATTATATTTGGTTTATACCCTTATTTTAGGTTTGAATATTCATGTTTTGGGTTCTGATTGCTAAACAACACTCTCCTCGCATAGATCACCATTTGTTAGGATCCAACACACCCTATTTTTAAGCTAAAAATGGGGACCCTATTTCAAGATGGAGTGTGATATTATACTTTGAGGAACTCATCATGGTTGCTTTTCTAATTTTCATTTAGACTACATTAAGCTAAAAATATGAATGTGCATGAATCTACAAAGTCTTAGTCTATTTTTTTGCTGGTGTTTTGAAATACATTTTATAGCCTCCTTGTAGACTATTTCACCTTAGGTTTATGCAAATTTTTTGACTGTTTTAGAGTTTTTATGTTTCTTTTCCTTAGCAATTTTAGTCCATTTTGGTTTTAATCTAAATCATCTATAAGTTTCCTCTAGTTTATATTTTACCTTAGTTTATTTCATTAAAATGGAAAAAGTTGAGTTAAAATGGCTTCTTTTTGCTAAGTTTTTGTGCCTCTTTTTTATATTTCAAAAGACTTAGTTGTTTGCTTTTAATTTCTTAGTCGTTGGCTTTTAAATTGAAGACTGCTAAGTGGGATCTTTTAATCTTTTCCTATAGGTACCCCATGCTTTTATTATTCCATGTGTAAACCTTTCATGGATCTCAGTGGCTCCAACCCATTTGAAAAAGTGTTTCAACACTTAGTCGATTTCACACTTTGGCAAGAAGCCACGTGTCACATTTTTGCTTAGTTGAACTTAGCTAATTTTTTTTAAGATTGCCTGGAGAACCAATAACATTAGTAATATCAAAGATAGTGGGTGATTGGATGATGCCACGTAGTGAAATCCCATTGCTTCACTATCATATAGATTTTCATACCAATGCAAATCTTATGGGTTAGTGGATTGGTGAGATGATGCCATGTGGCATAATCTAGCTACTCTATTATCTTAGGGATGTTCATATGAGGATTTTTGGCTCTAGACTTAGTCATTTTAATTTTAATTCTCTTAGTAATTATTGTTTGAATCAATTCATCTATTGTGCCTTTCATATTATGCCTATAGGTACCTAAAGAAGCCCTCGTTTCCACGTCCTATTCACCCAATGATCCTAATAACTATACTCCATCCAAAAAATACTTTTGACACAATTGATTTCACCAAAGTTACCTACAGCCATGTGGTATATTTTTTTCTTATTTAAAAGACTTAGTCAAATTTTTGTGAAGTTTTCTTGATGAGTCTTCATGTCAGCAATGTTCCAAGTGAGCGAGTGAGTGGGATAATGACACATAGTGAAATCCCACTGCCCTACTATCCCAGAGATTTAAGTACAACCTAAAAATAATTTTATAGACCTAAGAAATTAGGTTAATGAGATGACACCACATGGTGAAATACCACTACCCCACTATCTTGGGGTGGTCCATGCAACTTTAAATCCTAGAGGAGTTCTGGGTGACGAAGAATACACTGCATGGAATGATCTCATTACATCACAATTTAAGCATGTCCATAGAGGAACCAATAAATTAGAACCATATGGATCTATTAACCCTAGTATTAGATCTATTAGTCTCCTAGTTTGCTATAGCCTAGGGTGAGTGAGGAGAGGCCACATGGCCATGGAGTGGTAAAATGGGACCCATGAAAGCAAATCTAATCATGTGGTGAAGGAAAAATGATTAAGGAGAGGTCTACGTGACAAGGACCCCATCAAAATAAAGGACACACTAGCCATGCAACCAACAAGGCATGACCATAAAATTGATGACCTATTTGGTTGTCAAAACTATCAAAGGCCTAGAATAGACTACATATTCAATTAGATTTATAGAATCAAATCGTAGATCAATTAAATTGTGAATAACAAGGAATAATTAGAATAGTGTGTGTATTAGGATTACACAAAGAGCATAAAAAACAAACCTAACCTTAAATAGGTGTAATAATCAATTGCATAGAAGCATGGGTAGATGGTAGTCCTGATGCAATCCCAGCTACTTCCTTGTGACTAGTAAATAAACATTGATTTAGAGTTGTTTCATTATCCAAGGTAAGATGTTACTGCAAGTATTTTCATAATGATTATTCAATCCATTTAATAACATGGTAAGTTTTTCGAGAAGCCAAGTGGTGAAGAGATAAGTACATTAACATTGGGATTAATTGAATGACTGTATAAATTTTCATGGAAATAAGAGCTAGAGAATAAATTCAACTACAAATTGCTTCTAGAAGAAGGAGAATGTCATGTCTAAACTAACTAGGATAATGACAAGCTGATTTGATCAAATTTATAGTCAAGGATATCCTTGGAATTATAGTTTCAAATATAATTTTTCCAACTACCTAAGGTTGAATACAATTGATCACCTTGATATTTAATTGGCCTATTTAAGCCTAGTGATTTGTTTGTAGAAGGGGTCAAGAGATTTTTCACTAAGACTCTGTCTAAATTTTGTGAGGAGTAAACTTGCAATTGTGACTCTATCTATGCATTTTTTATCTTCCATTATTTGAATATAATTCTATTTGATGCTATAAACATTGTTATTATCATGGACTGATTAATGAAGTGTGAATAGATTGATTTTTTAAATTTTTATGAAGTTCATTATCTTTATTTTTCAATGGCTCATGTGTGTAATCTACTACTTTCCAAATACATGTTCATTAACTTAAGTATTTTAAATGAAGCATTTCTTGTGTGCTCCCTCAGAAGCTTACATGTTATTTCACTTTGGTTTGTGCATTAGTTGAACTAGTGTAATAATAGATTGATGTAGCCCACTGATAATTTCATGTGTTTGTAGTATTAACTAGTTTTATTTATTCAAACACCAATTCCTTTTTTGCCCTACCCTATCTTGTTCATTTTCTATTTTTTGATGAGTGATTTCCTTTCCCTCTATAAATACATTTATACAGTCTAGACCATACTTACAACCCACTAAATATTATGAAGTAACAATTAAGTGTGAGCCTCTAGTGGAAAAGTTCATATTTTTTCCCATGCTATGTTTTTTTGGTGAAATCTTGGCCCTTGGATCACCAACAGATCTTAAAATCAAGGGGACTCTGTCTTACTAGGTTTTACTCCAGCTAATTATTATATAATGTTCAATCTAATGAGTATATTTTGAGAGTCACTTGCTGAGACCAACACACTTCCTTTAGTGTCTTGCCTTTCTATTGTCTTACTTGTTTGAGAATTTGATTATGATCAATTGTTTGTAACCATCATGCCTATGTTTGCCTCCTTGACATTTGAATATGACATTGCTTGTTGTATGGATGATTTAATATGTTATTATTATTTTTATAGGCATATGACTAAGCCATGTCCTTTTGATTATGTGGCATTTGAACATACCCCTTGTTTGAGGTCTCATTGGACCATTATCTTTTGACTTGGTTTTGAGTTCTCTTGAGTGTGTTTTTGGTTGCTTGATGACCTTGTATTGTTACTCTCTAGATGTTGCCATGATCTATATCATGCATATTAGGCCTTGATGTGATTGTATTTTCTGCACTTCCATGATATATCTACTTAGACATGTTTCCTATATATTCTACATGGGACATTCATAGATTACATCATTCACTTATCCTTTTGAGGTAATGTAACTACTATTTATTACTTCCACTCACTTCAAAATGGAGGCATATTAGTGTGGGCATGCCATAGAGTCATGAATTACACATTGCATCATAGATTCAAGTTTTAGTAGTTACATTTTTTGAAAACATGTTCTCCACATTTATCACAATTTTAGACTCAGTGGGGACATGTTTTGAAAACATGTTTCTCTACACTTATTCAATATCCAACATACTTAGATTATAATTGGGGCATGTTTTAGAAACAAGTCTTCAACATTGGCACTTATATCAGTTTTCATATTTCTCCATATATAGTGGGGGCATGTTATGATAAGCATCTCCTCTACACTTATTCAAATTCTAAATTGGCTAAATCCATAGTTATATGATTTAGATACACATTTGTGGTAGAATTATATATATTGGTACCATTTTTATATATAGTTTCAATATGAGACACAAACAAGGTGCATATTTTATGTAATGTGCACCTAATATTAAAAAATCGAATCAGTTTCATACTTTAAACACTTTTATAAACTATCATCACCCACCGGGTTAGAATTTTATGGATTGTATTGAGCCAATCTATTATAGTAGTTGGTTGAATTTTGGTATGGTTGATGTGATTAAATCACTCAATCTTGCCAATTTTATAGGTTGAACTTGATTACATAATCCATCCTCACCAAATTTAGAGTGTGAGTTGACTTGGTTCACTCACACTCACTAGATTATAATTATGATTGGGTTTCATAATTGAGCTAATTTCATCCATCAGGTGGAAAATCACATTTTATGGAAGGTTGGGGAAATTTTTCCTCCAATATTCCTCTATATCTCCATATATATTCACTTTACATATTTATATTTATCCTAATATCAACTCTAATGATTCATAATAATACATATTTTCATATAATATTGCTAAAAAGGCAAGACGATTGCATTGATACACAGGCATACTCCTAAAACTTACTCTCTTTACTTTCAATCATTTAAAATGCTTTAAATTTTAGATTTTATACACTTATTATATAATGTAACATACTCTTGGTTTCAATTCAATCATCAATAAATCACTCAAGTTGGGCTCACACAAAGATACAGTGTGTTATACATACCCAAGTACACATTTATTCTCTTTTAAACTAATAATTTCATTAATAGATTAAAGGGTGGAAAACGTAGACATTATTTATGAATTATATAACACCTTAGTATTATGCACATGGAAAATATAGACCTTGGTTATTCCTCTTAATTTTATACCTTTTACACTATTGAAATGCTCACATTTGCTATCTTTCTATGCTCATTACTTATATTTAAGTCTGACCAATGTCATTATGATGACTCAATCCTTCTATCTTACCTAGAATGTTGTAAACCTACTTATATCTTTGCAATTTTTGGACTTTTACCTAATTTTCTACTTCTTGGACACTTTTGTCTCAGTTAGATGCCTACATCAATTCAAGTGTCCTAATATTACACAAGTGTCCAATGCCCTAAAATTGTCTAATTTTAAAATGAAACATAATCCTATGATCAGCCTAAGTGTTTTAATGCAAAATATCCTCCAAAGGTATTAGTATAAATACATGATCAATTCCCATTCATTCTTCACCTAGCAAAGACTTAGCAATCTCACACCTTCTCACAAGTCAATGATCAAAAAGCAATTGAGAAAAAGACTCCATATTCTCTCTTATTTTCATATCAATCATATTATAGAGAAAACACATTTACAAGTCTAAATTGCTAAATGATCATACCATGAGTTATATTTTTCAAGTTACAAGTTAGGTCATTTTTGTACTTACTTTTTATATATTACACCTTGGTGCACACACAAGCCAACATAATAGGGGAGAATTACATCAGTCTAACCCCTCTTTGGAGTAGTGTCTATGTAGACAACACCTATTGATAGAGGGGTATTTAGATTTAGTTAGACATTCTAATACCACTAACCCACTTTTCCCACATTCACTATGAAGATGAAAAACTATGATTTTGATATTTGTCAAGGAATAATAACCCCTGATCTAGATCTGAGCATACCAAAATAAAGATGACACAGAACTTAGAATATTCTAGGTGGTTTCATCTTGTTTTAGTAGGTATTCTATATTAGACACTTACATCTAAGTTAGATAGTAGAATTAATGCAACTATCCCAGGTCAACACAACCATCCATAACTATATTGGGCATTTTTTCATAACTTGACAACTAATCTAAAATCTAGATCTAGTATGTTTCCTATATACACATAATATTTTCAAACTTTATCAATTACTGATGTTTTTTTTTTACGAACTCATCGAGTATCAATATCTCTGAGTGCACACCTTAAAGGGTGCATTAAGAAAGGGGTGAGTAGACCATTGATGCTTCGTAAGATTGTTATCCCTTACTACCATTTGATATCTACACACCCATCTCTTAAAAACAATTCCCTAAGATTTCCCTCCCCTTTTGTATACTCTTCTAGTCATTTTCCACCTTTATTATCCCTTCCCTAGCCTAAAATTATTTTTCATGGTTTATATTACACTTTTGGCCCCATCAACCTTGTACTCTAATTGATAAAACTTATTTAGGGTCTAGGTTGGCCAGATTGAGACCTAAATTATTTATGTCAATAATGATACAATGTTGATTGGGTCAACCTTATCATCCTAAAATTTCTGAAAAGACTAGGGTTAGATCCACCTATATAAACACATCCATTTTTCCAATTTTAAGAGAAGAGAAGAAGATATATATCTTGTGCATCTATTTATACACCATTCTATTTGAGGAGCATGGTTTAGGGTTTCATACTTTTTTTAGAGACATGGATCTTGTCTTATGGAGAAGTATTTTGGATGTATTGATAGGTTGTGTAGCATAGTGTTGATTTATTATTGTCATCCTTACATACTACAATAACCTCTTATGAATCACCTTGGCCAAGGGAGATATTGAGGCTTGATAGGTTCGTCTTCAAAGGTAATTATTCTTAACTTTGTTCC
This sequence comes from Torreya grandis, assembly GCA_037957365.1. NCBI lineage: Eukaryota > Viridiplantae > Streptophyta > Pinopsida > Cupressales > Taxaceae > Torreya > Torreya grandis. The sequence continues at coordinate 2,093,089 of JARHVA010001167.1, read as the reverse complement.
TCCTTTGTAAGAGTAGATAGATATGTATTTTTACTTATCTCCCATATATTAAGATTTTGTATACATTGATGTGATTATATGTCTTCTATGCATATTTTATTTTAGGGTTTATTACCCTTACTTTGTGCTACAAGCTTTGGTGAGCACTAGATTATATTTTACTTTACTTATTATTAGTTTAGTGAATATGAAAACATAAGACCTAGTTAAGGTTATTACATAGTTTTTATTGACTAGAGGCTTTGGAACCCTCTCTAGTGATATTATTGTCGTAATAGATCCATTGGATAAGTCTAGCGGATCCATCTTGGTCATGACCCCAAATATCTAATGTATCCACAATCAAAAGTGTAAGTAGGATTCATAATCTCCAAGATATGATTGATATATAGATATGTTGCATTTATCATTGCATACATTATAGTGAACCTAGCATGAATCTAACCCTTGTAGGTTTTCTTTCACGCCATCATTTTTATCATTTTATTATATTTGTAGCATTGTATCAAACTAGTCGGTATATCCCTAACTCTCTATGTGCAAGTTTAACACATATTCAACTCAAAATGACTCTATTTTATATGTGTAGGTCTTCATCAGCAATAGGTTATTGGATCAAATAGATCAATATGGTACTATTATTTAATTATAGATTAGTATACACTATCAAACAAGTTAAATTTGTCATTTAATTCTTTCTATTATCATATAGGTCAACAAACACTATAGAACAAGTCAACCATGTTCTTTATTCTTCTTCAGCATACAGGGTTTTGCAAAAGTTGGTTGAACAATTTGATCCAATTTGAAGAATTTGAAAGCAATAATTAAGCCATTTCAGCATAAAATTTTCAATCTTAACCATATTAAATCCCACCAAGGTTATTTTCTTTCTTCTCTCTGGCATTTCATTACTTTCTTCAGTTATATTTTTTACAAGTTAACATTCTTTAAAACTGCAACCCTACAATTAACTAGGTCGACCTGGTCAATGTAGTTTTGTAGCTTATCTTCTATTTGAGAGACATATTCAATTAGTTTAAATATGTTATTAAATACCTTACTTACATAGAATATTAGTGACCCAAATGATTCTTTTCTATAGTGTTTGCATATAGTGTCACCTAAACCAAATATGTACTATTCTTAATCAAAGAATTAACAATTATTTTCTAGTAATTAATTCACATTTCATTTTTAGATATTTGCATACTTAAAGTAACTTACATATTTTAAATAGGTGGTTTTTCAAATTATCATTCTATTATACTATTTTACTCTTTTGCACACACTACCAAATCGCATAACATTCAAAATGCATTTAAACACTTATCTTCCTAAGTCCTACCTACTTGGATTTCATCACCAAGGGGGAACCTAACTTGGTTTTCTATCCAAGTATAAATACATGGTTAATAGTATATATTAGCAAAGCACCAGACACCCTTATCATTAAGGGGTTATGAAGTGAAAGGGTAGTCCCTAATACCAAGATAGAACCATTACTAACATAGATCTCTTTCATCCTGAAACCATATATAGATTACCTTTCTAGTTCCCTATTTCAGCCAACTCTCTTATCACATTTAAATCAAAAATTTTTAATAATCTAATAACACTTAGGATGATCACATAGTTAGCATTTAATTTTTAGTTGACTACTTTCTCTCTAATCATTGCATGTTGTATTTAAAAAACTTGCATTATTTGGCATTAGTACAAGGTTTTATGTTATGTGCCCCAATTGGATCACTCACATTGATCTAATTGTTTACGTGTTTGATTTAAGTATTACTTCACTTATATTGAAACATTTTTATCTATTTCAAAACACTACCATTATGGTCGATACCGTCTCTTACAGATTGTATTTTTCCTCCTACCAATAGTATATTGTAAACCTATATGATTGTGTCTTCTTATTTCTACCTTTTTAATTCTTTGTTTAGTAGTACACAATTGATATGCAAGATTGTGCATCTTTATCATCCTATTTTAATTCCCTATCTAAAATACAAATTTAACAGAAATGAATTTATACTCTTCTTTGCCTACTAGGTTAAAACACATAGCTGACCTACACAACTCTGTATCCTTTTTGCTCACTTTATCTTTGCATCATATTTATCCTTCTTAACCTTTCTCTATCATCATGAAATTCCTATTTGATGATAACATAGATTTTAGCTCAATAAATATGTTGAGTTTTGCTAACCCTAATAGGTTCTCCCATAAACATCTTGTGGCTCCTACTCTATAAGAAATTAATTTGCATGTGGCCATTCGCACTACAAACTATGGGACCCTTCCTCATACATCTTTAATTCATACCCCTCTTTTCTCCTTATAATATCAACCTAAATTAGAGTATACTTTAGAAATACTTCTCTTCATTAATGAATTTGTTCAACATCAAGGAAAAGACCCTTCTACTATTTATCACCTTATGATAAGTGGTCAAATATAATAACCCCATTCACTTTCCCCTACATTCTCACATGAATTTGGGGACAATAGCTTCTTCACCTCTCAACCTCTTACTTCTATTTTGACCCCTTCTCATACTATGACCTCTTATTATTTGATTTCTTCAACCTTCATGCCAAGTATATCTACTAACTTGGTAGGTTCCATATCTAGTGGGCTTTTTCCAAGACTCGCTCTTCTTAATTCCTCCACTAGTGCATCGTTTACTACCCATGGTAATCCTACCACTAGTGATTCTTCTCCTAATCCTTATACTAGTGCATCTTTCACAATAAAAATAAAATCATACTACTAGTGCCTACTTTAATAACAATTCCTCTCAAGCTATTACTAGCACTCATTCCACCACTCATAATGGTACCCAAGTCACTAATACCAATGCCAATGATTCCCATTTTGTGAATCACACCACTCAAACCCATCAATTTTTGTTGCAAAATATTAACCAAATGAACACTTTCCAAGCTAATCTTGCCAACCAAATGGTTCAAATTCAAAATCACCTTATTCATTTTCAAAATCACCCTCAACAGGTTCTATGGGGAGTGCACAACCAAATTGCACCCACCCCTCCTTAGGTATTCCCATGGAAATTTTATCCCTTAACCTCCTCGTGTTAAAAAAATAATAAAACACCTTCAAAATTAACTATTACACCTCAAATTGTTAACATAGATATAAGAGGTATCACCCCTAACATTATCTATAATGGGGTAACTAACCCTACCCTACACTTAAAAACATTGTGAAATCGATACAAAGATTGGGTTAAGTTAAACACTTTTGATGTTACCACGATCTTAGAAAAAACTCTCTCTGGGGATGCTTTATATTGGTATAACCAACTCAAATCTCATTCCATCACTAGTTTGGAAGATCTAGTTAATGATATAATACATGAGTTTCAAACTAGTGACCTCCCTAAAAATACCTTGGCTCATTTTATCAATTGTAAATAACTTGAGATGGAAACCACACAAGTTTTCATCAATAATGGAAGACCTTGTCTAACAAGTGTCAACACAACATGGTATATGATAACCGATTTCATCTATTCACTAATGTGTTCTATCCTAAGTTTCAATATCGGGTCTAAACTCTCCACAAACTTTAGAAGAGGCCATTGACCAAGCCAAGTGCCAAAAATTCCTCATGCATCAATTCGAGCCATCCCAACCTCTTATGGGCACTCACATGATCATCAAAAATAAAATAAATCATATTATTATTGATGGTGTCATTGATTTTTATGATACCATTCATAATATTTAAGCTATTACTCTCGATCATGATCCAATACAAGATTCCCCTCTAAACCACATCCCTAATCCTCACTTTTCTCCAACAAGTAACATAAATGTTCATAATTCTTTATCCCTAGTGTAATTATAAAAATTCCTACTAAGGCCTCTTCTACGAGAGCTTGATCCCACTTATCCTATGAATTCATGGTATGATCCAAATAATGTTTTTTGGTTTCATGCTAGTTAGGGTCATTCTCATGAGGCTTGTAGGCTGTTGCATAACTTAGCTATGGATTTCCTCCTTGGTCCCAATTTTGACCATCATTCCCTCATTCATAAATGTCAACAAGCCTATTACATTTCCTTCAAAGCTCATGAAACAAAAAACAAAAATCAAGATTTAAACCAGGCTAATGATCATCTAGCCATCTCCAAAGACACTCCTCCAAATCACCAATATAATAATGATAAGCCTACCCCTTCCACTAATAATATTGACAGTCTTATATGTTGGGTGAATATTTTGTCAATCAGCTAATTGATGAGAAAAATAGGTCTTATCAACCACAACAAGGGAGATTGGTCGGCCAAATGTGTAGGTTTACTACATCAAAAGGGGACAAATCTCTCCTCTCATCAAGGGGAGGTTCCCTGTTAAATATGAGGGGTTATATACTATATCTATAAGCAAAAAATAACACTCAAGGGTAGTACCACACCATCCATCTCTCTTTTTTTAGAGATGATGTTTACAAATAGAGGAGAAAATCTTGGTGAAAACACTTAAGGCACTTCTCTTCTTTCAGAAGTGATCTTGTAGGAAATAGTATGAGTTCTTTTAGGAAGTGACAAAAAATTGGTAACAAAGGTGCAGTAACCATCAAGATGAAATGGAACACAAAGTCTCCACCTCAACTATCCAAAGAGTGAAACACAAAGGATAATGGGGGCACAAATTCATCCCAAGATCCTTTACATAGAAAGAAACTAAAAAAACACACTGAAGATAACTATAACAGCACAAAGTCTGAAAGTAACTGGCTTCAAGACATCTTTCTCTTTACTTCCACTAGTTCTTCCTACTAAATTAATTAAATTAGAAAGCATTCAGGAAATAGACATAAGAATAATCTCCTAACATGATACAAGCTATAATAGCATAAAGTCTAAAAGTAACTTGCTTTCTCATTCAAATAAAGTAATATGATCAACAATCTAAGCTCAAAGTCTCAGTATTTGCCTTTAAATTTGGGTAGAGTTTTACTTTTGTAATAAAAAATATCTCCTCGCATAATACAAGAGATTACAATGTATAGCAGCCAAAAAAGGCTTGGCACTTTTTCCCATGGGACGGCCCACACTGCATTCAATGCCTTGAATATGTGTTTAGTTCTGTTTAGGGGGCCATGCTAGGAATAGTGTATTGTCTTGACTATGGCATGCCCATTCATCTTATATGTATCCTCCTTAGCATGAGTTGTCTGGTCCTTTTCTTGATGTTTGCACAGTTGTCTCTTTTGCCTTTACTTCTTGGAAGGAAAAATAAGGCACATCCTTGATTTGGTGTGCTCAAATGACCACTTGATCAGCTATTTCACTTACTAGAAATAACTCCCTTGAAGATATTTCTGATCCTTTTGTATTTTTATTCTCTTCCTTGTAGTAATTTGGGCTCTCAAGCTCTCTTTTTAGCCAGTCACTTAGTTTATTTTTCAAATTCTGTGACATATTCAAATATTAATGGATATTCCATTACATTAAATTTGACATCCACAGGGCTGTCAATGGTTGCTGGCTATTTGAACCATGTTTAGGGGATCTTTATTGGTTCATCACTTCCCTAGTTCAATCACTTCTTTGCTCTCTAGTTGAACCATCATTTTCTTTGAACTTACCTTTGGAATCATTCATTTGCTACTTATTTATTTGCTTGAGGCTGTCTTTGAACTGTTGAACCTGTGAACCATTGAACTTTGAACTCTTTTGGTTTAAGGTTTAATCGATTCATTGGTTCATTCTCTACTTTGGTTCAATTGTTGCTTCCTTTATCTTTCTAAGTCCCTTTGAGGCCTTGAAAATCTTTCACTTTGTGTCATTAAAATTCCCTAAAGGGAAGGTGTTCCTTCGGGCTTTGAGAAAGGTCTTTTTTGTTGGTGTTGAGAGCCCCCCACAATGGCACATACCCTTTGGGGTCCTTCAGGTGGCCTTCGGGCTTTAATTCCTTTGGGAGACCTTCGTCAGTTCTTTTCCTTCAGACAAAAAGTCTGTTCTGAAGGAAATATTCTTTGGCTTCTTCTATTTTCTTTTAGGTTTTTCCTTTCGAGCTTTTCCTTCAGACAAAAGTCTGAAGGAATTCTTTTAGACTTTTTATCTAAAATAATTTGCCTTTGCCTTATCTACTTTTCTGAGGAAAATCTCCCTGAAGGAATTCTTATAGTTCCTTTACTTAGTAATTTGCTTAGATAAAAAGTCTGAAGAAAATCTTCCCCTTTCGGCCTTCTCTTGGTTCTTTGAACCAATGTTCCCTACCCTCTACAAGGGCACCTGCCTTCAGTTCATTGCCCTCTGAAAGGTCACTTGTTCCTTCGTCTTTGGGGCAGTCCCTTGAACCAACCATTTGAACCAACTGATTGAACCAACTTTGGTTCAACAATCCAATGGTTCAATCGGTTCAATCTCTTTTTTTTGGCTAAGTCTTTTGACCACTTGAACCAATCGCGTGTTGAACCTGTTGAACTATTGAACCCGTTGAACCTTTGAACCAAAATGGTTCAAGGTTCAATGGTTCAATGGTTCAAGCCTTCTTCTTTTCACTAAGTGCTTTAAAGTTGTTGAGCCTTGAAGCGATTGAACTTGATGAACTTTTGACAAAGCGCTTAACTCTTTAAGCTTGCCGATGATGTTGAACCTTTGAACCCGTTGAACCAAAATTGTTCAAGGTTCAATGGTTTAATGGTTCAATCCTTACTTAGAAGCTTGCTAATGAACATTTTTGGTTTAACTAAGGCATTGAACCAAGGCATTGAAATTGCCTAAGTGTTGGAAACTTGCTCTTTTATGAAAATTCGCTTGTTGAAGCCTTTGAACCTATTGAACCTTGCTAATTTCAAGCCTGTAGAGTCTGTAGTTTCAAGCTTGCAGAGTCTATAGTTTTTTGAAAAATCTTGAATAATAGAGAATTTGAATACTCAGAACAAATTTTGAAAAGGGAAGAGATGATTTTGGTCTGTTGAATCAAAATAGTTCATATGTTGTCCCAAAATGAGTGACAAATTTTAGGAACAACAGCTGGCTCCAGTTGGGGAACTTCCTTCAATTAAAAATTTGAAACAGCTGAGGGGAGTAGAAACTAGAATCTCTAGTGCCTTGAAGTATGCCATTGGGCTATGGAGTCATGCTACCCAAAAATAAAGGCACCAAAAATTAAAATGAAAATCACAAAATAGAACTAAAGACTATACAAATATACATATGTACAGGTGAACTTATTTGATACTTCAAGAATTGAAGTGCTTTAGATGTTGCCCATTATGAGGCAGAGAAAAGGGCATGCCATCTTGATATCTCAATAAGAAGCTATTTTCACCATTGAGATGATAAATAGTAAAAGGGCCCCTCCAAAGGGAGTTGAATTTCCCATGCATTCCCTTTGGTTCTCTTCTCTTGTCCCACAACAAGACTTGATCTCCAATCTAAAAATCATGATTCTTTGCCTTCTAGTTGAAGAGCTTCTTCACCAGACTTTGATGCTCAATAATTTGATCCACCACCATAGTTCTCTGCTCATCCAACTCAGTCAAGCACATGATCCTTTTATCGATGGAGCTCTCATATGTCTGATCCTCTATTGCCTTAGTCAATTTCAATGCTGGCAATTCTAGGGTGATTGGTATCTCAACATTAAGACCATAAAGAAGTTGGAAATGAGACATATCAATTGCCCTCTTTAGTGTAATTCTATCTACCCATAAAGCATCAACCAATGCTTTATACCATGTTCATTGGTTGTCATCTACCATCTTCTTGATGATAGTCACCAAGTTCTTATTGCTTGATTTAGCTTGTCCATTCCCTTGGGGGAAATAATCAGAAGAGTGGAAGAGTGTAATCCCATAGTAAAAATAGAATTGAGTGATTTTATAGAAAGTGAAACAAGTTGCATTGTTAGTGACAATCTTGGTTGGGACCCCAAACTTGGAAAAGATGTTTTCTTTGAGGAAATTGCACACTACTTCTGAAGTAGCATGCTTGGTTGGAATAGCTTCCACCCACTTGGTGAAGTAATCTATGGCTATGAGGACATAATCATGTCTAGCACTTGAAGATGGGTTTATATCACCAAAGAAATCAATTTCCCATTACTGTAATGGCTCTTCTATCACCACTGGCTTGAGAGGCAGGGCAGCTAACTTAGGTCTTCCAATAAACTGCTAACATAGTTCACATTTTCTTACCTATTTGTATGCATCTTGAAATAGAGTGGGCTAGTAATACTTGGCTCACAGGATTTTATGGGTAGTTACAAGAGAAAAAAAATGTCCTCCACAGGCCAAATTGTGGAAGAACTTTAAAAGTTGGTTATGTTGCTCTTTATCCACGCAGTGAAGGAACACTCCATCAAGGCTCCTCTTATATAGGATGTTGTCCTAGAGGACAAAATTGGCAGCTTTCAACTTGATAGTCCTCTTTTCTTTATGAGATAGGTGAGCAAGACACTCACCATAAGTAAGAAAATGAGCAATACTTGAATACCACTCATTTGTGGTGGAGACAAAGAGGACTGTTGGCATGTCTTCTTCTTCTTCTGATTCTTCATGCTCTGTTTATTCTGGCTTGTTATCAACAATCAATTAGCATAGGCCTTTTCCCCGCACTAGTTTCATTGGTTTGATGATTAGATCAAACTCCTAGATTTTTGCAATCTAATTGCCTCTTTTTGTCCTAAACTCTTGTTGAGTTAATATGGATTTAACTGTGGTGTCAGGAACTAGGGCAGTAGTGTGTGAATTCAAGATATAGAAGCAGAAATGCTTCATTGCCTTCACCACTTCATACACATGCTTCTCCATGTTTGAGTACTTTAGCTCATGAGCTTTGAGAGGACATATCATGAAATAAATGGGAGACTCTACACCTTCTTGGTTTGGTTGAACCAAAATTACTAAAAGCGTGTGCTTAGAAGCATAACTATACATTGTGAAATCCCTATTATAGTCTGGACAAACCAGAATTGAGGCATGGGCAATAGCTATCTTGATGACTCGAAATGCCAACTTACCTTCTTTAGTCTAGCTGAAAGTGGTCTTTCCTTTCATCATGTTCACAATATGGTAAGTCTTCTTAGTAAACTCAGGGATGAATCTTCATAAAAAATTTACTTTTCTGAAGAAAGAGTGAACTGCAGTCTTACTTGTAGGTAGGGTAAGTTCCTAGATAGACATGAATCTTTTTGAGTCAATTTTTATGCCTTCTCTGGACACAATGTGTCTAAAAATTTTCCCTTCTATTACCCCAAAAATAGACTTCTTGGGATTCAAAAAAATGCCATTCTAGCGGCAACATTTTAGCACTTGTTGCAAATGGTGCACATGGTCAGGGCGATGCTTGGAAAAGACTATTAAATCATCCAGGTACACTATAATGAACTTACCTATTTCATCTTTGAAATCAAGGTCCATTTCTCTCTAAAAAATGGTGTCAACATTTATTAGGCTAAATGGCATTCTCTGATAGGCAAAGGTGCCCCAAGGTGTGGTGAAGGCAGTCTTGTGCTGGTCTGCTTCACCAACTTCAACTTGATTGTATCCTAAGAAGCCATCCAACATTGATAACATCTTTGAACCGGTCACTGTCTGAATCACTTGATCCATGATGGACAGAGGATAGTTATCCTTTAAGGATGACTAATTTAAATTTTTGAAATCCACATAGAGGTGAATTTCACCATTCTTCTTCCTTACATGCACTATGTTTGCAATCCATGTGGAATGATGGATTGGGAAGATTATCCTAGCATTTAGTATTTTCTATATTTTAGACAAAATAGTACCTAATATCTTTAGATTGTACTGTCTAGATTTTTGCTTGTAAGGTACTGAGTCATTCTTGAGAGGAATCTCATGGCAAATTTCTTTAAACCTGAGTGACTTCAGGTCATCATAGGAGTATGGTAAGACATCCATGTACTAGCTGAGCAGAGTAGTGAACTTGGACTTTTCTTCTTGAGTACAACACTTCTCAATGTTCACCATCTTGGGATTTTCCTTGGTACCTAGATTTACTTAATCAAACTCTTGGGAGGAGCTTGAATCCATTTTCTACTGTTTGATGAATCTGTCATGTTTGTCAAATAGCTTCTCAAGGAAAACCAAGCTTTTTGGAATTTTGTTTCCTTTAAGTTGCAATAATTCCTCACCTGTCTGCACTTGATTCAGGGGCTGGTTTAAGCTTTTGATGTTCACTGCTTTTAAAATAAATTTGTTGAAAGCTATCTTTTTGTTCAAAAAAGACAATTATTTGGTTGTCACTATTGAACACTTACCAATGATTGGCATTGTCAGGCACACTTGGTTAAAAGACTAGTTTAATAGTGTACCTATCTCCTTTAAAATCAAGGTGAGGAATGAAGAGAGTTTCTAAAATAGCCAGTGCATCAACCCAGTCACTAAATTCTCTAGGAATGGTAGAGACGCTGAAAGCATCAAAACTTTCAATTTGGTCCTAGACTAGATTGTTGTAGTGGCATAATCTCTCCTTTTTGGTTTGATACAAGTTTTTCACCTGACAAACCACCAATTCAACATCTCTTTTAGCATGAAGGAGTTTGATGCCTTTATCTCAAGCATCCCTCAATCCAAGTAATAGGGATTCATACTCAATTGTATTATTGGTGTTGCTAAACTATAATTTGTATGATGAAGGAAAAATATCTCTTTGAAGAGATATCAGCACAACCCTGGCTCCTAAACTGGTAGAGGAGCAACTACCATCAAATTCTATAATCCATACCTCGTTAGACATTGATTTTTCTTTGGACTCTTCTTTGTTTGGAGGGGGAGATCCTTCCATACTTGCATTGCATTCCACCAATTCTTTTGTTATTCTAGCTAAACTAATTTTCAGATTATCACTTTCATGAGTTTCATCAGACGCCTCATGAACTTCCTCCGTGGATAGAAAGTAGTTACCCATGCCTAAAGACTCAAACAAAATTTGAGCTTCAGGCACTGATGTCTGAGTAACCACATATTTTGCTTCCTTTTCAGGAAGCAATCTTTGCATAATGCCTTTGACTGGAATCCTTGCTTTGAATAGGTCCATGCTCAATTCACCTCCAATGTCCTTGCAAAAATTTCACCCAAAAAGGATGCCATATGATGCTGGGACATCGGCCACCAGGACAATCATCTTGATTCTCTTATCTGGGAATGCTGCAAATGCGAATTGGGCATCCTTGATTTGCCCCAGTAGTGGTACTTGCTTATTTTTCATGGAGAAACATCTCTCAAATGTCTTGGTCAGTGTGAGACCAAGGGATTTAACCACTTTGGCAGGCATTACATTGTCAGATGCACCAAAATCAAAGATGTAATTATTCAGTTGATGTCCATTTATCAACAGGGAGACATAAAATAGTTCAGTCCTCTTAGGAGCAATGAGAGGAGTAATGACAAGGTTATTCCTGGTGGGTGCATTCTTGGGGGAATCACGAGTTTCCTTTAGAATTACTTGTCCTATAGGGACATTTTGGTTCTTCACACATTGAATCAACTTATCTAATTGCTCAGGATTGGACTGCGAAAATTCAAATTCAGACATTTGAATTTTAGTTTTCTTTATATGGTCAATAATGTCATATGTTTGAATGAACCAAGTACAGAGGATGGGAGTCCATCTTTTTGAGTTTTGGGAGGGGGAGGACTAGACTACAAATTTAAAATAGAAGGCATAGGGATGTTTTGTGTACTTACCTTTCTTTCAATAACTGGGTCCTTTGGTTGGAAAGGAAGAATGGTTCCTCGCTTAGCAATTGAAATTACTAGTTGAGGTCATTCTTCTACCTTTTTTTTATCAGCTTGTTGGGCTGACTGATTCTTGGACTGGGTCAATACAATGTATGCTCCATCAAACGTTTCACCTTTTCTTCTAGGTTCATCTTGGTAATTCAGGAAACCAATGTTGGAGTCACCAGCTAATTCTTCTTCTCCCTCTGTGAAGAGATTAGCATCATCTTCTATGTTTAACTTAGGCTGGAATGAGAAATCAGATTTTGTTTCAAGATATCCAACTGTTGAATTGGTTTGAGGTGCTTCAATAGAAAGGTTCCCCTATAGGGAAGGAAGATGATTTGTTTGCCTTTGATTTCTGGTAGTACCTTGATATGACTGATTGGGAAATGTTCTCCTCAATATATCTCAGTACGAAAGAGCAGAAGGCATTCCCTACACCATTTGCTTTATAAGAGATAGCAACTCATTTGCCAGATTTTACACCATTAGATCAGTGGTTCATGTAGGTGAATATTCAAAGGATGAAGAGGATTTACCTTTGTTAGGATCTCTCCTTATTTTCTCCACCAAGATGAGATCATATTCCACCTCAGTGGCCAAATCTTGAGCAGCAGTAAGGTCTATGTGGCCAGCCCGTCTCAATAGGAAACTCACTTCTGGAAGCTAAGAATTAATGAAGAAGCATTTAAGGTTTTCAGCTGTCAGCTGAGCAATTATAAGAATCATATTCCTTAACTTGTCAAATTTGGCAATGAAGTCCCTCATTACTTCATGAGGCTCCTTGTTCATCTGTGTGAGTTGGGCTAACAAGGCATGCACATCTTCTGCAGGCTTGAACGTGGCTTCAAATTTGGCTTTGATAGTGTTCTAGTCAGTCACTGACCGAGCTTGCAGATGGTATAACTAGTCTACAATAGCGCCTTGTAAAGTTTCTACGAACAGCCTGACTGCTATATCTTCATACTCCACACCTATCACGCCATAAGCTATGCTAAAGGCTGTAATATGTTCATCTAAATGAAGTCTTCTATAGCCAAATAACTTGGGAAAATTCTTCCTGAAACTGCGAGGCATTTCATGTAGAGGTGGAGTTAAGTTGAGTGGGCCAACAGAGTTACCCCAAGGGCCTTGAGCTACCATTGTATGGTTATGGAAAGGGGGGATAAAAAATATGGGTGGTGTATGTATGGGCAAAGCTCTGCTAGTATAGGGAAAAAGAAACTCTACCTTGTGTTGGTGACCTGGTGTTGGTAGGAGGAAGACTCCTAGTTCGTTGAAGGTGAGGTTGTGGAAGAAACAACTCAAAATTGCTTTGCTACACCAACTCAAAAATAGGGTCAACAACACCTTTGAATCTCTAGTTTCTCATATACCATGGAGTTGCCAGGTTGTAGAATAAAAATGGGAAAGAATTGGTCTTGCTTCAGCTTGAAGTTTGAGGCTTCAAACTACTCATTCTTCTCCAACGGAGTCGCCAAAAATTATTGGGTAAATATTTTGTCAATCAACTAACTGATGAGCAAAATAGGTCTTATCAACCACATCAAGGGAGATTAGTTGGCCAAATTTGCAAGTTTACTACATCAAAAGGGGACAAATCTCTCCTCTCATCAAGAGGAGGTTCCCTGTTAAATATGAAGGGCTATATATTATATCTATAAGCAGAAAATAATGCTCAGGGGTAGTACCACACCATCCATCTCTCTTTTTTTAGAGATGATGTTTATAGATAGAGGAGAAAATTTTGGTGAAAACTCTGAAGGCACTTCTCTTCTTTTAGAAGTGATCTTGTAGGAAACAACAGGAGTTCTTTCAGGCAGTGATAAAAAATTGGTAACAAAGGCACAGTAACTAGCAGGATGAAATGGAACACAAAGTCTCCACCTCAACTACCCAAAGAGTGAAAAATAAAAAATAATGGGGGCACAAAGTCATCCCAAGATCCTTTACATAGAAAAAAACTAAAAACACAAACTGAAGACAACTATGACAGCACAAAGTTTGAAAGTAACTAGCTTCAGGACATCTTCCTCTTTACTTCCACTAGTTCTGCCTACTATATTAAATGAATCAGAAAGTATTCAGGAAATAGACATAAGAACAATCTCCTAAAATGATACAAGCTATAACAGCACAAAGTCTGAAAGTAGATTGCTTTCTCATTCAGATAAAGTAATATGATCAATAATCTGAGCTCAAAGTCTCAGTATTTGTCTTTCAATTTGGGAAAAAATTTACTTCTGTAATGAAAAAGATCTCCTCGCATAATACAAGAGATTACAATGTATAGCAACCAAGAAAAGCTTGGTGATTTTTTCCATGGGATGGCTCACGCTACATTTAATGCCTTAAATGCATTTTTAGTTCTATCAAGGGGCCATGCTGGGAACAGTGCATTGCCTTGAATATGGCATGCCCATTCATCTTATATGTCTCCTCCTTAGCATGAGTTATCTAGTCTTTTTTCTGATGTTTGTACAGCTATCCATTTTGCCTTTACTTCTTGGAAGGAAAAATAGGTCATGTCCTTGATTTGGTGTGCTCAGATGACCACTTGATTGATTGTTTTACCTACTAGAAATAACTCCCTTGAAGATATTTTTGATCATTTTGTATTGTTCTTCTCTTTCCTATAGCAATTTGGGCTCTCTTTTCAGCCAATTACTTAGTTTATTTTTCAAATTCTGTGTCATATTCAAATATTAATGTATATTCCATTACATTAAATTTGACATCCATAGGGTTGTCAATGGTTGTTGGCTATTTGAACCATGTTGAACCATGAACCTTTGAACCTGTGAAAGTTCATCGGTTCACTAGTTCAATGGTTCAGGTGATCTTTATCGGTTCATTGCTTCCTTGGTTCAATCGCTTCTTTGCTCTCTGGTTGAACCATCACTTTCTTTAAACTTGCCTTTGGAATCATTTGTTTGCTACTTCTTTTTTTGCTTGAGGCTATCTTTGAACCATTGAACCTGTGAACCATTGAACTTTGAACTCTTTTGGTTCAAGGTTCATCAGTTCATTGGTTCATTCTCTACTTTGGTTCAGTCGTTGCTTCCTTTATCTTTCTAAGTCCCTTTGAGGCCTTGAAAATCCTTCACTTTGTGTCCTTGAAATGCCCCAAAGGGAAGGTGTCCCTTCAGGATTTGAGAAAGGTCCTTTTTGTTGGTGTCGAGAGCCCCCTGCAAGGGCACATACCCTTCAGGGTCCTTCGGGTGGCCTTCGGGCTTTAATTCCTTTGAGCGGCCTTTGTCGGTTCTTTTCCTTTAGACAAAAATTTTGAAGGAATTCCTTTACACAATTTGTCCAAAGGAAATCTTCTTTGGCTTCTTCCATTTTCTTTCAGTTTTGTCTGAAAGAATTCACCTTTTCATTATCTACTTTTCTAAGGAAAATCTCCCCGAAGGAATTCTTACAGTTCCTTTACTTAGTAATTTCCTCAGACAAAAATTCCAAAGGAAATTTTCCTCTTTTGGCCTTCTCTTGGTTCTTTGAACCAATGTTCCTTGCCCTCCGCAAGGGCACCTACCTTCAATTCATTGCCCTCGGCAAAGGCACTTGTTCTTTCATCTTTGGGGCAGTCCCTTGAACGAACCGTTTGAATCGACCAATTGAACCAACTTTGGTTCAATAGTTCAATGGTTCAATTGGTTCAATCTCTTTGTTTTGGCTAAGTCTTTTAACTGCTTGAACCAACCACATGTTGAACTTATTGAACTGTTGAACCCGTTGAACTTTTGAACCAAAATGGTTCAAGGTTCAACGGTTCAATGGTTTAAGCCTTCTTCTTTTCACTAAGTGTTTTAAATCTGTTGAACCTTTAAGTGGTTGAGCTTGATGAACTTTTGACAAAGTGATTAACTCTTTAAGCTTGCTGATGACATTGAACTTTTGAACCCGTTGAACCAAAATGGTTCAAGGTTCAATGGTTTAATGGTTCAATCCTTGCTTAGAAGCTTGCTGATGAACATTTTTGGTTGAACCAAGGCGTTAAAATTGCCTAAGTGTTGTAAACTTGTTCTTTTGTAAAAATTTACCTGTTGAAGCCTTTGAACCTATTGAACCTTGCTAATTTCAAGCCTGCAGAGTCCGTAGTTTCAATCTTGTAGAGTCCATAGTTTTCTGAAAAAACTTGAATAATGGAGAATTTGAATACTCAGAACAAATTTTAAAAAGGAAAGAGAAGATTTTAGTCTATTGAACCAAAATAGTTCATATGTTATCCCAAAATGAGTGACAGATTTTGAGAACAACATTATAGACCCAACTCTCCAAGATAATGTGGTCAATATGACTAATATCTGAAGGGTAGTTTCCTTCATTAATTCTCATCCCACCCACACTCACCAATCATCTCACACTTTTTGTATTATCCAAGATTCTTCCCCCACCCACATAATAAATTTGGGGCAAGAAGACCTTATCTCTCTTGATAAACAACTTCCAATACCTCCATTGAATAACACCTCATGCCATTTTTATAATTTATCCAACCTCTTTACCCATCACTAATGATACTCAACCTTTTAATCCCACTTCTTCAAATTTATCAAAAACCAAACCTGCATCAACTACCTCATCTCATGATAATCAACCAAATTATCCCTTAATTAAACATCCCACATCCTATCATCACAAATTTATATGTGCTTCTTCTCTTCCTCCTAAGGAACTTCTCCAGCACTATGCACCTCTACCCAATAGTCCCCTCATGGGTTATGCTGAATGGGATCCTATCATGAAACTTACTAATCTCCCATTTCAAATTCTATTTCTTAAAATCATGTGGACCTCTCTGAATCATAACCACCTTATGCAACTTTTATTTAAAATGAACATCCATCATCTTCCCCCGTGATTACCCCATCTGTGGCCACTTCTCTACCTATGGTTCCTCTACCTATGGTTTTTCCACCCATGGATCCTCCTTCACCTATGGTCCCTTTTCCACTAGTGACTCCATCATGTCCCATAGATTCCACTCCTATTAATTCTCTTAAGCATCCCATGCATGATGGCCCTCATGAGCATGATTTATAGGTTGTCACTATACCTTTCATTTAACCAATCAATGAATTGGTATCATTTTCTACATGGGCTAGTGTCCAAGGCTATATGCAATGATATGTTGAATAATTGAGTTAATAATTTGTTGTTTATGGGTTGTTTACTCTGCTATTGATGTCTAAATCCTAAGGGCAACAAATAATATTCTAATCTTATGTTGCAAAAAAGGTAAATATAGAAAGTTTTGCTAATTGAATATCTCCTATGGCATTCTTTGTTAAAAAGATTATTTAGTTCACACCATCAACATCTAGAACTTAAACATCTAGCATAAGATACTATATTATCCTCACTCAACTTGTATGGTTGGGTAGGACAGTGTTATAATTTAGAATGTGCTAATGCCCATTACCTATTGTCACCTAGACTACTTCCTGATAGATTCTAAATATGGAGATGATTTTATTTAGTCAAAAAACTTTCATATTAACTTTACTCTTATAAGAATTGAAAGACACACTTTGCATAAAGAAAACTCACATTAAATTGAAATAAACTTTGAATTTAATGAAAGCATACTTGCATTAAAAAGAAACACACTTTGTGTTAAAAAGGAAATCACACTTTGTATTGAAAGGTAAATCACACTTTAAATTAAAAGAGAAATCACACTTGTAATATAATGAAATATACATGTATCAAAATAAATATATTTTTAAACTATAAACTAGAAATATTGATTATCCTGATCTTCGAAGAGAAGTAGGTCATTGCTCATTCCTCAAAACAAGATCAACTTTAACTCAATAGTTGAATAGAATTTTTCACTTTATTAATTATTCATTATCAAAAGGAACATATAAAAATTCTATGAATTCTACTACAAAATTACACTTGAATGTTTATTTACTCTCTCTTACCCTGGAATGAGGAGACATGTACTTAAAGCACATCTGAATGACCATTCTCAGAATACAAAATCTGATGATCTAAATAACAAAATCTACTTATTCTAAATATAAGATCTAGGAATTATATCCCACACTTATAGAAGGTGTTAGAACTGATTTAACTAACAATAGACCGAGTATAACTAACATATATCTGAATATATTATGTCCATTTTTATAAAATAAAAATACATTTATATCCAAATCATTTTAGACTATTACTATGAATAGTAATGTCTAAAAAATATATCTAAATATTGAAAATCTATATATGTATAGTAGATATCTTTAGAGTTGCTATATTAATTTGTAGAATACAACTAGGCATCTTCGAATTATGGCTAGGCATCTTTGAAGTGTGGCTAGGCATCTTCGGAGCATGGCTAGATAGGTCTTTGAAGCTTTTTCAGATCATTTTTGGAGATTTTTTAGATCATATTTGGAGCTACCTGGTATATCTTTGGATCTTTAACATAACATTTTTGTAGCTTGACAAAGAATCTTTGGAGCTACTTACATAGATCTTTGTAGCTCGACTAAGGATCTTCATATCTCACTGTGTTCTATGATGATTTTTCAAAATTATTACCAAAAAGGTGTTGCCAAAACTATTAACGACTTCTCAAAATGATCCTACCATAGAGATGCATCTTTGTATGCAAAATTATACTCATTTCATCTAATTTAAACACAAATAATAATATAGAGAATCAACAATTTATCATATACAAATAAAAAACAATTGCACTCATTTTTTACTTAGATGAGACCTTAACTATTAAATGTAATGCAATATATAACCATGAGGCAACACTTATAGATAGTTTATATGAGATATAATGAGCTATATATAATGCTCATCATTTTTCCCGCACACTTTACCTTTTGCAAGTCCTCTTGTAAACTAGGAGAGAACTATTATTTAATCTAGGAGTCCTAATCCCAACCATTGAATGAGGTCATAAATATGAAAATGATGTCTCCAATCACAATGATTTCTAAGCAAAAATCCCAAATCTCTTACCATAGTGTGTAACCATGCTTGAAATTCTACTTCTAACTAATTA
The DNA here is from genome assembly GCA_037957365.1 of Torreya grandis. NCBI lineage: Eukaryota > Viridiplantae > Streptophyta > Pinopsida > Cupressales > Taxaceae > Torreya > Torreya grandis. The sequence goes on along the minus strand of JARHVA010001167.1, from coordinate 2,074,322 downwards.
TGCCAATTATACCAAAGAGACATTGGATAAAGAAGAATAGGTGGCCTAAATATCATGATAATACAAACATATGACCCTTATTCTTATAAGAATCAAGTGATAATCTGATCAAGTGCCCTAGCTCTTTGGAGACTCCAACTGATGGTAGTGGGAGTCATGACTTCCCTACATTTTAAGGCAATAGACAAAGTCTCTCATCTAGCCATACTTGTTATAGAATTGGAAGTATGTTGGCTGACAAAAGCATGAAAAGATGCTATATTTTCTCTTAACAACTCATGATACTTGTCTTTCATGAATATGTGATTCAAAGGCTAGAAGGCAGCAAGAATTTTGTGAGATTCTAAAAATTGAGGTCTTATACATAAGCCTATAGTATTATGCAATTCTAAGAATTGACTATGTGCTTACTCCCAAGTAATTTGATTTATCATAGTGGAAATAAAATCACATAATTGTGTTTCTCCCAAAAAAAAGTTAACCAAAAATCTAGACTTATGTCCCAATAACATGTTACAAAGACAAAACTCATAAATTTGATTGTCTTTTTGTAGTGCTTTTAAGAAACATATCCATGAACATGTTTTCATATTCAATGACATGGGGGAGCCAAAGGGAAATCAATTGCATTTACCACTTATAAAACTATTCATGAAGAAATAAAACATACATATAAGAAGGTTTTTTGTAAGATAATGATTTCTCAGCAATTTCACAAATAATTGGAATAAAATTTTGAGCCTATTGCAACTATTGATGAGACTCTTTTTTGATTTTGGCTTTCTTTGCTTCTAACTTTTGAATCTTGTTCTAAAATTTCTTCTAAATTGAAATAATCTCATGAAGGGGTAGATGAAATAATAAATAACTCTTGTGGTTTATTTATTTTGTACAATTATCTCCTTTGCTTCTGTCTATATAGATTGTATGGTAGCTTGCAACTCAACATTTTAAGTTGTCAGCTCCTGTATGTGAGTGTTTCATTGGCCAAGCAGTACATCCTTACTAGTAATTGAGTTTTGTAGATTATCAATGTAAGCATTCTTAATTTCAATAGAGTGTTGTAGATTATCAATCTGAACATCCTTAATTACAAGGGAATTTTGTAAACTGCTAAGTTCACGAGAATGTGAGAATAATTTATTATAAATTCTAGTTTATTCAGCATCAATTATTATTATAATCACTTCCTATGCTTGAACCTGGGCAACAAAATCTTCATATCAATTTTCTGAACTATAAATTGTTTAGCCTTTACCTTGCAAGATCAATCTAAGAAAATCCATCTCTGCTTGTTGTTTGTAAATAGTTTCTTCATATTATGACAGGGTCATATCATACTAAAAATATTTGTCTTTATGAATATGCTAAGGATAAGACAAAGCTTCTTCCATGAGTGGATCTTTACCCTTGTCAACTATAGAAGGTAAGGGTCTTTCTTCATTAGGTACAATCTCTTGTGTAGGGGTTTGTGTTTCTTCAACTATTTTCTCAACATCTATAACTTTTGTGGGAGAAGTAAAGCTTAAATTATCTATAATTTTAGCTACTTGTACCTCACCTTCTTCTTTCTATTAGAGAATCAACCAAAAATTTCATCAAGGTTTGATAGATGAGGTAAGTTTTTATGTCAAAACCCTCATTTTCCTTTTGACCTCTTTTTCAACATCTTCAGAGCTATAGGCATCGAAGATGGACCTTCCTCTATTCTTACTATCACGGGAGGAGATACGAGATGTTGTAGTTTCTTACCAAGAATTTTGAGTGAATTTAGAATAAATGAAGACCAAGATTTCATACGCTTTGGTTTATTCAGTAAATGGTGTTGATAGATGAGATGAAATAAAGCATAATGTTTAATTGATCTAGTGCCTCTTTTCAATTTTTGAGATACATGATGGATAGCATGGTGAAGATACAAAGGTAGATTTACCTGGCACCCAAGTTTGGTAGCTCATTTCTTCATATGAATGAGAAGTTACATAGTGTTTCCACTGACCATAGTGAACTGACCATCACAAGTGAGGTATTTCATGATCCACTATTAGTGCTACATTATGCCATGGAAGTGGAAAATTGTCCTGATTGATCCCTCTAAAAATGCTTTGTGGAGTCTTGGCTAATTTAAGATGGGGTTCATTGCCATCAGTGAACATTTGAATCAAATCAATAAAACTCAATTTATTATTAAAAACCATTCCTTGTTTATAAATCCTTGAAAGTTCACCGATAATAGAGGAATCAATAGGAATATATTCACCTGAACTATATAATGATCCTCAAAATTTTCAAAAAACTCTTGAACAATGTTCTCCTAAAAACTTTGGAATGTCTTCAGGAAATTGAGCCATCCTTCCATTTTAAAAATAGCCATAGAATATTTATCTTGTTAAATAAGTTCTACTGACTCCAATTCACTTCTCTTTTTACCCCCATCTTCTTAATTGTCCACAATATTCCTAAAAACTTGCTTGCACAATGCAAAACTGAGTTCAAAATTGCACAGAGTACTGACTAAGGTAAGGAAATTGGGACATGATGTAATAATGAATATAATTAAATGGATAAAAAGGGTGGCACATGTGTAATTGATAATAAGTACCACAAAATTATAGCAAAAATGATGGTCAATCACTTTAAAGTAAGAAAAGTTTTAATGAGAGAGTACTTTTGGTGTCAACATCAATTATGTGATGTGACAAATCATGCTTCATGGCACTTGAAATGATATTTGAAATTATTTCCACATTAGAAATTATCTTTTGAAAAGGTATTTGAAATAACCCACATCAAGTCTTGAAATTATAAAATAGTACCATCTTCAATCACATCCAAGTGGCATCAAAGAAACTTATCCATATTTAAAAGTGTTGTTTGCCTAATGGTCATACATGCTAAACATAAAATAGAAAATGTCTAACTTGTTAATAAAGAAGTACAACTATACTTATGTTTTAAGTATCCATGCTTATCTCCTAAACTTGTCATGTGTCATGTAAAGATAAATAATCTTGAGAAGGTAAGTTAGTTGACAGGACAACAATGCATGTTTATTTCAGAAGTTTCATCTAAAAAGTGTCATTTTTGGTTTTCAAATTTTAGTGGTCTTTATTTTTTTTTCATTTTTATATATTTTTTATTTTGAATTTTTGAAGGGAGTAGAACCATCATTTTCTATTTTTTATCACTCTCCCTTATTGGATTTATGCTACAAATATCATTCAACCTTAGTGAAAGAACCAACTTCTTCCATAAGGTCAAATTAGTCTTGATTATGTTTAATGAATTATTCCCTATTGAGAGGTATCCTATACACTTTAAGTTTGTGACCATTGATCAAAAGTGTCATTTGGTCATAATCAATTGGTTGAAGTTGGGTAGAGCCATTGATGTTGATAGTTTTGATCAGATATGACCTCAACCATCTTGTCCTGAGCTTATCTTTGAAATGGTAGAATTTGAAATCAAATAGAAGTACCCAATCACATTCTTGAAATTATTTTTCTATAATATGATAATCATGCCACTATTTTTGTTGCTTCTAGATCATGATGGTTTGAGTGAGTACATCCATCCTTAATTCATCTAGTCCATTCAGTCGCATGATTATTTTATTATATGCTCTATCACTATTAACTCCCATATTATTTATTGTTTTCAATGTCTATAGTTCAAACTCTATTGACAAAAAAGGTTTCTTTTCAAACACAAGTTCATATATAGAGAATCTTGTGGTAGTCTTCCATGTATTATATGCCCAAACTGCTTCAAGGAATCTATCTATCTAGCCTTTCCTACTACTATTCACTATTTTGGTCAGAATGTTTTCAAGCTCTTAATTGGTGAGCTTCACTTTCTCATTAGATTTGGGATGATATGGTGAGGATTTTTGACTATTGATTTTGTAAAATTTTGTAAAATCCTTGATCATGTTAGACATGAATTGAAGCTCTTGATTAGAAATAATAGATCAAAAGAACTAAATCTCAACATAATCTTATGACATAAGAAATCAACAACCATTTCCTTCCAAGCAAAGGTAAGTGTTTGTACTTCAGACCACTTAGTAACATAATCAATACATACTAATAAATACTCTTTTCTTGACACTTATCATTTCGTACAAATTCACTATCTTTTGTTAGCAAGGAAAACATAGATGCAACTATTTTGCCAAAGTCTTCAATAAATCTTCTATAATATTCTACATAATCTAGAAAACTTTTGACATTTGTTTGTGTTTGAAAAATAGGGAGACTATAAATTACTTTAATATTCTTGGGATCCACTTTTATTCCTTGAGAAGATATATGATGTCCTAAGACTATCCCTTCATCAATCATTATTACACACTTCTCATGACTCAAATATACTTGGTGTTCTTCACATCCAGTGAGCACTTTATCTAAATTCTTCAATGCTTCATAAAATGTGTTTCCATGGATAATGAAGTCATCCATGTATACTTCCACACAATCATTTGTAGGATCAAAAAATATGGCTAACACTACTCTCTAAAAGATAGCAGGTGTATTGCATAATCGAAAAGGAAAGATTGTATAAGTAAATGTTTTCTAGAGGTAGGTAAATTTAGTTTTATCTTTAGGAGCTATTATGATTTGATTGTATCCACTGAACCCATCTAAAAAATAAAAGTACTTCTTTCCTACCAAGTAATCCAAAACTTGATCAATAAAAGGCAAAAAAAAGTAATCTATCATAGTGGCTTTATTCAATTCTTTTTAATCTACGCAGACTCTTCATTTTCTATTCTTATTAGGTCTAATGACTAGAGTTGAAACCCATTGACTATCAGATATGGGTTAGATGAAACCAAATTCTAATAGTTTTTCTATTTTTGTCTTTACAATTTCTTTCAAGGTTGGGTTAATTTTAAGTTATGGTTGTCTATCTAGTCTCATAGCTTTTGTTTAAATATAATGGGTACAAACATTGGGATGTATTCATTTCATATCACTATAATCTCAAACAAAGGCTTTTGTTTGTTTTACCAATACATCAAACATTTTACTTTCTTGCTGGTCAATTAACCAACTATTGATAGTCAATAGTTTATTAGGATGGATTGTAATTTGTTTAGTACTTAGAATGATAGAATTTATTTGTTTGTATTCAATCATCAAAACATTTAGTGGACATGAATGTGGTAGTATCATGTGAAATGTAGCCACATCCTTGTAAGATATTTCACTTTTGGATATTAAATTAGTTAGTGGACAATGAAAAGTATTTAAAAATGAATTATGCCCCTCTTGAACCCAATCAACTATGGCTTGTTGGATATCTTTTAGACCAGATAACATGTTTGGGGTACTTATGAAATTATCTTGGTTATTAGTAGTGAAGCTAAATTCCTTCCATTCACGATTGTTCATCTTCAGAGCTAAGAAATTAGTCTTTGAAACTAAGCTTTTAGTCTTTGGAGCTAAGTTGTCTTGGTCCAAATATTTGGTTGTATATTCGTCAAATTTTTTGACATGTTATTTTATAGTAACCATGATTAAGGAAGAAACACTATTCTAATTGTGTTCAGGTTGAACAACCCATATCTATTCAAAAAGTTCCATTGAAGTTCTAGCAAGAGAATAAAGGGAGATTTGTTTGGCATGTGTTCCATTAGAAATGGTCATATGACCAGATCTATATTCAATTTATGTAATGATTTCATCTAACGAAGGTCTTTTAAGAATAATTAGATACCCTACCTTCTTTGGTTTAGGTTGAAGGATCATGAAATCTATAGACCATTCCTAGGATTTTATGGTGCTTGAAACATTTATTATAGTTTCTTTAGGCACAATAGTAGATTAATCTACCATTTTTAAAATTGTAGTGGTAGCTTGAAGCCCTATGAGAGATAAAGATTCTATTATTTTGACAATCATTGTGTTGATGGTAGCATCCAGATCTACAAGCACATTTAGTATAGACTTCTTCCCAATTATCATAGTCATCACGAGACTGTTAGGTTCTTTGTATTTGGGAGTAGGTATGTTTCCTCCTAGTAAATCAAAAAAAATTCTAGTCACTGGAATTATTTTAAGATATTATTTATTTCTACCTGGTTCTTTGATGAACAATATTTCAATTATTTGATTCAATTCATAAATATCCTTAATAGCTCTTAACAATGGAATTTATATCTTCATCTCTCTTAATCTTTGCTTCAATTCAGAACCCTCCCTAGGTTTTTCTTCCTTAAGTATCTCAAAAAATGGAACAAGGGGATCTTGAATTATGGTTGGTGTAGTTACATTTGTGGTAGCTTCTACCTTGTCTTCATTTGGTTGTTGGAATAAAAGTGACTCATGAGTGTCTTCATCATTGTGAATTTTAGTTATGGTAATGGGTGAACATGACCTGAGCTAAACATTATTATACTCAATTGAACCACTTGCAACACTACTTTCTTAGTCAACTCTATAAATAAGATTATTTTGATTCTTAGGATTTTTCACTAGTTGGGCAAGTAACTATGGTTGGTTAACTTGCTATTTAATTACTAGTGGATGAGGTTGTAAGGCATAAAATCTAGATGTGGAGGAATCCTTCTCTACATTTGATTATGAGACCTTTTTTAATTTGGTCATTGAGGTGGTGACTATTGTTTCCAATGTGGTTGTTGGTTCTACTGCTATGTCTAGGGTTGTGAAGGATTTTGAGGCATCTCCCACATTTATGACATCCATTCCTAAGTACCCTATGGTTTTGGTTATGATGGGGTCTCCACATTTGTGGTGTGACTTTTCTAGCCCATGGTGTCATCCATGGATTAGGAGAAAATCTTGTACCAAATTGATTTTGAGGTTGGGAGTACTAATTTCTTTATCTTTGGATAAATTTCACTTCCTTAACTTCATGTACTACTTATTTTACCTAGTTTCTCATGATAGGAAGATGATTGAAGCTTTTGGTGTCATGGTCTAGGTCACAAACACCACATACCTCTATTTTATCTAAAAGACAATCTTTTACTATGTGTTTAAGCCTACATCTAGGACTGTTGGGATAATTTATGATCTAAAGTAATTTAATTTGTTATATTTTTGTCTATGTTTTATTTACAAGTTGGTTTCACTTGTTGGTGGTTGGTTTTGTAACCACCTTCTTCCTTCCATAAGCTTTATAAGCTTACCTGTGTACAAAAATAAAACTATATTTTTTTATTAAAAATATTTTTAATAATTCAATGATATTCATCAAATTGCTCATAGCCTACAGTGGTATCAAAGCCACGTATTAAATGAGGAATCCATGGATTTGTAGATGAAAAGATAGAGACATAGCTAGATATTTTAGAGGGAGAAAATAAAACCTACAGCTAAAATTTGCTAGCATAATCTGATCATAATTCTTCTCAATTCTTCCTAAAATTTTGATGCCCCACATCATAAGATTTTATAATTAAAGCCACCATTTTTTCCACAGTAATTGTAAGATATTTTTCGAAGATTAATAGTCATATCTGCTTTTTGGATTCATCTTCTTGAATCTTTGAAAAGCTCCACTCATAATTATTTTGTATTAGCCACAACTTCATTGGTGTAGGCATTCTCCTATTACAGATAAGCAAGGACCTTGGGATTAAATCTTGAATAATCGCTAAATCATAAAGGTTATCAAAACCCAATAAAAAAAGTTTGTTGCTCACACCTGTAGTGTTGCAAGCTCAAGAAGTTCAGTGATCTTATTTGCTAATCCTTGTGATTTATGTGCAACAGCTAAGGTCAGATTTATTGATTGATACATGAAAGGAAATTCATTCCAGATTTAATGCAACAATATATAATTAAACTACAGACAATCCATAGGGTATGATAATAGAATAAGCCTTAAAAAATTAATATGTATGACAGTGGAATAAGTCTTGCTCAATTTATATGGTGATGAAATAAGATGCACGGTTGTTCTACAAAAGTTTATATTATTTCCTTCTTCAAAGAAATTTATTTTCACTATGCTTTCTTAGGTGAATTTAATTTCACATGAATTTTTTGTGAAGATCATCAAAAATAAATTTTATCTACAATATTATCTTTCCACAATCTAAAACTGAATGTAGGGGAGTTGGAAAATATTATTTTGTTGTGTCTTTGATCAAATGAAGATAAAGGGTTCAAAACCTTTTGGACATGTATTTTGGTCAAAGTTTTTTTTTGAACCTTATTTGATTTTGCTTGAAGCATTGTAAAGGGAGTTATAAGTGGTGAAAATAATTCAAATTACATTTTTGAATTATTTTTATTTTGACCAAAGATATTCTAATGAAAACAATTGTAATCATGGTGATATAAGGGTATAATAAAGGTTATAAGGTGCAATATTTTTTATAAATTCTCAGGAATCTCTTGTAAATAGGAAGTTATTTTGAAGGTAAAGGCAAAACCTTGACAACATTCTTAGCTTTTTTATTTCATACCATGGTTAAAATTATAAGCTTGATTTCTGAAAGTGGATGCTTAACTCCTAAAAATTATAAGGAATGGTTAATGAACATGGAAAATATATTAATTTCCAATGACTTGTGGAAAGTAGTTGAAATAAACCAACATTGCCCACCGATGCCACAAATCTTACAGAAAATGTGATAAATGTACCCTTATTTTATTGAAATCTAATTGTAGTGCACAAGTCATAATTCACATAGAGGTGATCAAGTCTGAAGCTTGGAAATCATGGAAAGATCTAAAATATTTGTATGATAAATAACCTACCTAAAAAAAAAATGATCTTTTTATAAGTTTCTCAATACAAAACTATCAGATGATGAAGATGTTTCAAAATATGTATCATGAATTAAGAATTTAAAACAAGAATATTGCACTACTGACAAGTAAATTAATGATGAAATGCTCATTTCTATTATTTTGAATGGACTTAACTCTAGCTATAGGAAATTTCTAAAAAATTTACAGCTTAGTGATAAGCTTAAAAAATCTACTTTTAATTCCATTTGTGAGTTGCTCACTCAACATGAATGATATTTTATAAAGAAGAAAGAAAAACTATTGAGGAGGCCCACTATACTAAAATAGGTAATCCATTATATGAGCATAGTAGAAAACATTCTTCAAAGCATTATCAGAGATAAAAACACTCTCTATGACACACTTCTAGATATAAACATCATTATGGACATAGGGATCATTCTGTATCTCTAAAGAGTAAACATTATTCTAGTTCTCTGAAGTATAAACATCACCACAAACATTCACATGGACACAAGCACAAGCATAGGCCCTCTTCTTCATGTGGCTATTTTTCCTCTAATTCTAGTGGATGTGAGAGAATATGTTATAATTGTGGTGGCATAGGACATCTCTCTACCAAGTTCCCTCTAAAATAAGGTCCCTTGAACATTGAAATAATGTAGAAGCAAACATTGTTGGTCACTCCAGTCACTCTGATCACTCTTATGGTTATTCTTCTGTATATTCTTCTGATGGATGGGATGACTATAAAGTTTATTAATCTATAGTTGATGACTATATATTCTGAGATGATAACACAACCATCTTGTGCAATCTTCTAGGCTCAAAATTTGGATTTGATGTAGTAGAATTTTTTGGCTTGTGTACTTATTTTCATATATCTAGTGTTGATATGATCTTTGATGTGGAGTGTTTTATTGGTTTGTACTTGATATATTTGTTGCATGGCTTCTCACCTCTCATTTGATATGGGGAGAAGATATTGCATATTAGTTTTTTATTAGTCATTGATGATTTTGGTATGAGTCAGCATTGAGTTTCTAGCATTTTTAGTGCTGAGCAAAGGCCTATGAGAGGTGTTGGTGATTGTTGGACATCTATTTGAGATGTGATATACATAGTATTAGGTCAATCACTTATTGAATGGATTCTATGTGAAGATCAATGTAGTTGGATAGAGCATGATCTTATTCTACTTTAGTGTAGGGATGATCAAGGTATTCATCAGTTTAAAATACACAATGTACTAGTTACAATTACAGCAAAGTCTACTTGGATGAATTATAATTCATTGCTTTAGTCTTTCTATACCCCTTTGGATCAAGGGGAAGCTTGTTGGGATCACTTATGATCCAAAGTAATTTAATTTATTATATTTTTTATTTAGGTTTTATTTATGGGTTGTTTTCACCCGTTGGTGGTTGGTTTTGTAACCACCTTCTTCCTTCTGTAAGCTTTAGAAGCTTACCTATATACAAAAATAAAATTATGTTTTTTTATTGAATATATTTTTAATAATTCACTGATATCCCTTAAATTACTCCTGGCTTACAAGGACAATATATTGACAATTATTCAATGTTAGTGGCATTGGCCTTTTCTTTGAGACCATCTAATGTGGTTGTTAATTATAATAGGATATCTATTTTTAAAATTAGTAAATTATTTCATTAATTAGCTAACTTCAGGGGATTTTTCTAATCTTGATTTTCTTATGCTAGGTCTTATCCTAAAATAGTTAGTACATAATGCTAAAATTTGATGAAAGGTTAACTTGTCAACATCACCCTTTCCCATTAGGTTCAAATCATCATGTGTATCATCATCTAGGATTTTAAGAAAGATTTTCTTGACAACCTCCTATGTGAGTTTGTAACCACTCCGTTTATGGTCATATATAAACCTATCAAGGTAATCTTCTAATGTTTCATCTTCATTTTATTTTATCTTGAAAAAAACTTATTTTCATTCTCTGACTCTACAATAATCCTAATATTTATCAATAAATTCAATTTCCATTTCTTCCCAAGTACTTAAATAATTAACCTTAGGGTCCATGAACCATCTCATGGTTGCATCCTTAAGTGTAGCTAAAAATAGCTTCAACTTCTAATTGTTAGTGACATAGTCATATGTTTGGTAGAGAACCTAAAATTCAAAGAGGAAATGATCTGGATCTTTTGAAGATTTACCTCTAAAAAGTAGGCAAAATAGATGATGAGATATTTTTCATGGAGGTTCTATCATCAAGACCTAAGATTATCAGAGGGAAAAAAGTCATGTCATGTTGAGTTTGCCTATCAAGGTTTTTTACATGTGCATAATTGTCTCTCATATTTTCTACCTAACTTTTGTTATCAATCCAAAACAAGTTCTCTTCTCAGGTTCTCAACCTAACATCTATTGGCTCAAGAGGAGAATATTCATTGGTGATTAGATCTTCTTATCGTAGATTTTGTGGATAAAATTTGACTGTTCTAGAAAGGGGATCCTTAGGATCAATTCTTCCTATGGTAGAAGTTGACCTAAATAAAATAATTCTTATAGGATTTGTTTGTGAGGATGAACCTTTTTTAAGAGAAGAATTAGAAAAAGTTTGTAAATGGATTTCAATTTCTTTTCTTTCACTTTCTGATCTTTCCATCAAGGATAGAATCATTTCTTCTTTTAGTTTTATTTGGGAGTCTTTAGAGATAAACCATCATTGAGAATCTCTTAGGCAGTTCATAAATCTAAAGAGCCCTTGATTGTTTTAGTATTTTTGGGATATATGAATATTTTTGAATTTTCACTATATAACTCTAATATAGGATCTCACTAGCACTTATTAATTATTAATTAAGTGTCCCTAAAAACAAGGCCAAAAATGATAGGTTGTCGTTATACCTTTCATTTAACTGATAAATGGATTGAAGTCATTTTCTACTAGGGCTAGTGCCCAAGGATATATGTAATGAGATTTTAGATATTTGAGTTAATAGTTCATTATTTTGGGGGTGTTTACTCTATTTTTTATGTATAAATCCCAAGTGTAGCAAACAAAATTTTAATCTTATGTTGTAGAAAAGGTAAATCTAGAAAGTTTTGCTAACTAAATCTCTCCTATGGTATTCCTTATTAAAAGGATTCTTTGATTCACATCATCAACATCCAGAACTTAAACATTTGGCATAAGACACTATAGTGTCCTCACTTAACTTGCCCAATTGGGTAGGATAGCGTTGTATTTTAGAATGTGAGAATGTTGATTGCCTATTGTCACTTAGACTGCTTCTTGATAGATTTTGAATATGTAGTTGAGTTTCTTTAATTAAAAAACTTTCATATTAACTTTACTCTTGTGAGAATTAAAAGACACACTTTGCATAAAAAAAATCATTTTCATTGAACTCAAACAAACTTTGTATTTAATGAAAGCACACTTCCATTAAAAGAAACACACTTCGCGTTAAAAGGGAAATCACACTTTGCATTAAAACAGAAATCACACTTCACGTTAAAAAGGAAATAACAATTGTAGTAAAATGAAATATACCTATATCAAAATAAATACATTTTTAAACTGTAAACTAGAAATACCGATTGTCCTTATCTTTAGAGAGAATTGGGACCTTTCTCCTTCCTCATAACAAGATCAACTTTAACTTAGTAGTGGAATAAAATGTTGTACTTTATTAATAATTTATTATCAAAATTATCATAAAAATATGATACAAATTATACTTCAAAAATTACACTTGAATGTTTCATGATTTTATTTACTCTCTCTTACACTGGAATGAGAAGGAGACATGTACTTAAAGTGCATCTCAATGACCATCCTCAGAATATAAAATTTGGCAATCTAAACATCAAAATCTACTTATTCTAGATAGAAAATCTAGGAATCATATCCCATACTTATAAGAGGTGTTAGAACTGATTTAACTAATAATAGATTGAGTATGACTAACATATATCTGAAAATATTATGTCTAGATTTATAAAATAGAAATACATTTATATCCATATCATTTTAGACTATTACTATGAATAGTAATGTCTAAAATAAGATATATAAAGAGGGAAAATATGTGTGTGTGTGTGTCTAGTAGATATATTTGGAATTGCTATATTAATTTGTAGAATACAACGGGTATCTTTGAAGCATGTCTAGAAATCTTCAGAATATGACTAAACATGTCTTTGAAGCTTCATTGGAATGTTTTTGGAGCTTTGTCAAAACATCTTTGAAGCTGCCTAGAAAATATTTGAAGCTTCAACAAAAAATCTTTGTAGCTTGATAGAACATATTTAGAGCTACTTGCGTAGATATTTAGAGCTCAACTAAGGATCTTCATATCTCACTATGGTCTATGCTAAGTCTTCAAAACTATTATCAAAAAAATATTTCCAAAACTGTTCGTGACTTATCAAAACAATCTTGACATAGAAATGTATCTTTGTATGCAAAACTATACTCATTTCATCCAAGTTATACACAAATAACAAGATAAAAAATCAACAATATATCACATATAAATAAAATACAATTGCACTCATTTCATATTTAGATGAGACTTTAACTATTAAATGTAATGCAATATATAATCAAGAGGCAACACTAATGGATAGTTTATATGAGATATAATGAGTTATATAGAATGATCATCAATTATCCTTTAGACACGCCTACATTTTCTATTTAGGAGATTCAATGAGAGGTATTTTCCTAGCTTTCTTTGAAGATTGATGAGACCCTCATTACAATTAGAGTTTAGCTTCACAAATATTCATCCGATGTTATGGACAAATACCAATATTTATGAACACAACATGGTGTTCCTTAATTTTGTTCTTCATTTTGGATTGGATGTGTGCTCCAAATTTACATTTATCTATTTTATATCATTTGAAATTGTGTCAAAGTCTTATCTATCTTACATGGTTATTTATATTTCACACTACATGTTTTCTATGATGTCATTTCCTTCTTTGTGTTCTCTTATGGATTATTTTTATGATTACATGATTTTTCTCTCTACCTTCATTTCTTTGTTATGAATGTTTGGTCTCATCCTCATGATTGTTTTCTACCTTATTTCTATAACATAAATAATCATTTTTTTGACTTGGCTATACAAACCTTTCTCCCATTAATCATTCATTCTTTACCATGTGATTAGTTAGTAAACAAGTCATCTCATTATAATCTCATTTTATCAATCCATCTTGGATCTCCCTTTATTACCCTTATTTTATTTCACAAACTAGGCATACACATGGTTGAAACTTGAGATAATATGGTGGTTCATAGGTAAGCCTAAGTGTTTTAGTCAGTCATGTCTCTGGATACCTAGCTTCCTTTAGCCAAAGTCTAAATCTCATTTATGTGTATCAATCTATCTCTCATGGTTGGTCATTCCAAGTCCATATGGAGGAGGAATATCAAAATCCATAAAAATTTAAAAGCCAAATCATTTTAACAAAAGGAAATGATACAAAAGGCAACACTAAAAATTCCATAAGTTAAATCACATTAAAAAACATGATTCAAAGCACATATTTTTTCTAATCGAATCTCAAACTTCAAATTTGGCCTTATGATAGATTCATGGTCCATTAGGCTGAAGTAGGCCAATAGATTGAGAAAAGAGAATAAAAAAGATTTTATTTCTACCTACTTTCTCACACAAGTACCCTATTTTTGTAGTAAATCGATGACTCTATAAAAGTTCATAAGGACTGGGGAACATGTGGGAAGGTAGGTCCATTTTATTTTACTTATTCAAAAAACCAACATAAGTCGATCTTAGTATCTCACTTATTTGCCTGTACAACTTTTTACTTACTGTGAATGGATATCTTTTGTATATTGATGGTCACTAGTCACTTAGTGTCTTTTTGTCCTTAGTATGCCTCATATTTCCTATGGTCTTCTTATAGACACCTACGTTGTGCTTTTTACATTTCATGTTTCACAATCCTAATATTTCTTCTTGAGAAATATTGTTTTATTCACTAATCACCCCCCTAGGGATTCCATTTGTGAGTTACAATGTAAGACCTTGGATAGGACTAGGTCTTCCTAAAAAATTACTAAATTACCATTACAAACATCCCTTTTAACATATTATTCCATTATTTTTTACTTTATTGATGTTCCCTTTGTGATTTGTAATCTAAAACCATGGATAGGTCTTGGCCTTCCTCACAAAAATTTTCAATACCCAAGTCATAATGAAATTACATGTGTCAAATTTGAGATAAGTCATGATTAATCATGAGTTACATGTTATATACATGTTTCCCATATTGATATAGTATGTTTTATGCCTACTTTATTGGTTTTGTAATTTTCTCATCTTATTTTCTAATTGCATGTAAAAATACAACTATTTTTATTAAGTTTTTCATACTTCCCATCTTGAATTAGTGTAATTAATTTAAGTTATTTTTTCTATTTTTGTTTTTCTTTTATACTTTCCAACATGATTTAGTATGATTGATTGACTTAATTATTTTGTTTTTATACCATTTTATTATATTATCTTCATACTTTCCAACATGATATAGTGTGATTTTACTTGCTTGAATTTCATGCAAATCTTTTACATGGTTACAAGCATTTTGTTATCATTTTTACCATATTTGGTTTATTATATTTAGTTATATTTTATTATTACATATTTTTCATCATGATATAGTGTGTAGTACATTTTTTTTTATTAATTATATTTTTTCAATTCATTTTGGTTTTTTAATATTTAACCATGCATGTGTATCACATAATGCTAGAAAAGAAAACACTCCACATTTATTTCTCATAGCATATATAACAAAAGCAAAATATATGTATTAGAAAGAAATATATCCATGCATCAATAACCACAACCAAATATGACTCATGAGATCAAATCTAACTATCAAATTAATATCTATATATATATATATCATATGTTTTATACAATACAATGGTGCATAATATAAAATACATAGCTCCAACTTTACGGCTGGGCTCCATCATGTCTATCCTCTGTCCTAGCCACACTACCCATAGATGCCTAGGACTGTCCCCTTTGTATATTACATTGTAATGAGGTAGTCCAGAATCTCAACCTACCACCTATACCTATAGGTTGGCCACCTAGGTTTGTACATGTCCAAGATAGACCATGGTTCCCATGTGTGTTACTCTCTTCTAAGCCAAAACATGCCATAACTCTACCCCTCATGCTCCCACCCCTAAAGGTGGCTAAAATACATCTATGTGTGTCTATAACTACTTTGTGGCCTCCCCTATCAATTTAAACTAGCCTACCTAAGCTAGGGTAGATGGTACCATAGGATCATTCAACATGGTGGGGTTGTATGATACCATCACCCTGTCCAAAATATCATGTTACACAACTATGACTATGGATCACCATCTAACCTCCTCGATCACATGATCTGTAAAATCCAAACTAGATAGATAATATATCACACACACACACACACACACGCACACACACACACACACACACACACACACACACACACACACACACACACACACACACACATATATATACAACTAGTATGTTATATCAAAACCTAAAAATATAACATTTCTCACCAATCCCATTATCACCAACCATTGTCTCCCTATCTAATCACTTGCCAAATATGTTCTCTTCATTTTCTCATCTCCCAAGCACCTCCTCTATCCATTATTTCCCTACCAATGATAATCTATGAGTTACCACTCATGCACACCATGAGCCTCTCCTAAGAGGTGCCTCTATCAACTAGCTTTGTCCTGCATTAGCTAAAGGGTCATCCTATGTGGCCACCCTCGCCTGTACCCACTCTCATTGGTAGTGCCTCTGTCTATGATGTTAGGGTGGTAACTATTGCTCCTACTATGGTGCCTATTATGGTACTTATTATACCTATGCATAAACATCCATGTCTTTTGCTCCTACGACTACCTATTTTTGTTCTCAACTAGTCCATGGTTACACATGCCATGACCTGATCATCGGTATCTCGACTGGTACTACTCCTCCTCTCCCCTTGGGCTCTCTAACATGTCATGCCAAAAAAATAGTCACTACTAGAGGAGCTACTGGGTGTGGGAGTCTCAACTACCCTGGTAAGCATGTCATCAGATGTAGTTCTACCCATTAGGTATAATTGCCCATGATTTGCACCCAAGCTATCCCTATCACCATGGTCATCCAACTAGGCTATATGTAATAAGGTGTGGGTACAACTACCACAAAATATCCCCTCATGTGATCATCTATAAATATGGCACATGGGGCATGACCCATGTTACCTGGTCTTATCATCACTTAGTCACCTGAGGTAACTTATTATCAACCATATAGGGTAACCCAGCTGGTCAATACATATGTATCCTCTCATATATCCAATCACTCAATAAAACCACCAGTCCCATGTTCTTCTAACCTCTAGAAAACATCCCATACATATCATATATGAGTTAAACCTAGATAACAGACCCAAAATCATATAATGCCCCTTGATCCAAAATGGACTAGCATAAGGCTATCATATATAGTGGTACCTTGATGTCTAACTTTTGACATAATACTCGTGTTGTCATAAGTTTGATCACAACCTTCTAGATATCTAAAATCTATGTGATATACACATTTAAAATAATAACCTACAAACCTAGGTATACTTATTTGAGCACATCGCATACCTAGCTAGCGATCATCTCTCTTCAAGATCATGCAGCATCCCAATGATCATCATTGTCTCATTTATCAATAGTCCAAGTAATACATATAAGTCATCTAATGTGATACCCACCTCTATGGCATCCCCATCCACCACCCATAAAAAATTGTTGGTTAACCATTCTCATGCTCCGAGGAACATGATAATGAGATCAACACTCAATGTGATGCACCTCATCTCCATAATACCTCCCAATCCTAGTACAAATAATCATGCTCTATCCACATCTATCAACCACTCTAGCAAATCCAATAACTATGATGCATTGAGAAGTCACTAATACCTCCAATGTCTCTATAAAATAGCAAACAACAAAGGATGTATCAGATCTCCATATCATTAATAATTAAAATATAATCTTCAAATTTCACAAAACTTGGTTTGATTTAATTTTTCTATTTTCTACATAATCAACCTATTCAATACTAAATCAGACATGTGCTTCATTTGGATACTAAATTGGCCCTATCAAATTCCTACTAAATCAGCTTATACAATACTAGGTCAACCACCTTTTTGATTTGTAGTACTATATCAACCATGTTATACACAATCATCATTTCTCAACAATACTACATTGGCCATTTTAAATTAAATAAGTCAGCCCACTTCTATGTAGTTGGACCCCTCCCTTATCAAACTAAATCAACCCACTACTATGTAGTCAACCTTATTATTTTCTCTCACCTTACAAACTAAGTCGACTTAGTCGACTCTGTTCATACACAATGGTGATTTTTTGACCATTTACCATAAATGCATTGGGCATTTATTAGTCTGACTCTTTCCTACCTAATACCCTGTTTGATCCCTAGTGTACCTAAAAATTGCATAGGGTTCATTATGGTGCCTATATTTTATCTACCAGTTATTTTTCTATATTTAACTCAATTTCAAATAAAAATATTCAAAATTTTGAAATTTCTAGTTGCTTACCTATGCTACACTTAATACAATTGATATGAATCCTTCCCATCTTAATTATCATCTCCTCACCATGATGTTTCTTTAGTCTCTCATTAGGTCTCTTAGAACTATGTTTTCTCATAATATTAAAAATGACATGAATTATTTTTCACCCTATTTATATTTATTATTCAAAATTATTTACTTTTCAAATATTTACCATCATATTTATTATTTTGATCATATATTTGTCTCTACTAGCTCTTTTTATAAACCATAAAATGTTATGGAATCCTAACATCATAGAGAATCTTTTCACCTATTATATGTCTATGTTGCAAATAATTTGATTTTTTACTCTTTTTTCATTAATCTCTATAGGTTTGTCTAATGTTCCCTACATTGGACATCTTCACATTTTTTTCGTCTTCTTCTTTATCTACATCACTAAGATAAATGAAAGTATGTGTTTTTCAATTCTATCATTTCATTTATCTTATTTTCTCCTTATTTTAAATTATTTAACTTCAGCATTGTGTATTATTATGTTCTTTTCCTGAAGCACCATCTCGTGTTGCACCTACATGACACATGATGAGCTTCATGTGGGGAATATGTATACACATAATATTTTAAAAATTTATCAATTATTAGTTCTTCCTAAATTGTAGGAACCTATCGAGTCTCAATCTCTCTAAGTGCACTCCTTAAGAGGTGCACTAGGAAAGGGGTGGGTAGACTATTGGTTCTTCACAAGATTGTTGTCCCTTACTATCACTTTCTATATACACACCCATCTCCTAAAATCTTTTACTCATCTTTTTCACCCTCCTCTAGTCATTTTTCACCTTCATTAACCCTTCCCTAGCCTAAAATCCTTTTTTATGGTTTACGTTACATTGTCAACCACATCAACCTTGTACTCTAATTGATAAAACTTATTTAGGGCCTAGGTTAGCTACTGGCGAAATTAGACTGAGACCTAATTTATTTTTTTCAATAATGATATAAGGTTGATTGGGTTAACCTTTTCGGCCTAAACTTTTAGAAAATATTAGGCTTAGATCCACCTATATAAACACATCCATTTCTTCATTTAGAACAGAATAATAAGATATATATATATATTGTTCATTTTATTATCCACCATTCTAATTGAGGAACATAACTTAGGGTTTCATAATTTCTTTTGAGATATGGCTCTTTTCTTGTGGAGAAGAATTTTGGATGCATTGATAGGTTGTGCATTATATAGTTGATTTATCCTTGTCATCCTTACATAGCACAATAGCCTCTCATGATGTACTATGTCCAAGGGAGAGATTAAGTGTCAATGGGATCATATTCAAAGGTAAGTATTACTAACTTTGTTCCTCCTTTATAAGAGTTGATAGATATGCATTTTTACTTCTATCCCATGCATTAGGATTCAATATACATTGACATGAGTACATGTCTTCTATGAATGTTTACTATTCATTTTTATTACCACCAGTTTGTACCATAAGATTTGGTGAGCACTATATTAGACTTTAATTTAATTTTTATTAGTTTAATGAATATGAAAACATAGGACCTAGTTAGGGTTATTACATAGTTTTATTTTAATGGAGGCTTTGGAACCCTCCCTAGTGATATTATTGTGGTAAGAGATCAGTTGGATAGGTATAGTGGATCCATATTGGTTATGACCCCAAATATCTAATGTATCCACAATCATAAGTGTAAGTAGTATTTATCTTTTCTAAGTTAGAATTGATTTATAGATCTGTTATATTTTTCATTGCATACACTTTCTACCTATTCTATATCTAGATCTGTGTTAACATTAGAACCAACTATCTTATTTTAATTATCATTGTAATATCTAATATAGTTATACTTTTTATTTTAAACATATCTCAAATTTAGTATATATTTTATCTGAGTTTTGAAATTAATTGTCCTACTATAGATCTATTTATCACCCTTGTACTTATTCATTTATATATTCTTAACCCTAACTCCGTAGGATCTTTATCCAAACTTAAATTTAAACAAATATATATCATGCACTATTAGTGTGTAGTCTTCTTCAATTACATTCCTACTATGTGCTTCATTGATACGTTTAACTAGGCATGCCACTTACATTCTATGCATAACATATGTTATATATATGCCTTGATTGATACATACATTAATATGATGACATAATTCTCTATATAATCAAATGATATTATATGAATCTATTTTTATACATAACATGTTATAGTTTATTTTCATTGTGAAATGAGTAACTGTATCTCAAAAGGCAACATTAAAGTGGGTTTGTTTTAGAGACATAAGCCTTCATGAATCGAAAATTAGAGTAATATATAAATTTATAGATTTTAAAGATACATATGGTTAAGTTATCATAAGGTTTTAGATACATGAAATAAATTGACATATCAATACATAGTACATGGGAATATGGTATGCAAATGAATTAAATTTGCAGGCATTCATGCAAAAATTCATACACACTTTAGTGCATATGCATGAGCATGTGCACAAAATTTTAAAAGAACCAAATTTAAGAGTTACATATTCACATTACATTTGTAATATAGGTTCTCAAATTCAACATATAGATTCAGAGGGCATGATAATGGTCATGATAATGGTTCATACACATACATAGTACATTTAAATTTGAGTGGAAAATGGTTGTGTTGTCACCAAATATCACACCCTAAAGGAGGGTGTTCAATCCTCTTCCATATTTGGAAAACATGGGAATGGTCTAAGTTTATGGGTTTCCTATATCTAGACTAGATCTATAAGATTTTTAATGAGGCTAGCTCCTCTGATGCATCATTTTAGACCTTTGCTTCTAAAACCTAAAAATTGATTGGGGTGAAAAGGGAGGATTTGCATAAATGTAAACCTACTCTAACTTGTGGTGATACACCATAAAGATTATCCATCCACTCATACTTGAGCCTCTAAAATACTAGTGAGATAACAAAAAATAATAAGATCTATGACTTCAAATGCTTGTCATGCATCAAAATTTCATGTAGAGGTTCATCAAGTGAGTGAAACCTAAGGGGATGATGGAGAGGCCTGGTTCAAGGCACTAATCTAGTCAACATTTCCACTATTGGCTTTAGTCAAATAACACTAAACATTAAACATAAGCTGTATAACCAGATAATCTACCAGTTAGGTGAGATTATGACTTGGAAAGGGAGAAGGCTCTACCACTTATGTAAATCTAACTGACATGAACACACTATGCTAATATCATGAAATTTGAAAATAGTCGTCTTATTTATCTCAAGCGGTTACAAGGCTCAATCTTGATAGAGTCTAGTCATGCCCAAGAGAGGGATCAATTTTAAGGCTCAAAATCTTATATAAATAACATAAAGGGATGAGAAAAAATGGAGAACCTTCATGGGAGAGTGGAGAAGGGGTCATAATGATCGATATTTCTGTAGTCTCCTTGAGCTCCTGATTGCATTAATGCCACTAAGACTGTAAGGACAAAGTCTTTATATCCATAGGCCATGATTAAGTATGCTTTAGGTGACTGCTTATCGAGAGTATGGCTCAGGATGCTCATCCATTAATTACATATATCTACCTCTACTTTGAAATGTGAACCTAGGCCTACTATAGATTGAAAACTAATTTAAATTATTGCTTTTCCTATAGTTGGTACATCTGCCTAGACATATCTATATTATGTGAACAACTAGTAACCCACCCTAATCTATATTAGGTCTAAAAAGACCTA
Organism: Torreya grandis; assembly: GCA_037957365.1. Taxonomy (NCBI): domain Eukaryota; kingdom Viridiplantae; phylum Streptophyta; class Pinopsida; order Cupressales; family Taxaceae; genus Torreya; species Torreya grandis. The sequence goes on along the minus strand of JARHVA010001167.1, from coordinate 2,052,185 downwards.
TTCTATCTCTGTAGAGTCTTAATGATGTTATCTGATCCTAAAATATCCACCTCTAGCCCCAACTAAAACATGCTTGAGCTTAGCTCTACCATGCTTACTTTCCTTAGTCAAATTTTGAATCTTTGACCTCTGTCTAAGTCATTTTGGGATCTCTTTTGATTTGATTGGTTGACAAAAACTGATTCACACCATTAGATCTACCTAGGATGAATGAACATGATTCATCGATCCTTCGTTTAAACTCATGCTCTTGTGCCACTTGTCTATCATGCATTTACTCTTGATATTTGTTGACTCTTTGACTTACTTACAGGTTGTTGATATGAAATCCATGATTGAACATGCACTGTTGATATGATTTGGGCCCATCGACCTGCTAGTTGTCAATTGTCATTGGATTTGATTTGAGCTCCCAATATTTGGACACTTATCAAGCCTATGCTTAGTTGGGGACCCCTTTGACAATTTTGGAATGAAAATGACTATTTCATGGGGCCCAAACTTGACGTCTGAAAATGTCCTTGGATTTTCAAATCCAAATGGCTAGTTGAAGGGACTTGAATTTCATGTCTACGGGGCTACCCAAGACCTTTTAAAATCAAATGACTATCCCTTTAGACCTTTTGCTAGGCAATTCTTTTGGGCTTTATGTGGAACAATTTTTTTTGAAGGAATTTTTTTGCCTTATCCTTGCCTCAAATAATTCTTGTGGACAAAATGCTTGAAATAATTCATGTCTTGATCCCTTTCCCTCTGAAAAGTGCCCTTTGAAACTTTGAAGTAAACCATTTTCCCAAGACAATTGCCCTTTAGGGAATTGTTTGGGACACTTTTCTTGAAGAAGTGCCCTTCGAGATTTGACTTGGTCTACCTCGCTATAAAAATATCCTTTGGAGAAAATATGTAGGGCACGTTGTCAAGAAAATGACCATTCAAACTTTTGAAAAGTGTCTTTTTCGAAAGAAAACTACCCTAAAAAAACATTGAAGTGGATCATTTCCTTGAGAGACATATCCTTCAAAAATTTTGCACTAGACCATTTCCCTGAGAAAAGCACCCTTGGGGTAAATTATTTGGGACATTTTTCCTAAAAAAGTGCCCCTTAGGATTTTTTTTGGACAAAAAGTTTGAAGGAATTCTACCTTCAGGAAAATTATCCCAAACAATTTTACCGAACAAATTGTGTCTTTAAAATGGTCCTTCAAAAAAATTGAAATGGTGTCCTTTAGATTTTGGAAGTGGACCATTTTTTGAAATAAATTACCCTTTGGGAAAAATGTAAAGGACCTCTTCAAATAAATGACCCTTCGGGGAAATTTTTTCAGACACTTGCTTGAGCAAGGTATCCTTCGGGACTTTTGTAAAGGTCCATTTTCTCAAAGAAAAATCCTTCAAGAAAAGTGCTTTGGACATTTGGCTTCAAAATTACCCTTTGAAACTTCTGAAAAGTGCCTTTTCTGAAGAAATGACCCTTCAGGAAAATTATTTTGAATCAAAAGTCCAAAATAATTCCCAATACTTAGCCAAAAATTCCTTAAAAATGTCCAAAAAAAAAGCCTTGTACATTTCTTTCAGGTTTTGTGTAGAAAATTTTATCCAAAGTAAAATTGAGTGTCATACTTAGCTAAAGGTTAGAAAAGTACAAACCTAGGACTTTTCTAGATTTGTTCCTACAACTGCTTAGTACCATGAAAACCTACCTAGATCCCTTCACTTATGTCATTGATCCTGTTTCAAAACCCCTTGATCCATTCATCAACTATTGGGACCATGCTCAACTATTTAAAATAGATAGAAGCTTGATATATGGGCCAAAATAGCTAACAATTCTAGTAACTCATAGGGAAGCATGTTCGCTATGCTTGGAGAAACCAGACCATGTGCCAATCTTGTTCTAACCTCTTGAAACAAAACAAAGACCAAAAGGAAAAAAATAAAATGGAGTGATCAAGACACTTATTGAAAATAAACCAACCCAAAACAGGGACAACAAATAAAAGTGCTAGAAATAACACTTAGAGGAAATCATGAAAATTAATCTAACATGTACATGGCTACAATCTACAAGTATTTTCCACCCATGTCAAATGGGAAACTATTTTGTGTACCTTGGATATTTGAAGCACACTTGCTTTTTATTGACAAATCCCTTCTATAGCTATGAGCAATTGGATGCTCATGTCTTCTTGGGGAAGCAACCGGTTCTTCTACTGCCAATTTTAGGTGCATGAAATGTAAATATGAGTCCAAGACACAATCATACTCCTTCCAAATTTGTGGACTTTGCAGAAACAAATTTAGTTCTTCCTCATTCCTAAGTTTTTGATAATGAACATATAGACCAGCTTGATGTGTCTCTTTTGACATATTTTTGAGGTTGACCTCTAAGGGAGATGGACCTAGCCTTATGGCTTCTTGAGGCCATTTGAACTCCTCATCTTCCAATAGTAGAGAGATATCTAAATTTTGAGAGAAAAGGTGATAACCATGTTTGAAAATTTCAAACATGTTATCTCCTGAGAGATCAACTGCCTCCTTGATGATAGTACTCTTTTTATCCTGTAATGGACCCCATTTAAGTAAAGAAAAACCTAAATGTAAGATATCAAACAAATCAAAAGATTTGTTCTCACAAAGCCATAGTTCAATTGGAGCCTTTCCAAACTAAAATTCAGAAGCAAGCATATCAATTTCTTGAATAAAAACATGAAGTTGTGAACCTTCTTTTGACATCTCAGATTGGTCAATCAACACTTCTTCATTTTCAATATCAAGATGATGATTGAGCATGCTCTCTATTTTAGCTTGTTCTTCTCTTGCAATATCTTGTCCTTCATGATAAATGGTAGTTTCTATGTTATCAAGGAGCTCATAGAGAACATCATTAACTTATCCAACTGGGACATATTTCTCTAGCACATTAGCAACCTCTTCCTCATGTACTTATATTTTAGCCTCTACCTAAGCTTTTTCTTGCCAAGAGGTGTCCCTATCATGATTTATTCTTCCTAGTCACTCAAGTCACCTTCATTTCCTGCTTCTTTAGCTACATCTTGATTTGCCTCATAGAAGAGAGGCTCTTTCTCAAAGAGAGTCATAGTAGATCCTATAAAATACTTAACAAGGTGAGAAAGGTCCAATGAAGCTACCATAGGTACCTAATTTTGATCATGAACTTGTTATTCTTGGATCACCTTCACCTCCTCTTCCTGATACTTTGAATCTTGAATGCCTCTCCATGAAGGAAAGGCTCTGGGATTTTGAAGGGAAAGGAATGGAGGCTACAAGGTCTCTTGTTTGAATTCAACAATCACCACCTCCTCCTTATACCCACTACTTTGAATGGATTTCCAAGATGGAAATGACCTAGGTTCTTCAGGGGGGAGGGATGGGGGTTGAATGACCCTGGATTTACTTGACCGCCTGACTTAGATCTAGGATGTGAAAGGTAGAGGTTCTTATTTGACCTTTTGATCTTGGTTCTCCTCTTCTTTCCTTGCTTTCAACTCTAACTCTCTAATTTGCTTATCAATATTCTCTTGAAATATATCCTATTTAAGGTGATTAGGGGCTTCATGAAGGTAAGGGGCACATGGAGACCCGTGAAGAGGGATGAGAGAGGTTTTTATAGGTTCCTATCATTCTTTATCTTGGGTCCTTAAATCCATATTTACTTCACTTTGCCCACCCTATGACTTCACCACTTGATTCTAGCTTGGAACCTTGAAGGACTTCATAAGGGGTTCTTGAGGAAGGATGGAGTCTTGGACCCAAATAGCAGGTTGTTCCACAACAAGATCTTTGTTTCTTTGATAGCTCCCTTTGATAGATTTCCAAGAAGGGAAGGTTTGAGGTACATATGAAGAACTTAGAACATTCAAAGGAGCATTTGGAATGGTCTCTTAAGGAGGAATGGATGGCATATAAGAAAGCTAAGGTGGTATATATGTAGGCACAAAAGATTGACAAGGTTAGACCTATTGTTCCTCAAGGCCTTTTAAGTTGTCCTCAATGCTCTAAATGTAACCCCCTACATTCATCGTGTCATTTGTGAGATTTTTCCAATATTCTCTCTCAATAGGTGTCCACTCTATTTTCATTTGTTTCAATGAGTCCCTCACATGATGAATTAGGTGAGTAGGGACATCTTGGCCATAAATTTTCTATGAGCACAACTTTAGTGCAAGCTTGCCAAGGCTTATTAGATTCTGCTTAAGTGCTGGTATGAATGTCTCATAATAGGATAGAGGAGGAGTAGTATTATTATAGGCTTATTGTTCATATGAGGATCAGAGAAATATTCTTGCATATATCAATGATATTGGTCCTTATATTGCTAGTAAGAGTAATGAGGAAGGTAAGAACCATTACCTTGATAATAGAGATCATGAGAAACTTGTCAAGGCTCCTCATAACTTTGATATAAATCTTGGTAGGGTTGATTAGGCTCATATGGATCATGAGGATCATATTGGGGTTGCTGATAAGGGGTGGATAATAGGAGGAACCATCATAGCTGTTCTTATTGATCTCATATATCAAATGAGATGTAAGAACTAACTAAAATTTTCAATGAGACATACCTGGTCTGCTCATAACCAGAAACTTTGACTTGGATTCACCATTGGTGCTAACTTACTTGCTTCTAAAAGCTTATCAAAGGAAAGACACACCAAAAATATTCTTAATCTCTTGACCCTTTTTGTCCCACCAGGCATGCTAGAACTATTGTCACAAAATCTCACACCCTAGAATAGGGTGTCTAATCCTCTTCCATATTAGGTAACATGGGAATGGTCTAAGGACATAGGTTACCTATATGTAGACCAGACCTCTAGGATTTTTAACGAGGCTAGCTCCTCTAATGCATCATTTTGGACCTTTGCTTTTAAAACCTAAAAACTAGTTGCGGTGAAAAGGGAGAAGGAGTTGAATAAATGTAAACCTACTCTAACTTGTGGTGATTCACCATGAATATTGTCCATCCACTCATAATTGAACCTCTAAAACACTATTGAGATAGGAACAAATAATGAGATATATGACTCCAAATACCTGTCATGCATCAACATTTCATGTAGAGGTTCATCAAGTGAGAAAAACCTAAGGGGATGATGATGAGACTTGATTCAAGGCACTAATCTAATCAACATGTCCACTATTGGCTTCAGTCAAATGACATCAAACATTAAACATAACCTGCATAACTAGACAATCTACTAGCTAGGTGAGATTAATACTTGGCAAGGGAGAAGGCTCTACCACTTATGCAAATTTAACTGACATGAACACACTAGGCTAATATCATGAAATCTAAAAATAATCATCTTATTTATCTCAAGAGGTTACAAGGTTCAATCTTGGTAGAGTCTAGTCATGCCCAAGAGAGGGATCCATTTTAAGGCTCAAAAGCATGTATATATAGCACAAAGGGATGAGAAAAAATAGATAACCTTCATGGGAGAGTGGAGAAGGGGTCATAATGACCGATATTTTTGCAGTCTCTTCGAACTCTTGATTGTATTAATGCCACTAAGACTACAAGGATAGAGTCCTCATATCCATGGGCCATGATTAAGTTTGATTTGGGTGGTTGCTTGTTGAGAGTATGGCTTAGGTTACTCCTCCATTAATTGCATATATCTACCTTTACCTTGAAATGTGAACCTGGGTCTACTATAGATTGAAAACCAATTTAAATTATTGGTTTTCCTATAGTTGGTACATCCACCTAGACATATCTATATCATGTGAACTAGTAACCCACCCTGATCTATATTAGGTCTAAAAAGACCTATTTTTTCCTATAGAATCTTAATGGTATCTTCTGATCCTAAAATATCTATTTCTAGCCCCAACTAAAATGTGTTTGAGCTTGGCTCTGCCATGCTTTCTTGCCTTAGTAAAAAATTGACTCTTCAACCTCTGTCTAAGTGATTTTGGGCTCTCTTTTGCTCTAATTGGTTGCCAAGCACTGACTCAGATCCTTGATTCACATCATTGGATCTACCCAAGGTGAATGAATGTTATTCATCGATCCTTCATCCAGACTCACACTCTTGTGCCACTTGTTCATCATGCATTTGCTCTTGATATTCATTAAATCTTTAACCTAGTTATGCACTATTTATCTAAAATTTTTGATTGAACACACACCATTGATCTAATTTGGGCCCATTGACTTGCCAATTGCTACTTATCATTGGATTTGATCTGGGCTCTCAAGATTTGGACACTTATCAAGCCTATGCTTAGTCGAGGACCCCTTTGATAATTTTTGAATAAAAATAGCTATTTCATGAAGCCCAAACTTGATGTCTGTGTGAACATCCTTGGATTTAAAAATCCAAACAAATAGTTGAAGGGGCTTGAATTTGACATTTTTGGGGCTGTCCAAGACCTTTTGAAATCAAACAACTATTCCTTCAGACCTTTTGTTGGGTAATTCTTTCAAGCTTTGTGTGGAATACTTTTTTCTAAAGGAATTTATTTGCCTTATTCTTACCTCGAATAATTCTTGCAGATAAAATGCATGAAATAATTCATGTCTTGGTCCCTTTCCCTCTGAAAAGTGCCCTTCAAAAACTTTGAAGTTGACCATTTCCCCAAGAAAAGTGCCCTTCAAGGAAATTGTTTGGGACACTTTTCTTGAAAAAGTGCCCTTCAAGATTTGACTTGGTCCACCGCACTTTAGAAAGATACTTTGGAGAAAATGTGTAGGACATTTTGCTGATAAAATGACCATTCAAACTTTTTAAACGTGTCTGAAAGAAAAGTACCCTTCAAAAACCTTGAAGTGGACCATTTCCTCGAGAGACATATCTTTCTACATTTTCAAATTGAACGATTTCCCTGATAAAATTACCCTTCAAGAAAAAAAATTTGAACATTTTTCCTGAAAAAGTGCCTTTCGATATTTCTATTTTAGATAAAAAGTCTGAAGGAATTCTACCTTCGAGAAAATTGTCCCAGACAATTTTCTGAAAGAAATTGTTTCCTTAAAATGGTCCTTTAGAAACTTTGAAATGGTGTCCTTCAGATTTTGGAGATGGACCATTTTTTGAAATAAATTACCCTTCAGGAAAAATGTAAAGGACCTCTTCAAATAAATGACCTTTCAGGGAAATTGTTTTAGACACTTGCTCGAGAAAGGTATCCTTCAGGGCTTTTGTAAAGGTTTATTTTCTTAGAGAAAGATCCTTTGGTAAAAGTGTTGTGGACACATGGCTTCAAAAGTACCCTTCAAAACTTCTAAAAAGTTCCTTTTTTGAAGAAATGACCCTTCAAGAAAATTGTTTCGAACAAAAAGTCTGAAACAATTCCCAACACTTAGCCAAAAAACCCTAAAACAAAAGTCCTAAAAGAAATCAAGATTTTTACATTTCCTTCAAACTTTGTATAGAACATTTTATCTGAAGGAAAACTAAGTGCCATATTTAGCCAAAGGTTGAAAAAGTATAAACCTAGGCCTTTTATGGATCTATTCCTACAACTGTTCAGTATCATGAAAACCTACCTAGATCCCTTCACTTGTGACATTGAGCCTATTTCAAAACCCCTTGATCCATTCATCAACTGTTGGGACCCTACTAAACTGTTTAAACTAGGCAAAAGCTTGATATGTGGGCCAAAATGGCCAATAAGTTGTCTTTCCACTTCATACTTTATTAAAACCTATGTACATGATGGGTGCATGAACATTTTTCATTTCCTTATGATCATGTTTTTTTTGTTTTAACATGGATCGAACTAGATCAAACTAGATCAAAACATTACTTTTGAATCTATAAACCATATGCAATGATTGATTTATGTGTAAGCAAAACTTTATTGATTGGTTCTCTCATTTAGCCACATCATATTTTTTTGGAGTTGAGCCTATCCACATGGTTCTCTCTATATTTTTCATACTTAGTCATTTGGGTTAGTACATTATGTAATTTTTTTCACATACATGAGGGTTGGGGCATATTGCCTTCCCAACTCAATATCCTACATAGTTACACAAGTTTTGGGGCATGGTCACCTCAACTATCAAATGTTTCAATGAGAAAACATAATCTTTAATAATTTCAAAGGTAACATGGTCTTCACCAACACATAAGTGTACTCTAACCCCTACTCATTAATTTTTTAGATTTCATATTTCACATATAGATATTGACTACTTCATTATCATTTTAGGTTTTTATGGAGCAAAATTACATATTCAGAGTTATCTCTTAAAAAGTCAAAGTGTTTTATACACACTTAGGTATACTTTATCATTTTACTCTAACAATTTCATTACTAGAATAAAAAGGAGAATTTGTAGATACTCAAATATAGTCTTCAATACTTTGACACATATTCACAATGCAATACTTGAGTATTCAATCATGGTCCTAATTCACCAGCTTCTCACACTTAGATGATATTTTATGAGTCATCCATTCCATTATGATATTAAAAACTTATAGGAATCTCATTGTATTATTTACACCTATTAAATATCCTATATAGACATTTCTATACTTTCAAAGCAATCCACATGTACATGAGTTAGTTCAACCAATTACAATTATTACTGCTAGTCAATAACAACCTAGCTGGTTAGAACTATCCCACTTCTATCAAAAACTATTTTCTAAAAATTAACCTATCCTTATGATTGGCCCATTAACTTAACGTGTTAGTGGCAGCAAGAATTATTTAAAATGATCCATATTTAAACAAATTAAGGCTTCATTTCAAAACTATTTGGCATTTATCTATTGCACATCAATACACTATTATACATTGAAAAAATATACCATATTTTTCCCAATTTTTATACTATTCATTAAGAGTCGTCATAATTCAAGTATGAAACACTAAAAATCTAGGTCAAAGAAAACATTGTCAAATACCAAAGTCAATCATTCATTTCATTCATATAATGAAATATCATAATTACAAAATCACACTAGGTGGAATAACTATGTGTGGCTTAATTTACCTTCTTGGAGTATTGGATATGTAGCCAATGGTCAATCACCAAGTGGGGGTGATTGGGATCAACTCAACACATTACATTTCTGCTATTTTTATAGGGTTTTATCCCTTATAAGCACATCTAGGATTCTAAGACAAAGGAAGCTAATTTATAGATCTACACAAGTCATCATATTTGAGATTAAAAATATAGATCAAGCAAAGATAATTGCAAGCAATCATATAGCCACTGGGCCACACTTCCACATAGGTTAGTTTTGATTAGAAGGTCATTACTGACCTATGATAGTAATTTAATCCTGTGGAACTAACCCATTGCATGATAAAATCAGTTCATGAATCAAATGAACCACCAGCATAATTATCCCTAATTTCCACTTTGAGAACACAGTCATAGTTATAAAGTCAACTAAAAAAGCTAAGTATTGTGATCTCTTTAGTAGTTTATATATTTAGCGCATGCTCTAATCAAATTAAAAAAATCATTGTCAATCATTTACATTCAAATTGTATGTTTGAATATCATATCTATTAACCTAAATTCTATTTCAAATTTTTATATTAATTATATTAATCCAGCCCATTAATTCAAATTAGAGTAAAATAATGTCTTGCATTACATATGATACATACATGATTTTATGACATATACATTACTATGATGACATATTCTCCATATATTGACATGATTATACTTAATTGCATATTTATAAATTACATGATATAATTAAATATTTTTTTGAGATAAGTAACTTATAGGGTACATCTCCTACCTCAAAATGGGACTATGTTAGTGGGATTATCATAGAGACACAAACATCTATGAATAAAAATATATATTTTGGGTATATAATATAGATATCAGAGATTTAGAAAGGTTAAGATATTAGATTGGTTCATATATGTGATAGTGTGTTACACATTGATACAAGTTATGGGGGTATAAGTCATGCATATATACTCAATTTATAGAGACATGAGTTATAGATTACATATTCATATACAATTGAGTGCATATTTCATGTAGGTGCACACTCTTTTAAAAAATAAACATTACATGTACATTTGAGATACATGTTCTCAAATTTTAGTATGTAGATGCAGAATATTCTATATTAGTTGCTATAGATGAATTAGATCATGATATTTTTTCATGCACATACACACTATGATAGTTTATAGTTGGCACTGGTCATGAATCATGATACTTATTTATACACATTTGTATTTCTTTGCATTGAGCATTATTATAGCTGTTTATTTTTGAAACACAAATTAATGACATCAGATAGTGAACAAAATTGAATCTATAAGTCCCTTTGTAGTGGTTTATTCATGATTTTTTAAGTAATGCACATTGAGGTTCAACGACACTTAATGGCCATGGAATTATCCATTATATGGTTCCCACCTTACCATCTTAAGGCTGAAGATCAAAGTTAGATTAGTTATTTGAGTCAGTGTATTTGAGGGTTAGTGACGCTCAATAGTCTCTGAACTTCTCCATATTCATGAGGGTTGGAGATTTTTTCTTTCCAACCTAAGGGCTAACATTGTTACATAATTTGGGGCACAGTCACTAGAATTCTTCATGTGCTTAACAAGGAATCACATTTCTCTAATGCTTTAACAAGAAATCATCATCTCCAACCAGTTATAAGCCAACACAGTTTACTCACATATAGGTGTATCCTCCTTCCTTTCTCTTAAAATATTTTTAATTTTTAATTTCACATTTCATATTTCATATTTCACATATGGATATTGACTACTACATTTTCATTACAAAATTTATATGGAACAAAGTTTTGCATTTGGATCCATCTCTCAAAGATAACATGTTTTACACACTCAATCATACTTTATCCTTTTACTCTAGTATTTGTATTGCATTTCAATACTAGAATAAAATGAGGCTTTGTAGATACTAAAATATGGTATTAAAAACTTGACAATGTCACTTTTGGCCTACACTCACCATACATTCATTTTGTACACATACATACATTTTATTTTCCATTATCTCATGTCCACGTACTTTTTATGAGTCTGACCCTCCCGTTATATTGACCATCGCATTTAAAAAACTCTAATTCTATGTCCAGTCGGCTAATTATCTTACTTAGACTTATATTCAAATCATCAGATTCACATTCCCATCTTTTGGACATTAATGTTAGGATTGAATAGTTTTGTCAACAAAACTGACCTGAGGGTGATGTTACTGACCCTCCCCCAATAATGACTATTTTTAAAAATTAAATCATTTCCATGGATTGGCTCATTTTCCTAGGATGTTAGTGGCTTGATAAATTACCCAAATAAACTCATATAAATGTAATTCTCATGGATTGGCTCATTTTCTTAGGATGTTAGTGGCTTGATAAATTAACCATATAAATACAAATCAAACCAACACTTACTCACTTGACATGAGTCTATGAAACATCTATACACTACTACACATTGAGAAAATATACCCTATTCTTGCCAAATTATAAATCAATCATTAAGAGCAGTCATCAACCAAGTTTGGATCACACCAAGTGAAGTCAAGAGTGAATATTGTCATGTATCAAAAAATATATTCTAGGTGCATTTGTATAACAAAGGAGGACAATTGTATATTCATATTAATGGGAAGAACTATATGTGGTTTGACTTCCCCTTTTACAGTATTGGATATGTAGGAAATAATCAATAATCAAAGGAAGTGATTGGAGTTAGCTCAACACATTACACTTCCCAATATTTTATTGTTTTCTACCCTTCATAACTAGAACTAGGATTTTCAGGAAAATGAGACTAATTTTTGAACCTCTACATACAACTAGGTATGATTACACACATGAAAGTATTACAAGCAAACATAGTTGATTGTACAATCACAAGGAGCCAGATCAACCTAGCACAATAATGCCAGTCTCAATCACTAGCATTGAAATTATTACCCCAACCTGATGTTAATGACCTTATGTGAAATGATACTTAGTTCTAGATTTGAGTAACTCTCGAGTCTTCTTCCATCACTTTTCCATTATCATAATTTAGTCACAATCAGTCAGAAAAACTAGAAAGGTTAAGTATCTTGATTTCTTTAAAATTGTCTATATTTAGCACATTCCACTTGTCAAATCTACTTTAATATTTTATATTTAACTTCATTTTAAACTATCATAATTTAAAATATGAATTACATTCAATTCGGTATCTTAATTAGGGTTGTATAATCCAAATTATAGTAAAATAGAAATATAGAGATTATACAAATGTGTTTGATATTGGAGCTCTTTATATATCTTCTCAAGTGTATGGAATATCAAATTTTACTTCAACAAAAATAAAGGCAATAACAAGTGAAGATAAAAGGAAAACAAACATTGACGGATGATTGGTTTGTCATAAACAAAAATGATAAAAGTTATAGTCTTATTCAAACATCCTTGAAAAATATGGATTTGAACTTAAGTGTGCACAAAAGATGGGTTATAATGGTAAAGAACTCATAAAAAAGAGAGATCTATAATAGTGGATACTCTTATAACTACTCATAAAGATAAACAAGGAATCAATTATAATAATGATGATAAATCACATAAGGATTCTACGTGTGAAAATATGAATGATAAAACACATGCTAGAAATAGTAATATGAATAACATAGCTTTAAGCGCTCACAACATTGTCAATGGGAAAAAAAATCTCTTAATACATCCATAAATTAGTGCAACCCCTTCATGTCAACTTTAAGAAATCTACAATGAATCAATCTCAAGAAATAGTAATTATAATAATATGCCTATTAAAAATGTGCCCCACTACATGATTATTTCTCAAGTTCTTGTTATTATTTATGTTTTATACTCATTTATTAATGTAAACAATCGTGTATGTATGCTTCCTTATGATACATAATATTAAAACCATAGTGATATATATATATGGTAGATCCATATATATATATATATATATATATATATATATATATTAGATCCAAATACTTTGCCTCCTTTACTTCTTATGTATATTTAATTTCCTTATGAAAAACACTATACGATATGATATGACTCATTTTTATTTCTTTTTTAACTTGAATAATTGTCTACTTCATGATTGTGCAAGAGTACATATAATATGTTCATGATTATTTATCTATTACTAAAGGTTAAATTTCTTACGCACATGATACTAATGGTATTATTGAGACAAATGTAGTATTTATAGGTACATACATGCAATTATGAATTCAAAGTTGGCTAGAAGTGCCTCTCATGCTTTCTCTAGGGGAATTTTTGGGTCACCTCTTAGCAAGTGCTTCAAGTTATATCTATTATTATTTTATGTATGATAGTGAGCTTTCATCAGATCATATGTCTTGATTTATCTTGTTTATTGTACACACCTTTGTATATTTATTGTTTTTACATGTGCTCATGTTCATATTGTAATTTATGACTTTAATATTTCTTTTTGCTTAATTATATAGGTGTTTTTATTCCTATATGCTACTTTGATTATAATATGCTTGACATTTTTGCTTTATATGCTTCTTGTTTGGCATGCCTCTCTCGTATGCCTTTTGTCTAATGTGGTCACTTCATGTGTTTACTATTTGGCATTTCTCTCTTTTTTCTCTATAATTGATATATGTTTTTTGTTTCTAATGCATACACTTATTCACATGCTTATGCTTGTTTCCTTTGTGTGTCTTGATTGCAATGTATATTTGATGCATATGTGACATTGTTAATCATATTTACTCTCAGTGTGGTGTGCTTGTATTTTTTTCTTAGTGTGTCTTTCATGCTTGTTTTGTGTACTGAGTCACTATATGATTGGTGCCATGATCTATATTATACACTTAATTTACCATGATTCACATCATCCAATTTTTATAGTTTTCTTTCCTACACTTCCATGATTATTATCATGCATCTATTGGGGCAAGATTCCATGTGTATGCTTTTCTTTGATATAAATGCTACTACATTTATTATATTATGACATGTTGTTGTTTGTGTTCTATTAATTACATGTTTCCCATTAAGGGCATGTTACTTGAGGTTACAATAATAATAACTTGCCCACACAGGGGAAACTTGTTATTAAGCTTACATTTATTATATTTTTCTCACTTCGGAGCATGTTGAACTTGCATATATCAATTATATTTGACCCATTTGGGATCATTTATCCATGGCATACAATTTTCATGATGCTATCTAATGATGATTATAATTTGGCACTTTATTTTCCTATCTTACTTATGGTATGTATAATTCATTTATTTTAAGATATGTGATTTACAAGTTCATCCTACACTTCAAATGGGCAGGGGAATAATGTGATCCACTTAATTTATCTCCAATCTCATGGTGGTAACATCATACTCTATCTTGCTCCCTCATTTTGAGGCAATCACATAGTGGTACACATCATACTCTTAATTTGCTTCCTCTCATGGAAGCAATGACATGGTGGTACATATATCATTTCACTCGATCTCCTCATGAGACACAAATATTTATACATGGCACAAATTTTGAGATACAAATTTCTTATAGATAACTTCACATTTTTCAACACAACCAGGGGTATTCGCTTCTATCCTCATTCACTTTCCTAGATTTTATTAGTTCCTTTGATTTATATAGATAGTCATTCACTTCCATATGTTTTTTTACATGTTTTTAGGAGCATGGGTTTATATATCCTAAAAACAGGATCATGGATGTTTGTTCCAAGATCTTCATGACTTTTCATAGTGGAAATCAGGGAATCTCCCTTTGAATTTTAAATCATCATAACTTATATTGACTTCAAGAACTCTTACAAATATTAAAAATTGAAGCATCTTCTGTGAACCCTCAAGGTAATATTGTTTGTTTTACTTTGATATGTATACGTACACACACACACACACATCAAAGTGAGGCATTATATAGACACCTAATTTTGATATGGACATAATTCTAGTTGTCAAATTGTATGTTTGTTGATTATTAGTTGATATTATAACCTTATTGTCACTTGTTGCCTATGTTTTGAGCCCTATTTGCACCCCATTCCTCTTTTTTCTCTCCTCTCCATCTTTTTATTGTTTTGGATTTGTTTAAAAAATGTAGTAGACCAAGACTATACTAGTAGGAACACAATTTTATTTCTGGTTAGTTCTTTGTGGTCCCTTTTGTGTCTTATTTTATGTTTCGTGTCTTGTGTTCTTATTTTGTCAATGTTTCCCATGCATTTTGTGTCATCTTGTGCATCAATAGGGCCCTGATTTAAACTTTAGAATTATATAAATACACAAGTACATTAGTGCATAAAGGACATGATATGTGACTATGTATGAAAAGGTCAAAAGTGATAAGTGAATTGAAAGCAAGAGCATAACATTTATTGAAAGATAAAAAGTTAAGTGTTTAAAAAATTATTTGATTTAAGATTGAAGTTTTCATTTGCATTTTGCCACTTTTCATACTGGTAAAAAATTATATAGGGATTCGGGTTTGCACCCACAAATTGTTTGTTGAAAGGCATCAAGTGTTATTTTCCAAACTTATCCCAAAATATGGTTTTGATAATATGAAGGGATGATAAAGGCCCCTCAATGATTCTCAGATTCCTAGATAATATAAAGGGATGAGGAAGGAGCTCAGTTTCCTAGATATCTATGTAGAATTATAAAAAAGTAAGTGAGCATTTCGGCATTGAGGAGTAGAGGAACAAGGTTGTCAAATTTGTTTTTTGAAATATTAAAGTTCCAAGAACACAGTTGTACAATTCTGGAAATGTCAAGATAGAAGTGGTACTTTTTATCAAAATTAAGAAATTTTTTATTCACTCTAATATTTATGGGTTTTGCCTGTCTTTTTGTTTGAGCCCATTTCCCGCTACTTTATTTTTTATTTGTCTCTAGATTTGCGTCAATTTATTATTCTTCTAAGAACCCTATCTTTATACATTTTAATTATTCTAGAATATTCTGTCATTCAATTAAATCCAATTTTACTATTTTATTAAGATAAACCTAATTAAATCTGAATTTATATATTATTTATAAATAAACGTATTACATTTTGATCTAAAACTATTTTCCCATAATATATAAACATAAATTAAACTTAAACCTACAATTTAATATTGGATTGGTCAACACCGATACAACTACAAGGTGAGGTCGACATGTTATTAAACTTATGATTTTTTTAATTTTTTTATATACTTAAAAGCATAATAGCAGATTTACAATACTGAATAAGCTCAAATCTAAATAAAAAATGAATGATTTTTTTCCCATTGTATAAATAAAAGGAAGGGCGCTAACCTGTAAATAGTTTAGAGAGAATATACAACATTGAAGAGTCAGGGTTAAACAATGACAATCCAAAACAACTAAAACCCAAAAACGAGATAAACAACGAGATCAACAAACTAAATCAAGGCCATGCTAAAAATGTTCAAAATAAAAGGCTACAATTACTTTTAGTTATCTGGTTGTCTCCGTTCTTTTATCTGGTTTCTTATCTTGGTCTGGTCTTCTATGGCCTTTTGTAATGGGGGAGGCCCTTTCTTCCAATTATCTAAATAAAAAAATCAGTTATAATCCACTTTAACAATATAAATTAAGCTATGGCATAGTAAACCTCTGCAAAGATGCCGCCTGATACGTTGTTTCCAAAGCGTGTAGGAAAATACGGGTGGCATCGAACAGGCCAAACATAAACGTTAAAAAACCTCTTTCATGGCTACTGCTTCAATTCGAGGACGAACCTCCTATTAAATAGACTTATATTCTTCTAACACTTATTGTATCACTCTGAACATGGCATTCTCATATAATTTGGGGTGGGGGAAGTCGGAGCCTCTGATAATTTTATGGATGTTAATGATATTACTGACCTGTAGAGAAGCAGCAGCAAGAAGCCCCCCCAAAGCATCGACATTGTTTGTGTTTGGAGACTCTTACAGTGACACCGGTAACTTGGTAGGGGCATTTCCTTTTATGTCTGAGATTGAGAACCTACCTTATGGTTCTACCTTCTTTGGTGCTCCTTCTGGACGCTATTCTGATGGCCGTCTCATTGTCGATTTTCTTGGTAATTATCATATTTATGATAAAAAAAAATTATTGATTAAACAAGGGTTGGTAGATTCTTACCTATAAAATACAAAACAATGTAGGTTGAACTTGATCCAGTGTTGCAGTAGAGTTTTTAATTTCTAATTAATTGTTATTTAAAATGGTTACATATTTATTAATTTTATTAAAAAAAATAACTTTTATTTAACATTTATATATTCTCTCTTTTTATAAATAATAACTGTGGGGACTGCAGTTCAAAGTAAGTTTGAGCAAAGAAAATATATATTGCCCGTTGGGTCACATAGAATGATCCTCAAAAAAATAATTATGAGTAAGAATTAGTTCATTCACTCGGAACCATGTATATGGAGGAAAGGCGGGAGTTATAGTGGCAGCTTCACAGATTCGAACTCTTAATCAGCTGTAGAAAATAAAAGATTTCCAACGTAAAAAAAATTTAGTTTACTCACCTTTATAAGAGAGAGGTTAAGTAGCTCTCTCCTTAATCTAAAAGTGAATTGTTCATAGACTCTTCCTTGGGAGGAGGAGAAGAAAGGTTTGCTAATGCTCATTGACCTCCTTTTTATTAGGAGAAAAAGATAGGTTTGCTAATACTCATGGACCTTCTCTTTATTAAAAAAGGGAAAGAAAATGTTTACTAACACTCATCGACCTTCTCTGCAGCGAAAAACTATAATTCAACATTATTTCAACAAAAAATCTTCACCTATAGATTACTCCTTGAAAACATGATTTTGATATCATGCTTTGAAAACCTCTCTAACTAGCGACTGTTATCTATATGATGTGAGTTAATTTATAGACTGGCTTATCTCAATGATATGGTGTTTTTTCCCCGTTAATAATCGTTCCTTTTACTATGTTTACAGTCTTCCCTTTGTAAAGAATGATAAAATATGAGCTCTATATTGAATAGATAAGATCTTTTACGGTATGGGGTGTCTTTGAGAAAGAAGAGAACTTTACCTATATAATGTTTTTATTCTTGATTGTAATTTGACAGCTTCTGATATGCATATTCCATTCCTCAATCCATATTTCAAGAATATCGAGCCACATTATCGACATGGAATCAACTTTGCAGTGTCTGGTGCTACAGCCTGCGATATAATTGATGCGACTAGTGGTGCTACAGCCTGCAACATAACTGCTGAGGTTCCTTTCCCCCTGCAATTCCAGACTCAGCAATTCATGAGGTTCAAGCAAAATGTCATTGCTGCCTCTGGAAAACAAACCACAGGTCATTTCCACAGCCCTTTATTCAGCAATTTGACTATTTTCTTTTCCACACTGGATGTTCCAAACTCTTTACATGGTTTAAAAACTAAAAAAAATCCCCCTTTCTAACATTTATGGACTGCGGTTCAGGTTGAAGTATTTAGTATTTGTAATTTTGATTTCACCTATGCTTTCATTGAAAGATGCATGCTGCTTGCAGGTTGCTTGGATTTGAATATTCCTCCTCTCGATGCCTTTAGGAGTGGTCTATATTTGCTTTTCATTGGTACCAATGATATATTGACTAAATTCCAGATTTCTGCCACTTTGGACAGTTTAATAGATGAGGTGGTGAAGGCCATCTACAAGGCAATAAAGGTACGAATATTGTAAACGAGTGGTTAATTTGTTGACAATTTCTGGATTTTTAGCACGGAAAAAAGTTTTTGTTTTAATTTAATAGTAGCTGATTGTTTAACAATAGATTAATTCTTTCCTATGATTTTTTTTCCCCCCCCCCTTAATGACTGAAAAATCATTCTCTAAGCTTTAGTCCTCTAGAATATATCAGAAAATTTCCAGAAGCTATAGTGAACTTTGACAAAATGCAATTTGCAAGATTCAACACTTGAACCGAAATTGTAAACAAAAACTAAATGGCTGGACCTTCATATTGTTCAATTAAAATCAATCCTACACTTGAACCAAAATTGTAAACAAAAATTGAATGGCTGGGCCTTCGTATTGTTCAATTAAAATCAATCCTACAAGCTAAAAGAAACCCCAATTTGGTGTATGCAAAGAACCCTTTTAGATGGAGGAGCTTAAACTCCTAGAGCGTTAGCCATGATCAACATTAAACCGCGGGTTATTTAGCAATTTTGTAAAACACCAATTTGGTGTATGCAGAGAACCCTTTGTAGATGGAGGAGCTTAAACTCCCAGAACATTAGCCTTGATCAACATTAAACCCCGGGCTATTTAACAATTTTGTGAAACACCAATTTGGTGTATGCAGAGAACCCCTTTAGATGGAAGAGCTTAAACTCCAAGAGCGTTAGCCTTGACCCGCATTAAACCCTGGGCTATTTAGCAATTTTGCATGCAAATGAATGTTAAATGCCGGTCTTTCAATGTCGATTAACATGAACACACAAGGATTTTACTTTTAATGCTTGTAGAAGCCTACAAGGGGACCAGATTTTGTAATTGCTTGCTAACTTAGTTTTCTAGTATAAGATTGGAGGCAAGGGCAGGGTCTCTGCATCCCTAATGCAACTTGAGACAAAACCCCAGCTACCAAACTGGTAGAAACTAGAGGAGATTGCCTTGAAACGAGATTTTAAGGCTTATAGAAGATAATAAGAAAAGAGGATAAAAATAGTCAGAGTTCAAGGGAAGCAGTTCCTAGTTTCTCCAGATTAGATGATAGTAACTTCAGAACCCCTGGCTCGAAAAATATTGAAAAAACAGATCATTTCTCTTGTTGCTCTGTATTATCTTCTTCCTTTGGCATCTCTACCATTCATGAAATTATAGTTTTGTGCTCTCTGATACTCTTAGGTAAGGCAGGATTTTTTCATTAATATCAGATAACAGAATTTTGACGTTTTTGAATTATGGAGACCCTAAAAATCAGATGTACAGATATTTTATTTAACAAAACAGAAGTGCAAGGGCCATTTTTTGATTCAATAATATCTGATGAGTTGCAGGACCTCTATGCCGAAGAAGCCAGGGATTTCATGGTGTTCAATCTTCCTCCTGTCGGTTGCTTTCCAAGCTTGCTGAGTCTGATTGGAAATGCCTTTCCAAAGGACACTTTGAACTGTTCAATAACACACAATCAAGGGGTAAAAGAGTTCAATGCTGAGCTACATAAAGCCTTGCATTCTTTGCAGAAAGAACTTGGAAATGCCATCATAAGGAGAGTTGACATCTATCAATTTATGATAGATGCAATCACACACCCTGTGAATTACGGTTGTATTGCATTTTCCTCTTGATAATTCTCTTTGCTTGAAACAGATGTTGGTCTATCTTCCATCCTGATGAGGGGTCACAAAATAATGTTGATGTTTTTCAAAACTCTGGCATTTTTAAATCCAGAAATTTATTTCTTTTGAAAATTATGGATCGTTAAAGCTTGAAGTCTTTAACAGCTCCATCTAACAACATAGGTATGTGATGTGTAGGCCTGGACCAGACAAAGACATTATCAGCTTGTTTAGAAGTCGATTCTAATCATAATCACGGCCCGAATAATTTCTTTGGAGGGCAAAGCCAAAATGTAAAAGTATGTAGCAGGCCAGACAAGTATATAAGCTGGGACGGAGTGCATTTCACGGATGCTTTTAACGGTCTTTTTGTTGAGGAGATTGTGTTGAAAGGGAACTATGTCCATCCGCCATGGGATCTGACAAGGGTGGGTGTAAGAAAGGTGCAATCCTTGATATGAACTACTGTGGTATGCTATTGGAAACCCCTGCAACTATGACAAAAATCAATGCCCATATTAGCATTGATATATAACTAGATATTTGGTTATTTGAATGTGTTAGCTTGTGATGTAAATCATAATTTGGAGAGTGGCATATTTCTATGATGAAATTTTGTACCACATCAATAATCTCTGTTTTATAGATACATAATTATTCCCAGCCTTTCTTTCAAAGAAGTTGAGAGGGATTTTTAAATTTCTTGTACACGTGCTACTCTGGATTCTCGTCTCTATGTAATGTTGCTTTCTACTGTCAAGGAATCTTATTGCCTACTTTGGTCAGAGAGTAAGGTGTCCTATGTGATAATCCCATGGAGGGTGGTAGTTTTCTACTGATATTGAGAAATATTATACTGGTTAATTTCTAGTTCTTTGTTAAAGTTGCCAAAAGACTTCATCATAAAAATAATTTAAACAAGTGTCATAGCGGCTAGTCTGTCTCTAATATGTCAATTGTATTAGAAATTGTAATGTAAGTTGTGTTGAGTTAACTTAGAACATTTAGGAAGCAACGTTGTAGGTCACTAGGAGAAAGGTTGCATACTAGGAAGGGGAAATCATTGGATGCAAATAAGAAGAGGGAGTGTTGTGGCTATACCAAACTGGGTAATAATAGAACATAGGAAATGTAAAAAAAATAAAATATAGAAGTGGAATATAATAATATACAAAGAAAGAAATTTAAAAAAAAAAAACTAATATAATAATTAAATTGAATTTTTGGTGAAAACATCATATATAGTATAGACTTAGATGAAAACAATAGTTGATATGGTATATTCTACTCTATAAGCGGTTCATTTTACATTGTATATGGGAAATAAATTCACTGATTTAAGGAGGAAGGAATATTGTTGTAAGATAAAACTTTATAAACATATGCTTTCATAACTAATGTTTATAAATACAATAATATTAATAAAAATTGTATAATAAAAAACCTTAATTTTATGCCACTTAGTGGAGTGAATGGGGGAGAATGATTAGAAGAAAAATAATTATAATTGCATATATATGTATTTGGATATAAAGAAGAGATGATATTAGGTATTATTATACATTTAAAGAAGAAACGGTTTTTATTGGACAGGACATAGGAGATAGTCACCATTCTTGACTATATATGTACATATGTATTATTTGAGAACTATTTGTACTATATCCTTTGTCAAGTCACATTGAAACAAAGATTAATAAAATGTGAGAAAATATTTGCTTACTTATTTTACATTGCAAGGTAATAGACTATTTACATAACATTGGTGTATTAGTAATGATTAGACTATTTTTCTAGTTGTTTTACTATTTTTAGTATTAAAACGTATATAAATAAAAAATTGAACATTCATAAATCCCCATTCACGTACTCTTCTTTCTAACTTTAAGAAATTAGTCAATGTTACTATTACATACGTTTTTTTGTGAAGAGTCAATGATGGATACATTAACATACATTCTCATCCTTCTCAAGCTTTATAAGGCTTTATAAGGCCTGCAAATTCTTTTATGACACACTTGTTTTTATTGCTATCTTAATTACTACCTTCAAATTCTTTTCCAACGTTTCCAAGATTTTATAATACTCTCTAACCCATAGTATTTTCTTTCATATCAGATTTATTTACACTTTTTAGTTTGGGATGAGCATATATACATGAAATTGAAAGGAAGAAACTAAATACAACTCTAGATATTTTTTAGGATAAAAAGTTTTAAATTTTTTAACAAATAATAATAAATAGATAAATAGAAAGTTGGGTTGTCAATAGTGTTGACAACAAGTAATGACATTAAGCTCTTAGTGTAATTTAGTAAATATATATTTTTAAATTATGTAAACAAAAATCATCCAATGACTAATAATTAATAACAATCCCAATGAACAATTAGCTATCTACAAGAAAAAGTTGAGTTGTCATACCACTTAATAATAAGTGGTGGTAATGCACATTCAATATAATTTAGAAACTATATTTTTTTTTAATTGTATATAAAAAAATAACCAATCATCATTAATTAAATGGAATGTTTTCTCATTTGATCTCAAAGAATATTATAAATAATTACATTAGCAATTATAATATTATCGATTTAATGTATAAAATTATATAATCTAATTAATTAGAAGGAAGAGATTATTGTTTTAAACCAAGCCTATATAAACCTGTCTTAGGAGGAATTAAAAATATCTATTCATGCTTTTGATATTCATTTTTTTTCCCTCTAAAACTCCCTGGTCCATTATACCATGCTGAGAATAAAAACTCATTAAAGGAAAATCAGATTACCCACAAAAAATGGAGAATAAGAACATGCATCTAAAAAAGAGAAATTTGAGGTTAATGTATGATGGATGGTGCAAAATGCAGGATGAGACCTACAAAAATCCCAAAAAAAAATGTAACTGATAAAGAACATACCTGATGGAAAATGCAAGAATAGCTACCAAACTGAGGATGGTTACAGATAAATATTAGTGGAATGCATCTGTGACACTAGATTTTGTTAAGGCATACATAATGAAGGGTTCTATTTCTATGAGCCCTGCACTGCACTTCGTATTCTCCAATATGAAATCTATAAAATAGGAAAACATTAATGATAAAATCATAATAAGCCACTCTTACATCCCAAGGTCCAATTCAATTAAAAACCATATTGCCAATTTTACTTACCTTTTTCATGGGTCTAGAAAAATGTTAAGAAACCCTAAAAGGGCTCAAATATTCCCTTTTATAGATTGTCCTTTCTGACTGCACCAAATACCAAGGTCTAAAACACCCTTATGTTTTCCCATGTAGTAGTGACATCAAGATACCCTTGCCACGTCAATATCCCACCATCTCACCACGAAAGGACTGTGAAACACTTTGTCGACCGCTTTTAATTCCCTCTAATGTCTTTGGAAGGGGTAGCCATCATTCATTGAGATGGCAACTTGAATTGTGTAGGAGAGAATTCATTACATGAAATGGCGATGTGGCCTGCATTTGAATTTTGAAATATTGAACTGGTTTTTATGGCATTGCTACCACAATTTTTTTGGTATTTGCTCCAACACTGGATTCTATAAGTTTTGGGCATCGTGATTGCTATTTAAATGAGTCAAATTGGGAGGAATTGATACCCATTATTCTTGTGGTTAAACTTGTCCTTAGGCTCAATTATCATCCTTGAGAGGTATGGGAAAATGGGGTTTCGCAATAAAAATGTGTTTTATTAAATGGGGATTTATAGTTTTGATGGGATTCAATTTGAAATTTCATGCTTTCTTCCCTTCTCCCTTGTTGCTTGGCATATGTTCCATTTTATTTTTTCTACTAAGGAAAATACCACACAAAATATAAAAGTAATGTTATGCAAAATGTAAAAGTAATGCCATGAAAACGAAATGTTTAAGAAATCTTAGTGATTTTTCCTCATTATAATAAAAATTATAATGGAGCTCAAATATTATAATGAAGAGGAATTATGTTGCCGCTCCCATTCCTACTCATCTTATGACTTGACCCCACAACCTCTCCATTTGCATACTTGCAACGTATCTTTCTACAACTTATGAATTTATGAATGATATGCACAAAAGGAAAGTGGTTATTTTATTGTTGAGTTGTGCTCACCATTTCATCACTTTCGTCATTATTGTATTTTATAATGTGGACATTACAATTACGAGAGTGATGTAGTGGTAAATGATACATTTGTTTTACTTGGGGACATTCTTGTTTGTTAAGTGAGTGGATGCATAAAGTTGGGGGACAAAAAAGTGGACACAATTAAAAACACAATTTTTTTAAAAAGGTGTGCACCCTTTTCAAAAGCTCTTTTAAAAAAACCCAATGCATATGTGATCCGGGTTGGTCCCGAGCCTAAATGCCTATACACTTTTAAGAAAATGGCATACACCCTTTACAAAACATGTACGCCCTTTATCTCAAAGGGCATATGCCCTTTGAGTTCAAGTAGGTTGTTTTTGTGCTTGGTCAATTAGAGCTTTATATATTCAAGTAAATATTTAGTAAAATAAATGTAATAAGCATAAGAATATAAAATTAAGTATAAATTTAGATTTAATTTTATATTCTTATACTTTAAATTTATTCAACTAAATATTACAAATTAGGGCCACACTATATCTTCTGAAATCGATTACAGAGCTGTAGGAGTTACCATTTATAAGTTAATTTTTCAAAATCCATTCTGATTAATACTTAGTTTTTAGAATTTTAGGATGGGAATATAGAATGATAAACAAAGTTTTGAATCATGTTACATATGTAACAGATCTATACCATTGAGTATTACATGGCTACTTTACCTATTTGATTATTCCCTAACTACTTTAATTACTTGAGTATGCCCTACCTAATTAATTAACTGAGCCATATCTTGATCTCAATGTGTATGCCCTACCTAAATATGTAAGCCATATCTTAATCTTAACTATTCCATACCTACCTTGTACTTAAGTATGCCCTACCTAATTTAAATACTTGAGTATGCCTTGCATAATTTAACTACTTGAGTACATGCCATACCTGATTGAATATCAAAGTCATATCTTGATCTTGAGTATGCCGACCTAAATACGTGAGCCATATATTTATCTTAACTATGCCCTACCTACCTTATTATACTTGAGTATTCCCTACCTACTTTTTATACTTGAGTATGCCCTACCTACCTATCTTTATTTCCCTACCTATGTGAATATTCCATACCTAATTGAGTATACCCTACCCAATTAAATACCTGAGCCATATCTTGATCTTGAATACTCTAAAACTCACCATATATATATTCCCTGAGTCATATATTGAATACCTAATACCTGATTAAATACATGGTCCATATCTTGATAGGAGTTAGGGCATTATCATGCTTGAAAATCATTAGAGGGTTCATTATTGGATTAAGGGATAAAGAAGAGGGGTTATTATCAAGAGATGCTTGAAAAATAAGAGAGGGAGGCATTATCACCTATTTAGAGAAAGGAGAGGGGAATTGATTGATCCATATATTTAAAGGAGAGGGGGCATTCTCACCTACATAAATAAAGGAATGACTAGGGACAAATGTGTAAAAGGATTGAAGGTGGATTTACGTTGAGTTCCTAAATAGTTTATGGGTTTTTAATCAATGGGTCTATCGATATGCATAAATGACTAGCCTGTAGCATGTGACCTATATATCTATATAGTAATGATATAGTCATTCATGTATTACATCTACCACATACCTAGTACTACATATAGGTATGTGGTCATTCATATATGACATCTACATGTAGCCATGACACAATCACTCATACTGGACATGAATATAGCTGATCACCCTCATACACTCCATTTGGAATCGAATGAATCAAAACACCATTCATGATTCATCATAAAAAGATACCATTCACTCCAAAACAAATGTTAGATAGATGGGTCAATCCATGCATGATTAAATTCTAATCTCATGCATGCATGATCTAATTGAATTATTCTAGACATGCATAGAATAGATTCATCTTCTAACATTTCAATCTCACATAAAACACTACCACTACTATTTGTGGTGGAGGGAAGTGCTTGCAAACCCTATAAATTATCAGTCTCATATAAAAATCACTCATATCGATATCTACCTTTCCCCAAACTATAATGAAAGAGGGAGCCAAGAATATAAATCATCATTCATCATTGTAATCACTCCCTCATAATTCATCATCATCCCTCATCCCTCTCTCATCAAACTTCATTGTCCTTCATCATCCCTCATCACCCCTAATGATAATGTCATTAGTCTTCATCATCCCTAATCACTCCCTCATTAGCCCTCATCATTTGTGATCACTCCTTCATCATTTTGCAACATCCCTAGTCACTCTCTCATCATACCTAATTTTCCCTCATCATCCTTAATCACTCCCTATTATCTTAAACATCTTGAATTTTCCATAGTCACTCTCTCATCATCTGTCATCATCCCTATCACTCCTTCGATGGCCCTCATTGTCCCTAATCACACCATCATTGATCCTCATCGTCCTTAAACATCTAAAATCACTCCCTCATCATCCTTAATTACTCCCATATTGACCCTCATCATCCCACATCAATCCTAATCACCCCCTCATTATCCCTCATCATACCTTATCATCCCTAATCACTCCCTCATCAGCTCTCATTATCTCTTATAATCCCTAATCACCCTCTCATTGACCCTCATCATCCTTCATCATCCTTCATTGTCCCTAATCACTCCCTCATCATCCCTCATCATCCCTGATTGGCTCTCATTATGCTTAATCACACCCTCATCGAACCTCATCATCCCTATTCATCAATAATCACTCCCTTATTGTCCTTCATCATCCTTATTCAATCCCTTATCAATCTTCATCATCCCCAATCACTCCATCATCGGCCCTCATCATCCTTAATCATCCCCAATCACTCCTCCAATAGCCTTCATTGTCCCTAATCACACCATAATTGACCCTCATCATCCCTAATCATCCCTAATCACTCCCTCTTCATCCTTCTTCTCCCTAAACATTAAACCCCAAACCCCAAAATCATAAACCCTAATACTTATTACAGAAACAAAAAATCAACACAAAATATAATTATATATTACATTTAATTTTATACTACATTTTATATTATTATACTTATTACATTTATTTTACTAAATATATCCTTATACACACAAAAAAAATCAACACATAAAATATTGTAGATCAAAGGGTGTACACCCTATGTAGTACAAAGGTCTTATACACACAAACAAAAACCAACATAAAAAATGTTGTAGATCAAAAGATGTATAACTTTTACTCAAGGGAATATGTCCTATGTAGTACAAAGAGCATACACCCTTTTAAGGGTGTACTCCCTTTGTAATACATAGGGAATACACCTTTTATAAAATGTGTAGTCATACAAAATGCAAGAAATTGGTAACTTGAGCATGGCTAATGACACCCAATCCTTAGGTCCCTCTTGCTTTCTCTCTAAAATCTCTTAGGCTTGTTTTCATTGATTTTCAGTCATATATGGCCTTCTAGATTTTATCCCAACTGAACTAGGACCCTCTCTTCATGACTAATCCTTTTCCCCAAGCCTCGTTAGCTTAGGACAATAGCATCTACTTGGACACTAGTGCTAGAACCTAGGGTGTCCAAATTTTAGTGCTATTGTCCAAGTACATCTTAATCCCCAATGGTCATTTCTTTTTGAATCCTTATCTTGAATCATGTCAGCTTAATGTGAATTCATTTAACCCATGACCAATATATCCAATATAATCCCATTCAAAGATCATTTGGAAGGAGTTGGAAAATATCATTCAAGCAAGCAAAAATACAAGCAAGACCATTCAAGCAATCTTCCCTATTCTCTACATACAGTTAGCCTATACATTTTCAAGCCAATTCAAGTCCTTACACCAATCTCTAGTTATCTTAAGCATACCCAATTTTAGCATTTCTTGTATTTCATTCACTACTGCACCAAGCACTCTTAAAGGGAGAACTATATATGGCTTGATCCCTCCTTAGAGTATTGACATGTAGGTAGTGTGCCCATACACAGGGTGTGAAGCATGTCTAATCAATCCCTTATTGTCCTTCATCATCCCTATTCACTCTCTTATCAATCTTCATCATCCCCAATCACTCCATCATCAGCCCTCATCATCCCTAATCATCCCCAATCACTCCTCCAATAGCCTTCATTGTCCCTAATCACACCATAATTGACCCTCATCATCCATAATCATCCCTAATCACTCCCTCATCATCCTTCTTCTCCCTAAACATTAAACCCCAAACCCCAGAATCATAAACCCTAATAAAAATCAACACAAAATATAATTATATATTACATTTAATTTTATACTACATTTTATATTATTATACTTATTACATTTATTTTTCTAAATATATCCTTATACACACAAAAAAACCAACACATAAAATATTGTAGATCAAAGGGTGTACACCCTATGTAGTACAAAGGTCTTATACACACAAACAAAAACCAACATAAAAAATGTTGTAGATCAAAAGACATACAACTTTTACTAAAGGGAATATGTCCTATGTAATACAAAGAGCATACACCCTTTTAAGGGTGCACTCCCTTTGTACTACAAAGTGCATACACCTTTTATCAAATGTGTAGTCATACAAAATGTAAAAATTGGTAACTTGAGCATGGCTAATGACACCCAATCCTTAGGTCACTCTTGCTTGCTCTCTAAACTCTCTTAGGCTTGTTTTCATTGATTCTCAGTCATCTATGGTCTTCTAGACTTGATCCCAACTAAACCAGGACCCTCTCTTCATGACTAATCCTTCTCCCCAAGCCTCGTTATCTTAAGACAATAGCATCTAACTTGAACACTAGTGCCAGACCCTAGGGTGTCCAAATTTTAGTGTTATTGTCCAAGTACATCCTAATCCCCAATGGTCATTTCTTTTTGAATCCTTATCTTGAATCATGTCAGCTTAATGTGAATTCATTTAACCCATGACTAATAGATCCAATATAATCCCATTCAAAGATCATTTGGAAGGAGTTTGAAAATATCATTCAAGCAATAAAAAATACAAGCAAGACCATTCAATAAATCTTCCCTATTCTCTACATACGGCTAGCCTATAAATTTTCAAGCCAATTCAAGTGCTTACACCAATCTCTAGTCATCTTAAGCATACCCAATTTTAGCATTTCTTGTATTTCATTCACTATGGCACTAAGCACTTTTAAAAGGAGAACTATATATGGCTTGATACCTCCTCAAAGTATTGATATGTAGGTAGTGTGCCCATACACAGGGTGTGAAGCATGTCTAATCACTCACTTATTGTCATTCATCATCCCTATTCACTCCCTTATCAATCTTCATCATCCCCAATCACTCCATCATCGGCCCTCATCATCCCTAATCATCCCCAATCACTCCTCTAATAGCCTTCATTGTCCCTAATCACACCATAATTGACTCTCATAATCCATAATCATCCCTAATCACTCCCTCATCATCCTTCTTCTCCCTAAACATTAAACCCCAAACCCCAAAATCATAAACCCTAATAAAAATCAACACAAAATATAATTATATATTACATTTGATTTTATACTACATTTTATATTATTATACTTATTACATTTATTTAACTAAATATATCCTTATACACACAAAAAAAACCAACACATAAAATATTGTAGATCAAAGGGTGTACACCTTATGTAGTACAAAGGTCTTATACACACAAACAAGAACTAACATAAAAAATGTTGTAGATCAAAAGATGTACAACTTTTACTAAAGGGAATATGTCCTATGTAGTAAAAAAAGCACACATCCTTTTAAGGGTGTACTCCCTTTGTACTACATAGGGCATACACCTTTTATCAAATGTGTGTTAGGATACATGAAACACCGGAAGCATACAGTTGATTACCAAACCAAGCAACTTAATATGCGAAAATTAACCAGAATCACAAGTAACTAGAATTCAGAATAACACATGATATGAGAGACAATACACAACTTGTATTAAAACTCTTGAAGAAAAGAATACAATAAAGAAGATGCCACTTCTTCTCCACCACCTCTTCAAAGGCTTCCCACACCTCAAGTGAACAGTAATTCTCTCCTCAAAGCTCTCTCTCTCAAGTCCCAACACACAACTCAAACACAGAGTTGGTGT
This sequence comes from Torreya grandis, assembly GCA_037957365.1. Taxonomy (NCBI): domain Eukaryota; kingdom Viridiplantae; phylum Streptophyta; class Pinopsida; order Cupressales; family Taxaceae; genus Torreya; species Torreya grandis. The sequence goes on along the minus strand of JARHVA010001167.1, from coordinate 2,021,678 downwards.
TCACCTCCTGTGCTCCATGCACACCACAAGTGCTCCACGCACTCCACAAGTACTCAACGTACTTCAAGTAGATCTCCCATGAACCTGCAACAACCTGCAATTCAACAGACCATACTTATGAAAGGAACTCCCTTGCCTTCCTCTTTGCTCTATCTGAGTACACACCTGTACTCCAAGTAGATCCTGCCTGATTCTGCTCCCTGTTGTGTTGCTATCCTTTCTGATCTTGCACACTTACAAATCAACCTAGTTTTGCACACCTGTGAACCTTGACCTTGCACACATATACACCTGCAGATCAACGATCTTACTTACCATGCAGATCTCCTATAAAGGCCATGCTCACCTGATGACCAAGATCATACATACATGAAGAACCCTGCTGATTCTCCAATCTAGCACCCACACCTGGTACTGTGGCACTAGGAGGAACACACCATAGCTCTACCTCACATACAGAAGGAGCTAACTTTGCTCAACTCAAACTAGAACAAGTTTACAATACAATCATGAGTCTATTATATAGATCTCATCCAAATGATAATTAGACATCTAATTATAATAATTAGATCCGCAGCTCTCAGTCTATAATTAGCTCTAATCATGCAAACACTTGGTTCATTAGCTAATTGCCCGTAACATCCGCAGTCTGAACCACACAGGTGACCGACATTGGCCGATCCCTGACCGACGTCGGTTTCTTCTCTTCACTATCCTGCCGACGTCGGCTAATCAGACCGATGCTAGTTGCTCTGACACTCAGCAACCTTCAACAACCCCTCCAATGGCCTTCTCCATGTCTGCATTAGTGAAACTTTTAGCTCCACAACCTAACAATCTCCCACTTGGAGATAAACAACTACACTGTACCTGTGTGTACCTCCTGTCATCTAAGTACCCTGCCACATCTGAACCTACAAACACATGTAGTGAAGTCTTGACCCTACATGTCATGAATCCCTGCTGCTGGTCCCTCTCAAATACCTAAGAACCCACTTCCTCGAATTGGCTCCTAACTCTCTGACAGCTCCCACTGCATGGGAATACTTAGGTCTATACCAGACCTCATGTGATTTCAGACACTGTACCTGTCCAGCCCTTAGTGTGCTCTGGCTCTGCATCCTGAACCTCACCAACACCTAATTCACATCAGCTCCCACTGGAGACAAAATATACCTGTGATCTCCATGTCTCCCATGTCAAATAATTTCGCTACTCCAAACTCCTCATGACATGCCACTGAACTAACCTTACCCTTAGCTCAGCAAAACCCTGTATGTCTGAACTTGTACCAAGTTCATCTTCCACATACATCAACAAGATAATGTTGCGACCATCATCCACCTGGTAAGACAAACACAATGGTTATATTGACATTGACTAAAGCCCTGCTCTGTCATCCACCTGGTACCACCTGTCAGTCCTGTCCCACTGTCCTGCAGCTCCCTTAAGACCATATGCCTGGTCTTTCGTATCACGTGTCTGTTCACTCTATTCTTCAACTAAGGAATCCATTCATCTCTGTGCTTTCTTTTGGCTGGCAACCCTACCAAAACTCCCATTTGGTTCTGCATCATATCCCTGCCATGCTCCCACCTATTTCCTAGATCCTTCCTGCTCTACAATCAGCAACGAGTATAAAGAAGAGGAACAACAAATTTGAGGGCCTACTTACTTCTTCAGTCCTCCGTATGGGTGTTTGAGACTCCTTGATAGCGTGCTATCCACCCAAAAATCTGTTACAGTGACTGACCTCGGTCACTCCACAGTCTGCATCCGATCGACGTCAGTTCCCATGCATCTATCCCTAACTACCGACCCTGCCGACGTCGGTGTCCATGTTGCCGATGTCGGTCCTCCTAACCGATGTTGGTCTTACCTATTGCTGACATCACCGGCTTTGGTCTACACATGACCGACATCGGCACCTGTCTGTTCGATGCCGGTTCCTCCTGACCAATGCCGGTACCTGTGTTCACCTGTGAGTGATGAATTTTTACCCGCAAGCTCCTTTGAATCAATCCCCATGTCCAAATTGCCCTGCTCAGAAGTATCTAGCCCCATCCAGTGGTCTCTGTTCGCCATCTCCTCCAAGAACACCAAGGCTTTCCAGTTCTTAAGCCTGTCAAATATATCTATCTTCCGCTTAAGAACATGCATCTCCTTCCTGCTCATGTGACCAAGCCTACGAAGCCACGTCTCTGCAACAGAAGAAGAATCAGTAATATAAACAAGTAGATAAAGAGTACCTATTTTCTTACCACCAGCTAATTCAAGTGCATCTGCTGTGAGATTTCTTGTGCATCTCTCATCACCCAATCTTTCTGAAGAAATTAGCCATATCTCCAAACCTGAGACCTGCGTGACCTTCATCAACACCTATGTGTTGGCTGCCTGCAATTTCAGCTTCACTTTTCCTTTGCCAATTCTTTGGCAAGGCTCACCAGCTCCTCTACCTGGGGCTGCATGGAAAGAGGCAACCGAATCTTTTATCCAAGATTAAACTTTATCCAAGAAACCTCCTAGAGCATCCTGTGCAACAACACCTGCTACATCTGCTTCTTCAATTTCTTCATGCTGATCTGCTACCAACCAACAATAATATTTTGCCTGCTCTTTCTTTCCATGGGACCGTAAGTGACCATCTGTGATTTTCAACTCCTCCATTCTTAGCTTACTTTGATTTGCCGTTGCTCTACTCCCACTCAATTAGAAACCCCTGAGAGTGACCTGTAACCAAACACAAAACCTGCTTCCTGCAACCTTACCTCTGATACCACTTGTTAGGATACATGAAACACCGGAAGCATACAGTTGATTACCAAACCAAGCAACTTAATATGCGAAAATTAACCAGAATCACAAGTAACTAGAATTCAGAATAACACATGATATGAGAGACAATACACAACTTGTATTAAAACTCTTGAAGAAAAGAATACAATAAAGAAGATGCCACTTCTTCTCCACCACCTCTTCAGAGGCTTCCCACACCTCAAGTGAACAGTAATTCTCTCCTCAAAGCTCTCTCTCTCAAGTCCCAACACACAACTCAAACACAGAGTTGGTGTTCACCTCCCGTGCTCCACGCACACCACAAGTGCTCCACACACTCCACAAGTACTCAACATACTTCAAGTAGATCTCCCATGAACCTGCAACAACCTGCAATTCAACAGACCATACTTATGGAAGGAACTCCCTTGCCTTCCTCTTTGCTCTATCCGAGTACACACCTATACTCCAAGTAGATCCTGCCTGATTTTGCTCCCTGTTGTGTTGTTGTCCTTTCAGATCTTGCACACCTGCAAATCAACCTGGTTCTGCACACCTGTGAACCTTGACCTTGCACATACATACACCTGCAGATCAACGATCTTACTTACCATGCATATCTCCTATAAAGGCCATGCTCACCTGATGACCAAGATCATACATACATGAAGAACCCTGCTTATTTTCCAATCCAGCACCCACACTTGGTACTGTGGCACTAGGAGGAACACACCATAGCTCTACCTCACACACAGAAGGAGCTAACTTTGATCAACTCAAACTACAACAAGTTTACAATAAAACCATGAGTCTATTATATAGATCTCATCCAAATGATAATTAGACATCTAATTACAATAATTAGATTCACAGCTCTCGGTCTATAATTAGCTCTAATCATGCAAACACTTGGTTTGTTAGCTAACTACCCGTAACATCTGCAGTCCAAACCACACAGGCAACCGACGTCGGTCCCTGTCTGTCTGGAGGTGACCGACGTCGGCCGATCCCTGACCGACGTCGGTTGCTTCTCTTCACTATCCTGCTGACGTCGGCTGATCAGACCAACGTCGGTTGCTCTGACACTCAGCAACCTTCAGCAACCCCTCCAATGGCCTTCTCCATGTCTACATCAGTGAAGCTTTTAGCTCCACAACCTAACAATGTGTAGTCATACAAAATGCAAAAAATTGGTAACTTGAGCATGGCTAATGACACCCAATCCTTAGGTCCCTCTTTCTTGCTCTCTAAACTCTCTCATGCTTGTTTTCATTGATTCTCAGTCATCTAAGGCCTTCTAGACTTGATCCCAACTAAACTAGGACCCTCTCTACATGAATAATCCTTCTCCCCAAGCCTCGTTAGCTTAAGACAATATCATCTAACTTGGACACTAGTGCCAGACCCTAGGGTGCCCAAATTTTAGTGTTATTGTCCAAGTACATCTTAATCCACAATGGTCATTTCTTTTTGAATCCTTATCTTGAATAATGTCAAATTAATGTGAATTCATTTAACCCATGACCAATAGATCCAATATAATCCCATTCAAATATCATTTGGAAGGAGTTGGAAAATATCATTCAAGTAATAAAAAATACAAGTAAGACCATTCAAGTAATCTTCCCTATTCTCTACATACAATTAGCCTATACATTTTCAAGCCAATTCAAGTCCTTACACCAATCTCTAGTCATCTTAAGCATACCCAATTTTGGCATATCTTGTATTTCATTCACTATTGCACCAAGCACTCTTAAAGGGAGAACTATATATGGATTGATCCCTCCTCAGAGTATTGGTATGTAGGCAATGTGCCCATACACAGGGTGTGAAGCATGTCTAATCACTCCCTTATTGTCCTTCATCATCCCTATTCACTCCCTTATCAATCTTCATCATCCCCAATCACTCCATCATCGGCCCTCATCATCCCTAATCATCCCCAATCACTCCTCCAATAGCATTCATTGTCCCTAATCACACCATAATTGACCCTCATCATCCATAATCATCTCTAATCACTCCCTCATCATCCTTCTTCTCCATAAACATTAAACCCCAAACCCCAAAATCATAAACCGTAATACTTATTACAAAAACAAAAGATCGACACAAAATATAATTATATATTACATTTAATTTTATACTACATTTTATATTATTATACTTATTACATTTATTTTACTAAATATATCCTTATACACACAAAAAAAAACCAACACATAAAATATTGTAGATCAAAGGGTGTACACCCTATGTAGTACAAAGGTCTTATACACCCAAATAAAAACCAACATAAAAAATGTTGTAGATCAAAAGACGTACAACTTTTACTAAAAGGAATATGTCCTATGTAGTACAAAGAACATACACCCTTTTAAGGGTGTACTCCCTTTGTACTAGATAGGGCATACACCTTTTATCAAATGTGTAGTCATACAAAATGCAAAAATTGGTAACTTGAGCATGGCTAATGACACCCAATCCTTAGGTCCCTCTTGCTTGCTCTCTAAACTCTCAGGCTTTTTTTCATTGATTCTCAGTCATCTATGGCCTTCTAGACTTGATCCCAACTAAACCAGGACCCTCTCTTCATGACTAATCCTTCTCCCCAAGCCTCATTAGCTTAGGACAATAGCATCTAACTTGGACACTAGTGCCAAACCCTAAGGTGTCCAATTTTTAGTGCTATTTTCCAAGTACATCTTAATCCCCAATGGTCATTTGTTTTTGAATCCTTATCTTGAATCATGTCAGCTTAATGTGAATTCATTTAACCCATGACCAATATATCCAATATAATCCCATTCAAAGATCATTTGGAAGGAGTTGGAAAATATCATTCAAGCAAGCAAAAATACAAGCAAGACCATTCAAGCAATCTTCCCTATTCTCTACATACAACTAGCCTATACATTTTCAAGCCAATTCAAGTCCTTACACCAATCTCTAGTCATCTTAAGCATACCCAATTTTATAATTTCTTGTATTTCATTCACTATTGCACCAAGCACTCTTAAAGGGAGAACTATATATGGCTTGATCCCTCCTCAGAGTATTGGTATGTAGGCAGTGTGCCCATACACAGGGTGTGAAGCATGTCTAGTGCATCTTACACTTACTAACCTCTTTTATCCATTTACTAAAGCTTCTTTTAATTGCATAGAAGATACAAGTATATAAAGAATCAGATCTATAGAGATCTTTGTTGACATCAAGGACCTAAAAACTAGTACACAAGCTCATATTGAGTAGGTGAACAAAACCTAAAAAGATTAAATCTTCAAGATAATAGTGCCAGAGAAGGACTATAGCACTGGAGCCCAAGGTGTCCAATTCCAATGCTCCTCTCCAATCATAAAATGAAGTCTAGGATCTTGTTTGTGATAGTGTCCTATTCTTGCACACAAATTTCTAGACACTATCTCAATCAAAACAATCCAAAATAAGCTAAGTTTGATTTTCTCTCTCTCACTACTATTTTAAAAAAAGGTCTAATTGCAATTTAATTTCACAAATAAGTAACTTTAATTAGAAATATTATTTATTGATTTCTCCTAGTCATACCCATTTTTTAAATATGAATAAAACTCCATTATTCTCCAAAAATAACAAATCATTTGTTGAACCCAACTTACTTCGAATTGCACATAAAAACCCTAGGGTAAATTTCTAGCCTATTTTTTTCCATAAATTTTTAAATTTTTTCTTAAATATTTAAAGTATAAATTCATCCAAAATTTTAAAATTTAGTAGTAAATTTTAAAATAATTTTATTTCAAACCCTAGTTGCATTAACTAGCTCCCAATAATTTTTTAATATTAATCCAATATTTTTTTGATTTTTTACTCGCATATCTAAATCAAAAATTTGATTCAAATTCTTAAATTCAATAGTAATTTCAAAAATAATTTTATTTCAAACCCTAGTTGCATCAACTAGCTCCCAGTAAATTTTTAGTAATTTTCTAATCATTTTCTAAATTTTTAGTTGCATATTAAAATAAAAAAATCACTTCAAATTTTAAAAATTCATAGTAGTTTTTAAAAAAAATATTTTCCTCAAAACCCTAGTTGCATCTCCTAGGTCCCATTAAATCAAACACTTTCTCATAATTTTTTAAATTTTTACTTGCATAATTAACTCAAAAATTCAATTTCAATTTCAAAAATTCATAGTATTTTGTAAAACTATCACTATTAAATCCCTAGTTACATATACTAGCACCTATTTACTTCTTGAGGTATCACCTTACATCCATAATCAAATTTCAAAAATGATTCTCACTTATGTACAATTTTTTCTTACATTTCTTACAAATAACAAGGAAACTATAATGGGCCCTATCATGTATATGAATGATGAAATCTATCATATCTTAGTACAAAGCTTCATCCTTTGCATTTCATGCTTCTATTTAATTATATAAGATATTATTAGAAAATTCATTGCCAAAAATGCACAAAATTTCAAAATTCTCTTTGTATATTTTCTTTTGCTCATACTAAATAATTACCAACTCCATTTTGCTAAACACATTCAAAATGTTATGTTACATGTCAAAAGCTTATATGCCTTTACACAAAAAATCATAATTTCTACCCTTTACTTTCTATTTCTCATGTGGAAATTTTTTCAAGTTTATCATGCCAAATGCATTCAAAATATTATGTTACATGTCAAAAGTTTATATGGATTTATGTAAAAATTCATGATCTCTATCCTTTAATTTCTATCACTCATGTAGAAAAAATTTCAAGCTTATCATGCTAGACATGTTAGGATTCATGCCAAATTTTCTATGCATTCATGCATAAATTCATGCTCTCTCTCCTTGCTTGCTATCTCTCATGTGGAGTGTTCTTTATAAAAATATTTTTATATAACTTATAACTCCAATTACATGCATTTTATCCCACATACATGGTTTCTATCTAGAGGATCCATTACATAAGCTAACAACCACATGTCAAGTTTCAATGTCATATCTTATGCATAGAAAATAATTTCCTTCTCCTCCTCTCCCCCAAAAGGGTGATATCTACTTTCCCTCTAACCAGGTCCATGCTATAACACCTCTAAAAGGTGAGGCAGCCCATACTATTGCTCATAATGCATATATTCAGCCTATAGCTTCTTCAAAACCTCTTCAACATATGTGCTTACATGTTCAATCAAAAGAATTTAAGGTTTGCACTTGTGAGACTCTAAGGGATCAAATCACTAGTATGCGCAAGTTAATTTTAGATTTACAAATGTAGAATATGAAAAGATCACAACATTGGAAAATCATATTATAATGCAAAAGCCTCAAAGGCACCCTAGTGCCAATCATGTTTATGTACCTTCACCCAATAAATTTATTGCAAGCAATGTCACATATCAAAATAATAAATCACAATAAAGTAACTATAGAACTAGTGGTTCACAAAGCATTCAAAATCAAATAAGAGTTTGAGTGAGGTACTAAGAGAAATGATTAAATCTAAGGTGTTCAAACTACCTCCTCTACATCTAGTGGGAAGATCTGGATATTATTGTGCATATCATAGAATGTATGGGCATCACATAGATTCATATTTGGCATTGAAACAACATATACAATAGATAATTACTAATGATGACCCTATACAAGGTAAATCAATTGAGCCATCCATAGTGACACATGAATACATTCATAAAGGGTCAAATTTAGAAATAGTACAAAGGTGGTTATCAAAGCATAACTTAGAATAAAAAAATGATCAAAAAGAAAAATCAGAGAAAAAATTAATACCAAAAAACACAGGTAAATCATGAAAAAGATGCAAATGTACCCCTCCAAAATGAGACACAATTTTTAAATTAATATGGGTTTGGTCAAAAATATCTACAATAGTTTGATTTTCAAGGTCAAGTGTTGGACAAGCATGCTCAAGGCATCACTACTCCTATTCTAGCAATTGATAATGTTTGTCACCAAGGTTTGAGATTTATTAAAAATCCTAAGGCAAATCATTCATAGACATAATTTATCAAAGGAAAAGATATAAATACAACAAAAGTTAACACTAACATTCCATTGGTTCAAGATCAAGATGATAATGATGAGTATAATAATATAGGTTATTAGGATTTCCAAGATACCAACAATGAATTTGAATATTCAAAGTCATATTTGCATCCATTCCCTTGTGATTCACAATCATGCATGATTCCTTTATTTGATACATGACACCATGATAGGGAATCTCCCATGAGACTCAACGGTTAGTATCATACTTTCCCAATTTTTCTTGTACATAGTTTTTATTGTTTGATTGTACATAGTTTCTTATGCTTGATTATATATAGCTAAAATAATTCCAAAATACAAAAACAATATAACATTTCAAAAATCCCAAAAACATTCAAATATGTCAAAAACAACAAAAACATTTCCATTGTATACATCATATATGCTTTGCATTGCTACTATTATGCTATGACTTGCATTTGTTGTTTCATGCTATTGTATGTCAATTTATCTACATTACCATGCTTCACTTGATCTTCTTTGAGTGTGTGTAGTGACATCTAGCTACTTGATTGATTCACTCTACCCATTAAGGGGACATCTTACTTATACATTCGAGACACATTTTGATATACATACCCATTAGGGGCATCTTCTACATGACTACACCATCTAGGTTATGTCATTCCTACACTACACACTCCAAGTTATCATGGTGATGTACATGACTTACTAGATTACATAGATTACCATATCAAAATTTTACTAGTATCTAACACATGTGTATCTCTTAGCATATACCTAGTCTTGTACTAAACATGTCTTATATACTTTCACTCTTGCTTTGATTAGTTATATGTGATTCTATCTTTCTAGTTATTACATTCTTTCTCTTTTTGCTTAGCATAGCTTGTTGAATTGAATTTTTAGTTCCTGTTTGTGTCTTATATGTACCTTAGAACATTTTCCAATGTCCTTTACTTCTATTCATGTGTGTGCCTTAGGACATTTGCTGATGTCCTTTTCTTTTACTCTTATATGAGCTTATGTCCCTTGTGCCAACATTTCTTATTTCACTTGTATGCATATGTGGCATTTGAACATGCCTTGTATGCTTGCTTTCTAGTTTGAATGACATGTGCACATGTCCCTTGTTCGTATGGCCCCTTGGCCACCCTTGTATGCTTCTTGCTTCTTGCTTTGTGTGCTTGTTGCTTGATTTCTTCTTGATTGTTGTAATGCCACGATCCATATTATGCATTTTCCTATTCTCTTGGATGCCATGATGGACATCATGCTCTATCCCTCTTTGACCAAAATAAAAACTAACAAACTAACAACTAACATTTTAAATTTCAATTCAATTCAATTCAAGAATATTGCACATGCTACTACATTGTTACATCTATCTAGGCATATATACCCTTATTAATCTAACAATATTTCAATTCAAACCATGTTATATCTTGAGATAGGTTGTTGATTGTTATTGCTGTATCATGTATATTTATAGCTTAATACACTTATAGGAATTTTTTTCTAAGGGCAGTCATTACAGGGTATCTATTCCTACCCTCAAAAGAGGGTAAAAAATAGAGGTTTTTCTATAAAGATCAGAGATCCTATCGGTCAAAAAACCCAGTTTTAGAACAACCAAAATAGTAACCAATCATCAAACCACTCAAAATAGACTAGGTAGATAGTCAAGATTCTAGAACAGTGATCAGTTTTAGCCTAGGATAATAATGCCAAGGTTGGAATACAACACCAGACACTAAGGTGTCTACTTTCGGTGCTCCTATCCAAACAAAAAAAAACTAGGTTTTATAGAAGTAAGAAAAAAGGTAGGTTCAAATATAGTTTTGTAGAATTAAACCAGTTCAAATCAACAATTTTTAGTACAGTTTTCTCAGAGAATCTAGACATAGAGGCATCATGCATGGCATGATTGGTTCTCACTTCTATTTTTAGATATGGAAGTTGTTATAACTTATAGATCAAAATCCATGTTTTAAACACCAATGATTGGGGGTAGATTTTCACAGTACTTTTTCTTCTTTTCTTTTAATTTTTAGCATTACCAAAGCATTCTCAATAGTTGCATGCCTTATTCCATTTGCAGGTGGTTGGCATCATTTTGGAGTGGATTTCATATAATCCTAACCTCCACATTATTGAATACTTGAGTTCCTGAGTGGCTTCCACATAAGCCAAATTATTAGTATTGGAGTGGCTTTCATACAAGCCTAATCTCCATCTTTTCTAAGTTGGCCAACATTGGCCTAGTTTTCAACATACATTCAGCTATCCACACCACATTGTCATAATTTTAGAGCATTCATGGGATTAAAAAGCCATATCATATGACATACTTCTTCATACCATTATTAGTTCATAGTTTCACTTCATGGGGCAATGATGGAGTCAAAGGGCTAGCCTTTGTATTCTTGAGCCACCTATTTAATGGGATTGGACACAGAGTCCAAACATCGATTAACACACTCATGATCATCTAACTTCACTTAGTAGGTAATGATGGGCCTAAAGGTCCAATATTTGAATTATTAAGCCACTTTCTAAGGAATTGAGCACACAACTCTATTCGTGATATAAATTTTGGTACAACATCATCCAACATATCCAACATTACTCAACATCAAAACAGGTTTTGTATTTGCTCACATACCCAGTGAGGTGTATTCATTCCTTTCTCTTCCTCTCTCTTATCCAACTTTGTATGCTCTTGTTTTATATTGCATATAATAAGAATTGATCTACTCTTTATTTTCCTTTCGTAGATTCACACTTACATAATGTGCTCTCTATGCACTGTCCAACATTACTTAGCATCACAAGCTTCATGGGCTTCACCTTTGCATATAAGTTTAGGTACACTTTCTATTTTCCTTTATCCTAGTATTTTGCTTTGTTTGATCACTAGAATAAAGGAGGGGCAAGTGTAGTCATACAAAATACAAAAATTGATAACTTGAGCATGGATAATGACACTTAATCTTTAGGTCCCTCTTGCTAGATCTCTAAACCCTCTTAATCTTATTTTCATTTATTCTCAGTCATCCATGGACTTCCATACTTGATCCTAGCTAGGCCAGGACCCTCTCTTCATGACTAATCCATTCTCTAAATCCTAATAAACTTAGGGTAATAGTAACCAACTTGGACACTAGCATCAGACCCTGAGGTGTCTAGCTTTTGACACTATTGTTTAAGTGCATTTTAAGCCCCAACAGTCATTTAGTTTCGGATCCTTATCTTCAATCATGTTAGCTTAACATGAATTCATTTAACCTATGACCAATAGATCCATATATAATCCCATTCAAAGATCATTTGAAAGGGGTTGGAAAATATCATTCAAGCAAGCAAGACCACTCAAGAAATCTTCCCTATTCTTTGCATACATCTAGCCTATACACTTTCAAGCCAATTCAAGTCCTTACACCAGTCCTTAGTAATCTCAAGCATACCCAATTTTAGTATTTCTTGTATTTCATTCATTATTGCACCAAGCACTCTTAAAAGGAAAACTACATATGGATTGATCCTTCTTCAGAGTATTGGTATGTAGGCAGCATGCCCATACATAGGGTGTGAAGCACATCCAATTCATTTTACACACACTAACCCATTTTTCCTATTTATGAAAGTTTCTTTTAATTATATATAAGATACAAGTATATGAATAATTAGCTATACAAGGAGCTCTATTGAGAGTGAGGACCTAAAAATTGGTACGTAGGCTCACACTGAGCAAGCAAACAAAACCTAGAAATATTAAATCCTCAAGACAATAAAATCAAAGGGATATAGTACTGAAGCCTAGGGTGTCTAGTTCTAATGCTCCTATGTAATCAGAAAATGAAGTCCAATATCCTATTTACAATAGTGTCCCAGTCCTGTACACAAATTTCCAAACCCTGACTCATTCAGAGAAGTCCAAAATAAGATAAGTTTGATTTTCTCTCTCTCACTACTATTTTTAGAAAATGTCTAATTGTAATTTAATTTCACAAATTAGTAACTTTAATTAGGAATATTATTTACTGATTTCTCCTACTCAGACATGTTTGTTAAATAGGAATAAAACTATATTATTCCCTAAAATAACAAATTAAAAAAAAGTATATTTCATATAAAACATGACATTTCATAGGGCATATGCCCTTTGAAAATTTTCAAGATTTCAATTTTCTACATGCCCTCCAAATTTGGCTCGATTTTAGGCCTGAGGGTCCAAAATAAGCTTAAACCTTGTCATAGACCAACCCATATGATTGTTTATAAATTTATTTTTTTAAATCTTTGTCAACACATCTGATTAGTCAAATTTCATTCTTATTTTTTTTTAAAAATTATATGGATTTGTTGAGGGGAAAACATAGTTTTTAAATATATGATTTTTTTCAATGTTAAACTATCATTTGTAATTATTACTTAATTTCTACACTACATACCTCATTATGGAATATATACATATCGTTAAAAATAAATTTATAAAATTTTGACCATTTATCAAAAAATTGTAAAACTTATATCTCAACAATCTACACATCATTAGTTATGTTTAAAAAAAAATTGATTTTGAAGAAGTTAAGGTCAAAAAGTTATGTTCATACACTTGTAGTTTCAATTTTGTATCTGTCTTGACTTGTAATATATATATATATATATATATATATATATATATATATATATATATATATATATATATATATCTATGTATGTATGTATGTATGTATGCATGCATGTATGTATGTATGTATGTATGTGTACACACACACACCAACACACACAAACTACATGCAAAATGACACAATTCATGTTTTTATGTTATTCTTAAATGCATTTTCCAAGTGTCTAAAATTCTCTCAAAATTCAACTATTGTTATTTTTAGAAAAAAATGTTACTTTAAGCCTCCCCCATTTGTCCCCCATTATCTTACATCTACCCAAGTTTTTCATTTTATTCTAGGTTTTATTTCTTACAATCTAGTACTAGAATTTTTTTGTGGGCAACATGGCTCAGGGTCCTTTTGTTAAATTGATCATTGAATATTATGCATAGTTATTTTGTGATTTATCGAGTTTGGGTGAATGTGAGTTAATTATTGAAACATCTATAACCCAATTACATGTTGGGAGTGTTAGTCCAACATGTAAGGGAAGACATGTCCATTATGAGTGCTAAGTTTAGGCCCAAGGTTTTTAATTTGTAACCATAAAATTTAGACATTATGTGATAATTTTAAATTATAATAGTGTGTGGTATAAATTTGAAGGCACTATAGATTATAAATTAAAAAATTGAACAAACCATCAAGATTTTTGTAGCTATTGATAGATAAGAGAAAATAAAACAACTAACACAATAAATATGTTTGTCCAAATAGAAAGGCAGAGAGCTCAGAAAACAACATGGAGGAGATATGAGGGAAGGGTACACACACACAACACCTTTTGAATTATTTTAGATTTATTCTTAGATAATGTTGTTCCAACATAAAAGTGTTATGCCATTAGCCTATAGCATGTAATGGAATATGTGTAGCTGACTTGTGGCTATCGTAACCTTTAATTAAGTCATATGCTTATTTATTTAACTTCACTTTAATCATAGGGTTGGCCTCGGTTGATTCCATAACATATTTAGGGTATATATATGAGGTAGTGGTAGGGTACATATATGAGTTATTTCCTAATAATATTATGAATTTTATTCTTAGTGTATGGTTGTGTAGGTTTCCCCCTCGAAGTGGCTCATCGTTTATTCATACATTCTTCTCTATTTCAATCATATTATGATCTATTGATGTGATTTTAATATATTTGTTATGTAGTTTCATTATAAGTTGTATAAGAGGTTTGATTTGGGAAAAAGTGTGGGAGAACCCCTAATTTTAGATAATCTCTTATATCTTATGATCCATTACACATTTTTTTATTGGAGTTGGAAAATCATTCAAGGACACTACAATAAACAAAATCAAGGTTTGGTGATCATTTTTAGTGAGTTATTATAGTTTTAGGGTTTTTCATAGATTAACTCTACAAGCTACATTTAAAGATTTTTTATTGTTTCATTAATTTCTAAAAGCTTGAAAAAATCTAATGGGGGTCTGTTCTCTAATTTTTTTGATTTGAGATCGACATAGGTCAAATACCTTTTGGTAAAAGTTTGGTCAAAGTTGAAAATTAAATTCATAATTATCAAGCCTTGGGATGACATGACTATAAACTAGGGGCCATGGAAAAGGTTCTGAAACTCTAGGTAAAACTCCTAACAAAGAGGATATGGAGTCAGAAATAAGAATTAGTGGATCTATTATTCAAAGGTTATCTTTAACAAATTATAACATGAGCCAACTTGAGTTTAATGTGTAAACCATATAGTGTGATATGGATATTAAAGGAGATGCAGAAAAAACCAGTCACCAATTGGGTGAGCATGAGAAATAACTTAATAAATTTTTTAATGTTCCTCTAAATCTATTGTGGATCTTTTGGTCAACCCAATACAACTCAGCGTCTGACTTTGGTTAGTTCCTATTTGGGGCCATGGAAAATTTAATACCAAAATTGGAAATGCATAACTTTGATGGGAATGATCCAGTCACCTTTATCAACCAAATGGTTTTTTTAGTTGCATCAAATCCCATGTGGACAAAATGTGGTAATGGAATATTTATATCTAGATCCTAATAAATTCATTGGTATCAATGGCTTTGTGTTCAAAATAAGAATAAGGATCTTAGTGTCAATTGGTTAATTTTTATTAATGAATTAAAGTTACAACATTTCAATAGTGTGATGGAGAATTACTTCAATTAGTTAGGAAAGTTGTAACAAATAGGATTTGTCAAGGATTTTATTTAGAAGTTCCATAATTTATCTTTGCAAGTGGAGACACTCACAAATGAAAAATTGAATGGCTTATTTTTTGGAGGGCTCAAAGATCACATAAAACATTATGTGTGCATGTTTAATTTGGTTTATATCTTTGAGACTATTGTCATGACATGAAAATTAGAGGAGAGATAACTAGTCAGTAAAAGGTAGTAATTCACAAGTATAAGAGATAGGAAAACTCCAACATAGTCATTCCCCTAGCCTACCAGAATGAATCAATAAACTAAAGAGAAGAGGAAAAAAGGGTTATGTTTTGACTGTGAAAGCAAATACTTGATTGAGGACATAAGTATGAAAAAATAAATTGTTTTACATTAAAGATACCAATGAAGAAGAAGTAATACGAGAGGTTGATCATGGACTATGGGAAGTATCAAAATAAACCCAATCAACTATTTATTTCCATGAATGTTTTGGCTTTATCACTCTACAAACCCTAAAAATAGTGATTTTTCTATTAAAGGTGACATTATTGATTGAATTAGGAAGTAGTCACAATTTCATCAACACAAAATTGGTTGTGCATTTAAACTATTTTGTCTATCCATCTATTGAGTTTCAAGTCATGATTGTAGATGGTGGCATAACTAGTTGTTTTGGGAAATTCCATAGTAAAAACTATTCATGGGAGAATATTTACTATATATCCATATGTTTTTCATTCCTATGGGTGGATCATATATTGTGTTTGGATTCTAATGGCTTACTACTTTGGAAACAATTGAGATGAATTTACAAGAGTTATTCATGCATTTCCATTCCAAGGGAAAGAAATTCGAATTGTGTGGGTTACGTACAAAGTCCCCATAGTTGATGAGTTATCATTGGATGTAAAAGATCAATAAAAAAATGAGTAGATGTGTTTATTGGCTAACCATTTTCAATATAAGAATAATCACCAGAGGGGTTTACACCACCAAATCTAAAAGATATTGTGGAGGAACATTCAGTAGTTCTTTGTGATATGCCAAAAGTAATTCCTCCAAAATGGGTAATGATCATGCATTCAACTATTGTTAAGGTTCCATCGACCCAAAATTAGGCCTTATAGGTACCCATATGTGTAAAAGAGTGAGACTAGGAAGATTGTAAAATGGATGATGGAATCAAGTATTATCCATCATATTTAGAGTGGTTATTCCCCTCTAGTGGTAATGGTGCATAAGAAGGATGAAACTTGGCGCATATGTCATGACTATAGGGAAATAAAAAATTATGCCATAGAATAAAATCTCCCTATTCCTGTAACTAGTGATTTACTAGATTAATTACATGGTGTTATTTATTTTACAAAACTTGATATTCATTTTGCATATCACCATATCATAATTAGAGACAAGGATATTCATTCATAAGACAACATTTAGAACCCATGAGGGACATTATGAATTTATGGTGATGCCTTTGGCCTCATTAATTCACAATCTACATTTCAGAGTTCAATGAACTCTATTTTTTGGACATTTATATGGAAATTTATCTTAGTGTTCTTTGATGATATTTTAATATACCACAAACCATGGTTGGAAGACTTACATCATGTGAATCAGGTTTTGTATATTCTTGAACAACATTAGACTTATTCTAGTCCTTTTAAATGTAGTATTGGAGTTAAGGATTTTGAGTATTTGGGCCAGATTGTTTCACATGAGGGCATCAAGTTGGATCAACACAAGATAAAGGATATGGTATAATAGAAAGTGCCTGAAATCCGCAAAAACCTTTGAGGATTATTGGGGCTTATAGGTTACTAACATAATCCTATAAAAAAATATGGAAACACAATAACACCACTCATAGCCTTACTAAATAGGGACTCCTATTGGAATGAGGTAGCCACCCAAGTATTTGAGAATATCAAAGAGGGTAGGTGCACCACCCTAATTCTAGATACTTTATACTTCACTAAAACATTCATTTTTAAATGTGATGCTTCAGGGTATGGCATGGGAGTAGTACTCACATAAGAAGGATTCCCATTACATTTGAGAGTCATCAACTTAAGGGTAATTTTTAAGGCCATTTATGAGAATGAAATGATGGCTTTCCTTCATGTAGAAAAAAATGGTGATAATATCTAATGGGAATACATTTTTAAGTGAAGACAGATCATGATAGTATAAAATACTTCTTGGAATAGAGGTTATCATCAAAATAAAAACATAAATGGGTCATTAAGATGTTGGGATATGAATTTTAGATATATACAAGAAAAAAATATAATGCCATTGTTGATGTACTATCTAGGAAGAATGAGTCTATATATTCAATGCTGTTCACCATGTTCATATTACAGACTTAGATAGATGAAACAAGATTAGAGTGGGAAAATTGTGTCATTACACATTATATTATTCAAAAGATCCAAAAAGATCCAAGCATATTAGACATTTTTTTATGGAAAGGGGATGTTATCTAGTAAAAGGATAAGTTGTAACTCTTCAAAAATTCAATGATTAAACATAAAGTGATTATGAAAATTCATGCTTATCTAATAGATGGGCATTTAGGCTTCTTGAAAAATTATCATGGAATCAAAAAATATAATTTGGGAAGGAGAAAATGGGATACACATATATGAAGGTATGTTATTTAATAGATTCAAAATGTGTTAATAAATGTATTATTTTCAACATGTTGATACAACTATGTTATCTATAGTTTATCCTTGGCTTATAGTAGTAGATTATTGTTAAATATTTAACTTATATTTATCTTTAATTTCTATAGGTGTGTTTCATGTTTTATTCCCTTATACCCTACTATTTGGTGTATGTTTTATTTTTTATTTTTGTGAATTTGTTATGATATGTATTATTTTATAATTAATGCAAATTTTCTCTACAAAGTAAGTTGATTAAATGCAAATTAACCATTTATTATGTATGACTAAATTTACTATTTGTAGTATAGAGGACCTCAACATTCTTAATGGCATCTAATTTTCTATTAAATGATAATGTTTATTTTACACTAAAGATTTATTTATTTGAAAATAATAAACACATAAATAGTGTTATTTATACAACCTATATGTGAAATTTCTCTTCAAAATTGATCTATGAAAATATAGTCATCTAAAATGTCATTTGAGTGAAATGAGTATCATTTGAGACCACCTTGTCCTTAGATTAGCCCTAGACCTATCTTAGGGCCTCTTTTGATCATTTTATAGCTTTTGTGCGAGCCCAACCCATTCCAAAATATACCAAAAGATGCACTAAGCTACCCTATATGCACCTAGGTCTCATTTTTGCTCATTCCTTCCACTTGGACATTAGCATAATCCTTTATACTATAGTGCATTGCATTATTGACCAAAGGGTATAATTAATGTCCCCTTACTCTTTACTACCCTAATGGATATCTTTATGTTTCTCTAAGCACCCCTAGGGCTGGACTAAACCTATTTCACATCTTGACAAGAACCATAACAATATATATAATCCACTTTCAATCACTTATCCACTAGATGGAAAATTAGATGCAAATACTCATAAATAAACTCATAAAAAATTGTGCAAATCAAGGTCATTGATCCCTATTCTACCCTATTTCTACCTACACCCATCTATAATAACCTAGAGCTTAGATTACTTAGATTTATAGTCTCAAGTCATAATCAAGGCACTGAAACTGATACGCATAATAACATTCACTTGTAATTTCACTAGAACTTAGATTGAGAGAACTACATCAAGCTTGATCCCATTTTGAGGTATTGACATGTAGGTAATGCTTAACACATGGGGTGCTGAGGTCACATCCAAACTACCCTTCTAATTATAATCTTTTTTTAATTTTACTCCTAAAATACCTTAACAAACATGGATGACTAGGGTTTAGCATTGGAATCAATCAAAACAAGGGAAAAACATTAAATCCACATCCATACATACATGCATAGACTCCCGATAACTAGGTGAAGGTATACCTAGAAGTTCACTATCCATATTTTCAAAAGGAAACTCGCATGACACAGAGGAAGTATACTACTATTCATAGGACTACACTATTGTCTGGGAGGGTTTCTAACTCCTGGTTCCTATTCACAACATCTTGCACATGCCATGTACCAATTCTCAACCTATCACTTATCTATCTGAATCAATTTATAGCTAAGCACATCTCTTGTAATTTGTTTTCTATTTATAGAATAATTGGTTAACTAAATTATTGTAAAAATTAGTGACTATTGATATTATTATATTTATTCCCTAATTTATTACTACATAACTTTATCAACCTAGGGTTTTACATTATATAAATCCCTTAAAAGTTAAATCATTTGGTGAACCCAATTTAGTTCAAATATATTGCCTAAAAACTTAGTTTCAATTTTTATCCTTTCATAATTATTATTATGATGAAAGTAATTTTCTACTTTTTGGTATAAAGTTTGGTGGTTTATCTTGCATGTTTATTACCTACCATTTATATAATTATGTGCATGTATGTCACTCCTCTCATGGATCACATTAGAATTTAGCTTAATTCACATATTAGTCCACCTCCTCTTGAGCTCCCTTTCTATGGAAAGCATTTTTATATGGCCAATTTTGAGTTACCTTTGGTTACTACGTGATGATAGAGAGCTTAGATTATTCCTTTTGATCCTCCTCCACCTAGACTAGCTGACTATCTTCACTCCCATCCTGCCTCTATTACTCGCCCTTAGCAAATAGTAGATCCTATGGTTTGAGATATTCCTAGACAAAATTAGATGTCTCCTCAACCTATATAGGAAAAACATAAACCCACCATTCCTCTTCATCCCCAAAATAATAAAATGGGACCTAGGGATCAACATAGAGCATATGATATTTTGGATCAGTTGAGAAATACACCAACTAAGTCTTCTATATCAAAATTACTTTAAAAGGAAACCATCTTTAACGATATTCTTTTTCAAACCCTCAGTCATACATATTTGCCCTAATATATATAATTAGATTATCTTGCATCTGTCATGAACACTATCAAAGACATTAAGGATGTTATATATTTTGGTAATGAGGATTTTCCCTCATAGATAGTTATCTATCAAAATTTACCAGTCTTCATTTAATCATAAATCATAACTATCACTATTAAATGAGTTATAATTGACAATGGTTCATGTTTTAACATATTTAGCCTCATATATTTATAAACTATGGGGGTTAATCTGGGTTGATCTAGCATCCATTTAAGAAACATATAATAATATTTGAGGTTTTGATGACATTCCCTAATAAGCATTGGGTTCTATTACATTATATATCATGTTTGGGCCAAAAACACTATCCAAATAGTTTCAAGTGATGCCTAATCATTTGCATTATAATTTATTACTTGGGAGACCTTGGATACATGCCATGGAGGTCATACCCTCTACCTTACATGAATGTCAAAAGTTTTTACATGAAGTATATTTATACACTTATCCAACTGATAACCAACCATTCAAATGTTTCAGGGTCATTGAGCCTAATACCCTGAGTATATCTTTAGATGCAACACCTCATGTTATCATAGATTACCTAATTCATATCATTCCTATATAACATATGCATACATATAAGATCATGGAATCTAACACCACTATTCCTCCACTAGTTCTAGATCTTCCTACAACACCATTATCTCCACCCATGAGGGAGAATGATCCTCCCACAACACCATTACCTTCACCCATGATAGAGAGTGATCCTCCTATAACATAATTATCCATACCCACGGTGGATGATGAGATTCACATATCATAGTTACCATTAATTTTTAACTCAAAGGAAGTATGCATCAAAAACTTAGATACAAATTCTGAGACCACCACAGAGGATAACATAACACTCCTGAATATTGATTATTATTTATGTGGATTGAGATTCACACTAGTAGGCCTTGGAGAGTATATATATGATTCCATACCTTTACCTACACAACCATCACCACCAGATCAAAAATCCATAGATAAAATCCAAGACACTCACTTAAATTTACAGGAAGAGTCTTCTATACACTTAGTACATATGGTTATATATATGGATATCGATCCAATTATCTAGATTCAGGTAGGTAGTATATAAGACAGACCACACCATATTTTATAAATATTATTTAATAGAAGATTGATGTAACTACCCATAGTTCACCATAAATCCTTTAGCAGATTATCACAAAAATATGATAGACCCTTTTATAATTTTTATAGGATTACTAGACATGATAGAGATAAATACTCAACATTACAATATAAATTGAATAAATTCAAGGCTCAGGGCACTGTCTAGATTACAAAGCCTCTACCTCTACCAATACAAGCACCATGATGGAATATTCACTAGCACCAAAATTTATAGAAGATCCCTTAACTATTTAATCCTTCATCAAGGACTAATACATCTCTCATGTTGATATAGATGAGGATTATAACTCCAAAACTTATACATTGACATTCTTATAGAACATAAGACATCAGGAGACTAAGCTATACCATGTTATGTATTTTTAGGACTCTTTAGGACATATCAAACTACCATTTACATGTAGCCCAAAGGTGGTCAACACACTAGTCTTTACCATGATAACATGCACTTATACATAGGTTACACTTGACGATACATGACTATATGCAATGTATGCCATAATTGATTAAATAGATAGATGCTTGAATTTTAGTTATGAGGGACATAGTTCACATTATACATGATGGCATAGATGAGAACCATATATTTTATATAGATACCTTGTGGGATAATGTGGTCTACCCTGGGACTATATGGGAAACTTCTTACATAGTAGAGTAGCATTCCATTCAGATGCACAAAATTTGGACTAATGCCAAGGATAAGGCTATACAAGAACTGATAGCATGGTATGATGATCACAATGATGATGATTTATTCAAGTTTGGGAAGATTTAGTATTTGACATTAGATGACCTGAAACCGGATCCACCATTTGAATTACCACATCCTATGGATGTGATCTTATGTATATAGAGGTACTACATTTCATTTGTATATAATCTCATTTAATTACACATTACATGTATATAGTTTCATATCTATGTTACTTGTACATAACTTATACTCAAAAAATACAAAAATAGTCAAATATTACTTAGAAAATAATTTTTTTAGATTTTATGCATTTCCATGTTTGCATTAATTCTATTTACTAAGTACACATGCTATCTATGCTAGTAGATTCAATTTTATCATACATACATGCTTCAATTTTTCTCTTCGAGTGTTATACAAATCATTACAAGACTCAGGTCCTCTACATAGATCTAGATTTATTACTATTTACCCATTGGGGGAACATACACTGATACACATTTAAAAATGACACATTCACCCATTAGGTGCATCATACTACATAGATTCTAGTTTAGCAGGTTATATCTTTATATACTCCATATCACATATTTCACATTGATTGTATCTTGATATTGATCACCCTACACTACTTATATTTTTTATTGACTACCATTATTATAGACTCAGATTATGTACATCTTTTCTCTTACATAGATTTGTACCACATGTTCATGCATACTTTCATTTATATCTTTACTAGTTTAGATTTGATTGTGTATCTTTAATTCTACACCTATTTCAGGGTATTTGAATATGCCATTGTTATATGTCTCTAAGCCAATTCCTTTCATTGTGTGTATGCTTTGGATATGTGCCCATGTCTTTGTATGTGCCTTCTTGATCATGTATGTATACATTTGAACATGTCCTTTCATTTGGATTCAAGCTAACCTTGATTTCTCTTTGCGTATGTAGACATTTGAACATGTACTTGTATGTATTGTTCTTTCTTAGACTTAGTGACATGTTCCCATGTCCCTTGTATTGTGGCCCCTTATCCTAATTTACGTGTCTCATGTGTTTATATGTATGATTTCATGTATTCAACATGGTAAGACACTTGTCTCTTGCTTATTACATTGACATCTAGTTTGTGATACCATGAGGGACCTCATCATCTCCCCTTCCTCCTTGATACCTTGATGGACATCATGCCCCATACCCCTAGGTAGTTTACTTAGATTATATTCAGTTGTGTTGTTCATATACAAGCTTACATTGTTATATATATATATATCTTGACAACCTTGTGAATTATATATCTAACATACATCATACATTGCCAACTTATGATTAGACTATTTTACATTCCAATGTCATGTATACACATTATATTGGTTAATCACACAAATATCATATATTTTTAGTCTAACACACATGATGCATAAATTTTATTTTGAGGATAATTATTGAATAGTTTTAACAACTCCCCTCAACATAGGGGAATTCACAAGGGTTTGTTATAGAGATCAGGCCATCTTAATGCACTTAGAACATAGTTTTCAACATGTAGACATAAATTCAGAGCCCAAATTTAGGAAAACATAATGAAAAATAGTCACCTATAAATCATTCTTAGTTTTGCATATAAATAACACATTTGGTCAATAGCATAGCAGAAAGGACATTATGTAGTACACTATTGACCAGGGGACTGTGCTACCATCTAGTATCCCCATAAATAGAAAATTTTAGAATTATCAAAAAGTTAAAACAATTATAATTCAAATTTGCATAGACTTAATCATAAATTATGAGATATAATTAGTTTATGTTTAGTTACATGCATAATTACACAATTTTTTAAGATTAGGGTTATCATGCATGGCATAATCACTCCCATTTCAATTTTAGATATTCATACATAGAATATTATGACTCAGTCTAGAATCTGTATGCATAGATATCAGAGTTGGAGGCATGTGCATGGAACATTTTTTTCATATGTTTAGTTTGAGACCACTAATCTTAGATAGAATGGAAGATCCATGTCATTCTCCATGATCTGAACAACATTTTAGGTGATAATTTGGGTGATGGTTTTACCCTAATTGGTGGCAGAACTTTTAGGAGCCATAACTTTTGCACCATAGCTCTGTTTAACTCCCCGTTTGAACCGTTGGAAAGATAAGAATGAGGGGAACATCATGAGATGTCATGGATATCTGATTAGTGGGTTTTTACCCTTGAAAAACAAATTTTAGTAGTGTAATCTAAAAATAGTAAGTTTCCAAAAATAGTGATTCCTTGAATTTTGTATTGTTGTAAATCATGGAAGTAAAACCACTTAATATCCCTCAAGATTGGTGACCTTCCACATCCTCCTCACACATTAAAAATATTTATAAATGAAGATGTAACCTGAAATGGAAATTAGACATCTCTTTTCAGAGATAGGCATATGTTTGGGTTTGCAAATTTGATGAATAAAACATATCTTCTCAAAGATTGCATTATTTTTGTTTCTTGAATTATATTTCAACCAAATCTTTAGAGTTTTGGATCAGTGGTATCAGAGTAGTTTATATTTAGAGTGTATGATCCTGAGGATGAGGTTAGATTATAAAAATCTTGGGTGGAAAATAAAACCAACAGACTATCCACCTATTCACTCCAAATGACTTCAAATGGTAGACAACACTGAGACATCTGATCCTTTAAAGGAAATGGTGAATGAATCCCTCCAACAATAGCAAGCATATATTCTATAATAATTCACCCAAATTTTCCAACAAATTCTGATAGGAAATTTTGTCTTCTCATCTACAACCCCACATCTTTTTAGTACCCCAACACCCTTCAAAGTTTAGGTGAATTTTGATATCCTTACATTTGAAGGCAAAATCAATGTTGATGCAATAGAAAATTAGTTGGATCAATTTCCATCTTATTTTTATATAAATAAATTTATTGATAAAGAGAAGATCACTTTTGCTCTTTTGAAAGCATCATTGCCTGTCAAAAATTGGTGGGAAGTGTACAAAAAGAGATTCAGTATGGATGATATTAGCCTTGAGGTAGAACCTACCTGGGATGATTTCATAGAAGTTGTAAAGGAAGAATACTACCCCATTGGAGCATATGATGATCTGTATATAGAGTGGCAACAACTTTGCCAAGGTAAGGAATAGTCTATTCAAGATTAAACTGACATTTTTCATTATTTTAATCTACGAGATTGGGCATCCAAGAAAGTGAGAAATATAAGGTTCTAAAATATTGTGGTGGACTAAAATGGTACATATGGGGAGAAATTGAACTCTTCAATTTACAAACCCTCAGTGAGGTGTACAAGTTTGCAATGAAGATTGAGTAAAAACATGGAAGAACAAATATGAAGAGTCAGCCTTCAAAATGGAAAAGTGACAAAGAAGGTCAAAAACGAGGCCAAAATTGGAAGTAAAAGGAAGGAAAGATTAGGAAGTGGTGTGATTATCACAAATCTAGAACTTACTCCAAAGAAGAATGTCAAGCCATCAAGTCCCTACTTTCTAAGTCACAATCCTCAACATTTACTGCTTTGCCTCATACACAACCTGTAGTTGAAGAGGATGAAGAAGAGATTTTAGATGTTGAGCTTGATGTCATCATTGCTTCATCAAGATGCATGAGGAGAGGCTAGATGACAAGGAAAGGTTGTTTTATTCTAAGTTATGGGTGAAAGGTAAGCCTCTACATTTCATTCTTGATAGTGGGAGTTAAAATAATTTAATATCTACTAATGTTTTGAAAATCCTAAAATTTTCCATGAAGCCTCACCCAAATCCATATAGTATTGGATGATTGAGTCTAGGGAGAAAGCTCTGTGTCACCCACCAATTTATTCTCTCATATGTAATAAAACCTTTCCAAGATGAGGTCGTATGTGATATGGTCAATCTAGAAGTTTATGATGTACTCTTTGGTCAAATATTCATGTATGATCGACATGGCATATATGAATAAAGAACTCAAAGGATCACTCTCACTCTTGGAACATAATGTTATAGGGTACCAGAGGTACCACCTTCTACATCTATCTCCCTAATTAGTGCCAAGAAATTTGTTCTCATGGTCGTCAAGCCACAAGAATACAAAAGGGACAATGTTGCAGCCCTGAATACACAAATAACACAACAACAAAAGCCAATAGATAATAAGATGAATAATTTCATGACCTTCCATCCATAGATTAATGGTCAGATAGACATGGTGAACAATCGAGCCCTACACAGCTCCACAAAGCACAATCCATTCCAAGTATGCATTAGGAATCAAATCAAAACACAACTACCACACTTGATGAAAAATATTGATGCAATGGGGACCATTGCTTATAATAGAGGGAGGAATGATCTGAGCAACATTTTAGGTGACAATTCGGGTGATGGTTCTACCCCAATTAGTGGCAGAACTTCTGGGAGCCATAACTTTTGCACCATAGCTCTGTTTAACTCCCCATTTGAACCATTAGAAAGATAAGAATGAGGGGAAAATCATGATATGAAAATATTTTATTGATAGGTTTGGAACCCCAAAAAATAAATATAAGTTCCCCAAATTTTAATTTTAGTAGTGCAGTCTAAAAATAGTAATTCCTTAAATTATGTATTGTTATAAATAGTGGAAGTCGAACCACTTAATCTCACTCAAGATATGTGACCTTCCACATACTCCTCCTACATTTAAAACATGTATAAATGAAGATGTAACCTGAAATGGAATCAGACATCTCTTCTCAGAGATAGGCATATGTTTGGGTTTGAAAATTTGATGAATAAAACATCTCTTTTCAGAGATAGCATTATTGTTATTGTGTTATTCTTGTTTCTTGAGTTATCTTTCAACCAAAGATTTAGATTTTTTTTATCACTCCATGTTTTTAATATAGACACCATTTACACCAGGTTTACACTAGATTGATGGCTTATTTTATCTATAGTGTTTGGAATTACTGAGTAGTGCTTGAGTTACATTCTTGAGTTATCAAGTGACCCCTGAGTTATTTTTCATTTCAAAGTTTTTGAGTAACCCCAAATCCATATTATATAGTTTCAATTACATCACACAACTTTAGTTACATTGTGAAAATTTAGTTTTAGATGCATCTATTACATATGGGTGGGTAATGATGGATTCATAACCTACTTGAGTTTTTGAGTCACCTATATAGAAGGGTTAGATAATTCATCAGTCCAATCCAAGGTTTTGATAGATTATGATCCACCAACTATGGGTGGCCAATGATGGAGTCAAGGCCAGCTTGAGTTATTGAGCCATCCACATATAAAGATTGATCAAACCATCAACTCAGTCTAATTTATTCACCTTTTGATCACCATACACACACATAAGATGTCACCAAAATTTAGCATTGGTTCACAAACGTAATGAGGTGTATTTGTTCCTTTACTATCTCTCACATCTATTTATTTAAGTTTGTATTTAATTTATATGTTCCTTAAGTAAGGACTAATCCATTCATGTTTCAATCAAAATACATGCAATGGAGCATGCTTCATATACTTTGACCCAAATTAATGGGCTTCACCTCTTAGGTAAGTCCAGTTATGTTTCTTTTCCTTTATCCTAGTCATGTCACTTTTTTGCATTTATAGAATAAAGTGGGGGGAAATATAGTAATCTAAAATGTCATTTGAGTACAATGAGTGTCACTTGAGACCACCTTGTACTTTGCTTAGCCTTAGAATTATCTTAGGTCCTATTTTGATCATTTTCTAACTTTTATGTGAGTCTAAACCATTACTATATATACCAAAAGTAACACTAATCCACCCCCTAGGCACCCAGGCCTCATTTTCACTTGTTCCTACCACTTGGACATTTGTGTGGTCCTTTGGACTATATATCACTATGTGGTCCAAAGGGTAGTGCTAATGTCCCCTTGATCTTTACTCCCTCAATGGATATAGTTATATTTTTCTAAGCACCCCTAGGATTGATGTAGACCCATTTCACATCTTAAAAAGAAATATAACGTTATATATAGACCACTTTAAAGCACTTATCCACTAGATGGAAAATTAAATGTAAATACTCATAAATAAACTTAGAAATAGTTATGCGAATCAAGGTCATTGATCCCTATTTTTTATTACTCATGCATACACCCATATATAGTAACCCAAGGATCAAATTAATTAGATTTCTAATCTCAAGTCACACTCAAAGCACTTAAACTGACACTCATACTAGAATTCACTTGCACTTTCATTAACACTTATATTGGGATAACTACATCAAGCTTGATCCCCTTTCAAGGTATTGGTATGTAGGCAATGATCAACACATGGGGTGTTGAGGTAATGTCCAACATACCCTAATAATTCCACTTTTTTTTTTTTTTTTTTCTAATTATGCTCCTTAAATACCCTAATAAATATAAAACAAATAAAAAATCAACATCCATGCATATAGACATAGACTCCCTAGATCTAAGTGAAGGTATATCCAAATTTCATTGTTCCTATTTGTAAAAGGACACTACCATGACATAGATAACATGAGTGCAGTGCACTACTATCTAGAGGATTGCACTATTGTCTAGAAGGGTTTTTTAATTTGGGTTCTTATTCACAACATCTTGCATAGACCCTATGACAATTTTTAACTAGTCACTTGTCTATGTCAGTCGATTTCTAGCTAAGTAAATCTCTTGTAACTTATTTTATATTAATAGAATAATTAGTTAAATTAATTATTATATAAACCAATGGTTGTTGATATTTCTATATTTATTCCTTGATTTATTATTTCAAAACTTTAGTAACCTATGCTTTTACATTTCTTAAATCCCTTAACAGTTAAATAAGAAACACCTTCATGTTCTTTAATGTATCATCAACATAAATATACCCTTTACATGTCAATATCCCACTACCTCATTGTATAAGTAGCATGAAGCATACATTTATAGATGTGTTTTCCCTAAGTATTTTATAATTAACATAATTTATCTATGTGTTTTGTTTTCAAATAAAAATTTAGTACAAAATGCATTTTTTACTTAATGGAAAACATATTGTAAGTTAAGGATAAATATAAGCTAAGTAATTGGCAAAAATTTCCTCTTGTAAGCCAAGGATAAATATAAAATAATTCAAGAGTGGATTTGTGTGTATGTCCTTCTCTAATATATTCTGCATGTTCTTTTTCTATCTCTTTATCTTTCCATCTAGACAAATATATCTAGTGTATTATTTATTTTATTTTCTCTTCTTTATCTTCAACATTCCTCACAAACATCAAAATAACTACCAAAAAATACAACCCACTTATACGTTAGAAACCCTTTTCCAAAAATAAAGTGATGACATGTCCACCAGGAGCATTGAGTTGGATTAAAACTTTCCATAGTTATGAGTGGGATAATCATGTACATCTCACAGACCTAAGTTGTTAGGTGCAATACCTAAATTTTTAGGTGAAATGTTATGGAAATTTTCTCTAATTTAGTGAATGCCCAAATATCAAAAGATTAAATTTCCATGATTATTATGATGTGTGAGGGGGAGCATAATTTCTAAAAAATAACCAAAACACTTGGCAAATAATTTGTTCAACTCTACAGATTGTGAAATGGATATTTAAAGAGTGAAAATGTTAATTTCATACCTTTAACATTTTATTAATCCCTAATTTTAAAAGAGCAAATCTTAGATTGTTTATTCAAGAAAATAATGATTACATATATAGGCATGAGAGCCCCTAATATCAAGGAGTTAAACACCACTCAATCCCCAATATCATGGAATTAACTATGAAAACTCAGCTCATGATTACCCACAAATTACTCAGACTACATGTACACATTAACACATATTTAGGAGTACTTTCAACATTCCCCCATTGTGTGAACATGGGATAAATGAATCACATTATTAAAATTATTCTCTCGAAAAACATTTTGTGGGCTAGGTGGGAATCCATCAAGTTGTCTCATAACCTTTGTAAAGTTGTAGTTCTCGAGTTGAATACCTAAGTTTTAGGAACCCTCTCCCCAAACTCCTAAATTTGTAATCTCCAAAACTATTTGGAGAAAAATCCATGATAATTTTACCTCAATCTTATTCTTCATAAAAATTTGATCTTGTTTTACAATGAGGTTTTCAAATATGTCAACACAATAGGGAATAATTCAGTACACCAAATATAAAAAATAAAATTAAAGGTTATGTGCATTGAGTAGGGGGATAATTCCATGGACATTTATACTAACGCATATGCATTATGATAATAACACATACATGTTATGGTCAGAACATGTACGCATTATTTAAATTTAGACTCAAAACCATTGAACCTAGGAACATGTACATGTTCCTATTATTTTTCACCAAAAAGCACTAGAATATGTACATAAAGCCAATATTTACTTGAAGCTGATATTTACTAAAAAAAATGTTAAGTATAAGTTTACATATATACTTTAAATTTATTTTAGTAAATATAAGAAATTATGGTCACTCTATATCTAATAGATTTGGTCTCACATCTATACACCTTACTATGTGGAAAATAATTTTTTAAAATCCAATCTAGTAAGTACTTAGGCATTTTTAGGGTCTCAGTATTGAACATAGGGATTTCAAGCCATAGCTTTTACAATTGATGCCCATTTTTGGTAAAAATGTAGTCATTTTAAAGGTTTTTGTACCTTTTAGATTGATTTTTGGCATTGCTATGAGTCTTAGGTTTCTCAAAATTGAAGTTTACAAACCACTCACTTTAAAATTGATCCAAAGTAGTGTGATTAGGGTAGTATATGTCACATTGATGACCTACACACATTAAATGACCAATTTGTGTTAATTTCAATTGCTCATCATATCTCCCTCATCCATAATCACTTATTACTCATCCATCATCACCCCTAATGACTCTCTCCTCATTCCTCATTATCCCTAATCAATCCTTCATTGACCCTCATTATCACTCATAATATCTAATCACTCCATCATCCCTAATCAATCCTTCATTGACCCTCACTATCCATCATCATCCCTAATCACTCCCTCCTCATCCCTAATTATCCTTAATCACTTCTTAATTAACCATCACCATCATTTATCATCATAATCACTCCATCATCTCTAATCACTCCCTCATTAACTCTCACCATCCCTCACCATCCCTAATCATCACTTCATCATTCCTAATCACTCCCTCCTCATCCCTCATCATCCCTAATCACTCCCTTATTAACACTCACCATTCTTCATCATTTTTAATTGTTCCCTCATCATCCTTAATCACTCCATCATTGATCCTCACCATCCCTCATCAAACCTAATCACTACTTCATCATCCACCATAATCTCTAATCACTCTTTCCTCATCCCTCATCGCCCATAATCACTACCTCAATAACCCTCACCATCCATCATAATCTCTAATAAATCCCTTATTAACCCTTACCATCCCTCATCATCCCTAATAACACCATTATTGACCCTCACCATCCCTCATCATCCCTAACTACTCCCTCATCATCTCTACTCAATCCCTCCTCATCCTTAATCACTCCATAAATACCTTGATGTTGGGTACAATATATTAATTTCTTAATTTATTCCTCTCTATATGTTCTTATTGATAAGGCATTTGGGTATTTATTAGTTTAAAAAATTGAGCAAGCTATTATTAAAGGTATCATTATTTTTAGTATAAAGACTTAGTTTAAGTAAGGGATTTCAAATTCTATTTTTCAAGTTTATTTTATATTTTATATATGTGAAACATATATATTTTTTATTTTGTAAAAATTCATGTAAGTAGAAAATAAAAAATAAGGTTGAATAGCTTCCTATGATTAATTAGGAAGAGAAATGAAGAGATGAGAAGCCAATGCTTCATGTTAAATGTATAAGCATCTAACACTCATAGGAAGATAAGTTTGTTATTTTTTTTTGATTTCCTAAATTTTGGGATTCAATGTCTCTTAAAAAAATAATTATCCTTAGCCTTATCACTTTTCTATAACTAATTGTATGAATAAGAATTATTTTGTTTTCAGAGTTATACATGGTTCTCTTTGATATTAATATTATCTATGTGAATTCTAAATTTTAATCACTCCATTTTAGGTAGATAATTGGAATAAATACAAGTTACAACAATTTAAATCGTAAAATTGTCATGCATGGATCATTCCCTATCTTATGAGTCTTATAGTAACTTTTAAACTAAAATAATAGCATATCACGACGAGGATTTCTAGGGACCACTTCTAACAATGGTTCAATTACTAGGATGTGCAAGGTGTTACAAGGTGTTTTATGTTAAAGAGAACTTGAAATATGGTTGTAAGATAGGATACACAAGTTCATAGATAATTTTTTTATTAGAATAGGATTTCATGCATAAAAATTATTATCACCCATATATATGGTGATATTTATGAGATTTTTGGGTGTGAATTACATAGATTGTTAGTGGCATCATTGTCAAGGCTTAAGCACTATTATTTTCAAACTTTCATAATGAAATTATTGTAATGGATTCATGTACTTCAAAATATTAAACCATGTTTATTGATTGAGTAATGAAATTTAGAGTACAAGAACCTCGTGTTAGTATAAGGAGTTAAATATGTGACATGAAACAAATAAGGAAGGCAATGATTTGGTCATGGTTCAATTATTTTGTCTTTGTTATTGTTAGACAAACCACACTATTTAAATCATTTAATGATGTATGTCAAATGATCATATTTAACTCCTTTAATGATGTATGTCAAATGATCATAACAAGTAGTCCAACATCTATCACAAAATTTATGTAAGGTTGGTTAGGCACACTATAAAGGCTAAAAACTGATTAAAAAAATTAAAAAGATGTGATATAATAAAATTTTACTTATTAAGTATAAAGACCCTATGAAAAATATTTGGGGTGAATTTAAGTTGATGGATAATGGCTACATGCTTATTTTTTAGATAAGTACTTTTTGTAATTCTAAGGATCACCTTTATATTATTTGAATTTTTTTGGATTTGTGTGGGTCTATTATCATAATATAATTTTTTATCCTATGGATATCTTTACAATTGGAGTCTAACAAAGTATTATGCAAGTAATAAACAACACTAGGTTACATGATATATGGTTGAATGGGGAAAATACTATAAATCTAAATAAAAAATGGCTTGTCTGAATAAACTAACATGATATACTAGGTTATGTATAGCATAGGATAAAATGATATTTTTCATTAAATTGGCGGTCAAAATGGATAGGGGTATTTTGTTGGGGTTTAACAATGCTAGGAACTACAAATGGAGAGTTGAGTGCTAGTATAAAATATAAGACATAGTGATAAAAATGATGTGAAGGAAAATTTGAAACATAAATATCCATCACCTATGAAAAAATACGGGCCTATTAGAAATGATATAATTCAGAATTGAAGATCTGCTAGAAAAATAGAAGCAAGTAAAATGACCATAGCACCAAAAATGGGTAGTAAATATGAGGATCACCAAGCTATGTGATTTTTTGAAACCAATCAATTACTTTCAATATTAGGATATTTTATGATCTGAATAATTACATTAAAGGCCTTTTATTTATATGTCTATTTATTGAGTCATCATACTAGAGAGTGTAAAATAATTTTCAAATAATTAGAACAAGTAGTCAAATATTGGAAAGTGGTTCTCAATTCATAATTTTAATAGTCAGTCCAATGAAGAGTGTCACATTATCATCTCTCTACTTGCACAACTAGAAGAAGTGGGTACAAGTTATCTAGAAATATAAAAAGGTGAGTAGATAATATATTATGAACCTAATGATATGGTTAGTACTAAACACATCTCTACTTCCCCCAAAAAGAAATTATATGAATTAAAAATATTATTTTATTAACAAATGTAGATCAATGGTTAAACAATGCACTTCATAATTTCTAATGGAATTTATAATAATTTAATTTATCCTAAACCAAAATTGAACTTGAAATTGATGCATCATCCATAACCATACGCTAGTGTATGATCTAGTGTAGGCCTTAAGAAATGGATTACCTAGTAGTGTCATTTGGTGTACAAAATCATATATTTTAAATATGCAATCCTTTGTGACATCTCACCATTAGAGGATTGTGATTTTTTACATTTGATCAACAATATATTTACCATTTAAATTTAATATATGAAGTAAATCCTTGAGATGTTGTGATATATTATCATGATTTGAAATACCATATACCATAGTTAGTTCATAAGTTTTTACTCATTAGTGCCAAGAAGTGTAAAAATCTTGTCAGTTCTAGTAATAAGTAAATGTAAAAACATCCTTGTGTCACCATTTCATAGTGTGGTTTCTCCAATAATAACAAAGACAAAAATAGTTGAACCTTACACATGATGAATATAAGGATATCTTTCAGTCACCTAAATAAGTTCCTACATATTATCCACTAAATAATACTATTTATTTGATCCCTTAACTACCTCTACCTCAAACTTATTTATACAACATATCATTTATATAGAATGAGTAGATCAAGTGTTACATCCATGAAATCATGGATAATGGACACATCTTTCCTAAATCATTACCTCGTATAATCCCAATTATGCTTGTGCTAAAGAAGGATGGGACATGAGGTCATGAATGGATTAAAAAATGTTAGCAAGATTAAAATGAATTACTATTATCCTTATCTAAATATTAAGGCATTTTTATACCATGTCCATGGTGTATAAGTCTTTTCAAAAATTTATCTTAACTTTGGGTATCATCATATTCATGTTGAACCTCTAAATTTTTTTAATATAGTCTTAAAAACAAAGGAATGTTTGTTTGGTTATGACTTTTAGGTTAACTCATGTAACAAATTCATTCATTTAGATGATAAATGGCATCCTCAGGCCCTTCAACTATATCATTTTTAATCTACATTGATCACATCCTAATCTTTAAAAAACATGTGATGAACATCTACACCATGTTGAACAGTGTTTCACATATTTTAGAAACACAATTTTATGAGAACATGAAAAAATGTTCATTTTCCATGCAAGAGATAAAATATTTGGGATACATTACACATAAAAGGAGTGCATGTGTGAATCTAACCAAGAGTCAATATATATAGTAATGGGAAACACCAAATAACTTTGAATAGATTCAAATATTCTTGGAATTATAAAAATATACAAGATATTTGTGTTTAATTTGTATCCTTTAAATTAAGCTACCAAAATAATCAAATAAAGTTTCATCTGGGTAGTTACATAACAAAGATAATTCGATGAACTAAAATTTAGATTCTATTTTGTGCTAGTACTTGTGTTACTTGACTATAAATTTGGAAGATCATCTAATTAATTCATTAAAACTTTAACTATAATAAATGGGTATTGCCAACACACCAATTCCTAGAAAATAGTTAATTTTTATTATAATGGATTAAACAACATATGATTATAATCAAAGATACATCTAGAGTATATACTTATATCATATGACGAGGGAGTGATTAGGGATGATGAGGGATGGTGAGGGTTGATGAAAGAGTGATTAGAGATGATGAGGGATAAGGAAAGAGTGATTAGGGATTATGAGGGATGAGGAGGGAGTGATTAGGGATGATGAGATATAGTGATGGTCAATGAAGGAGTGATTAGGGATGATAAGGGAGTGATTATATATAATTAAGGATGGTGAAGTTTAATGAGGGAGTGATTAGTGACATGGAAGGATGATGAGGGAGTGATTAGGGATGATGATGGATGAAGAGGAAGTGATTATGGATGATGAGGGATGAGGAAAGAGTGATTATGAATGATGAGGGATGAGGATGGAGTGATTAGGATGATGAAGGATATTGGGGTTCAATGAAAGAGTTATTATGGATGATAATGGAATGATTACAAATGACTATGCGTAGTGAGGGTCAATCAAGGAGTGATTACAGATAATGATGAATGAAGAGAGAGAGTGATTAGGGGTGATGAGGGATGAGTAAGAAGTGATCAGGGATGATGGAGGGAATATGAGCAAGTGAAATTAATACAAAGTGGTCATTTTATTTGTGCATGTCAGCAATATGACCTATTTTACTCCAATCACACCACCTTGGATCAAGTTCAAAGTGAGTGGTTTGAAAACTTAAATTTTGATAAACCTAAGACTACTAGAAATGCCAAGAAATAATTTGGAAGGCACAAAAACTTAAAAAATGACTATATGTTTACCGAAAATAGACATCAATTGCAAACATTATGCCCTTAAATCCATAGGTTCAATACTGAGACCTTAAAAATGCCTAAGTAGTAACCATATTAAATTTTGAAAAACCATTTTCCACATCGTAAGGCATGTAGTTTTGAGACCAACTCTATCACATACAGAGTGACCCTAATTTCTTATATTTAATAAAATTAATATAAAGTATAAGGAATATAAATGTAACAATATAAATGTAAACTTATAATGTACATTTATTTCAGTAAATATAAACTTCAATTAAATATTGTCTTTGTGTAAATATTTTGGTGCTTTTCGATAAAAAAATAATAGGAATGCATATTCCTTCTTCATTATGTATGCATTCTTGGTAATGCTTATGTGTTATAGAGTGTACACATTATTCAAATTTGAATTCAAAAAATCAAGACTTTTGGATCTAAAATGGCTTGGATTCCCAAGCCAAAGGCTTGGACCTATCAATCTACAACTGAGTCCAAGAGTTTTGATAGAAAAAATTTCAAATTACATTACCAAATACACTATATATTTCAACAATTAAATTTAAAAAATTATTACCATGAAAACAAGCATGCTCTCCTATTTCCAAAGATACGATTTTTATAATTTGTAGACTATTTTAAGGGTTCAAACTATGTTGATTTCTAACTATACCTTTTTTAGGCCACTACATGCCATAAATATACATGCCTATTAATTTTTATTTCATTGATCCAAATTCAAATCAAATTATATAGTCACAAGCTAGGCCTAATTCTACACACTTTAAAAAAAAAAAAAAATCATTTTTTTAAGGTACTTAGAGGGGGCCACATGGATGGCTATCTATTTTTTGGGTAGTTTTCAAGATATATTTACTTAAAAAACTATTTAAAAAAATATATCCATTTATAATATATAATATAATGTAGGTCACAAACTAGAAGATATTATCTAAATATTCACCAAAGGGTTTCAAACAATATTAAATGATGCTAAAAGAATGGTGGGCCATACGACCATCTATATGTTCTATTTTCTTTAAAAAAATAGTAAAATATCTTCAAATTTTAGATGTTTGACCTAGTTACACTTAATTTTTTTTCAAAAAAAAAATGTTTTGTAAACTAAACCCAAAATTCTACAATTCATTTTCTTATACCATCTTCAAATTTTGAGTGTAGCCATCTCAAATTATCTATACAAGTTCAAATTTTTTAAATTTAAAGAAAATCATGTGCATGGGTAGGTCCCTTTTTATCCCCCAACTTTGTGCACTTACCCAAAAATAAATATGCCCTACATTATAGTGTGACCTCATCGATAGTGGCTAATGATAGGAGATTGAGTGTCCTCCAACCTCATGTTGCCTTTGACCTCCAAGTTTGACACTACTCACTCAGTATATGTATTATTCATCACTGTCATATGCACTCATTGAATCTTCCTCAATTAATGGTTATTTATCAATGAACATATTACATTCATTTTATTTTAATTTTATATTTCCTGTGAGAATGTCATTATCTCAAATTTTAAAATTATAGGATGTGTCCTTTTTTCTTGCAGTAAAAACATTAAATTTAATTTTTATCTAAATTTTATATGATTATTTATTGAATACAACACACTTTCATATTTTTCATCTTATGTCATTACCATTTTTTATTCAACTAAGATATATGAGATCATATCTTCTAGATATTGAGATGACATCTGACCAAGAATAAAAACAACATTGTTTTATTTGAAAGATAGACTATTTAACAATCTAGATTTCACATCCTCATCCTCACCAAGAGATTTGACTCATGCTAATTGTCTAATGAGAGATATATGATAATTAATGTGACTGAACATTGTAACTCCATCACTCATCTTGAATTTTAATAATTTCAACTTCATAGAAAATTTTGCATTAACTACTTTAGCACCAAATGTTTTATTCAAATGTTCTCAATTTTTTGTGGGTGGATTTTCTAAATCTACATAATTTAATTAAAATTATAAGAGTGCAAGTTCAATGATGTAATTTTATTTATCACCTCTACTTTTCCATTCCAATATATTATTGATATTTTGGTGATTTATCTTTACCACTTACTATTCCCCACAAATTCTTATTCATTAATTGTATATGAATTTTGACTTCGTAAATGTGAAAATTGAGATCAATGATTTTTACTAATGAGATATCCATCTTTAATAAATGAACAAGACAATGGAACATGATGTTAGTTTCTACCAAAGATGTGTCTGTACAAACAATATTTGAGATACTAACAATATAAAATCTAGTATTCAGCTAAATGAGACTCATAAATTTTAAACTTTTGGCATAACAATTGAACAATCAAAAGTAATAATTTAAGATTATTTTTTAAATAACAAAAAATCCTTTATTGAAAATAGAAAACACTCTCTATACTTTTTATTTGAATTAATTAATAGGTTTAACTTTAACAAAATACTATAAAACTATGACACATAGAACCATGGAAAAAAGACTAAATATGAAAAAATAATAAATATGTTAAATTATATAAAATAATAAAATGATAGATCAATCAATTCTAATTGGTGATATAATCTTAAGGATACATGAGTAGGTTTTATCTAATGAATGCATATGTCATTAATTCATCTACACAAGGATATACCAAACTACAATCGGTGATGATGAGAGGAATTATTTTCACAACACAATATAAATCTCAGGACATGTTTGACAAAATGACATATGGATTTGTATTGGGATAGAGTTGCACAAATGAATACATAGAGATCTATAATGAGATTTAATCATGCATAGAAGATTCAAAAAAAAATTGTAGATAGAAACTATTAAATGGAATCACTGTGAGTTAAGATTGCATGAAACACGTTGAAAATTGATGGATGAGATTGAAAAATCTTTCACACTATAAATTTTAGTATTAAATGATTACTTAGGATGAATTGAATGCCCTAGTAGTAGAGAAGTACATAGAATATTTTGAAATCTTGAAATTTTCATCAAACTATTAGATTTTAATGTAGAATTCTCTTAAATTTTTTAATAACGTATAATATGAATTTTTTAAATAAATAACCTTAAACTTTGTTAATATACTAGACAAAAATCCATAAAATTATTATTTGGATTTAACCCACTCTGATACCAAATGAAATAGAAAATATTAGATTACTTATTTAACCAAAAAATGATTATATATATAGGCACGAGATCCCCTAGTATTAAAGATTTAAATACCACTCATTACCTAATATCATGAAGATAACTATGACAAATCAACTCAAAATTACCATACAATACTCACACTACATGTACACACTAACACTTATTTAGGACTATTTATAATAGATTTGACTTAGATAGAGTGGTATATGTAAGTTAAATTATATAAGTTATTCCATTTTTTAAAAAAATCCTTCATTTAAAATTCATCACAAAATAAAATAAAATAAAATAAAATGACATTTTCACTAAAAAATAGGTGTTTTTAAAAAGATTAACACCAAATTCAACTAAAAACATACTGTGTTTTAAACCAAAAAATATTAGTCAATGTTGTGTTCAAGCTTTATTTTTTTTA
Source organism: Torreya grandis (assembly GCA_037957365.1). Classification (NCBI taxonomy): domain Eukaryota; kingdom Viridiplantae; phylum Streptophyta; class Pinopsida; order Cupressales; family Taxaceae; genus Torreya; species Torreya grandis. Next base: position 1,981,319 of record JARHVA010001167.1, on the reverse strand, counting down.
AAGTAAATTTTTAGTACACAACACATTAAACATAATCTCCCAAGTCAACTGATAACACACAATTTTAATATTTTTTTAATGAAAATTTCGTTCCAGTCCAAATGAGCATTCTACATTGAGGTTCTAGTTCTTTAGGTGCACCTGGAAAATAAAAGAAGAGTTTAAGCTCCATAAAGACTAAATGGCTGGTAATTTTTTTAAAAAAACTTGAACATAAGAGGGTTATTTCCTAATATGAGAGATAAAAATATTAAATTCAAAAAATAAAATACCCCAAAGGCTCTTGATTGCACATCTAAATTTTAAAAAGATGGGGGAAAAGAGAACCTAGGTATAACTAACGAAGGTATGGGGATGATGTCTTTGAATGGATGAGGGGTAATTCATCTAAATATGAATGCACCACACATTTTGGCATGTGTGATAAAGAGAAAGGAGGATCCATTAAATACACTACTCATACTCTCATAAGTGATAAATAAAGGGTAAAATGAGTTAAAGTAAATGATATCATGGATGAACCATTTTATATATTATGATGTATGGTTAGAAGCTGAGTGTGAATTCCAATGGAGTCTTACATAGCTTGAATATGAGTGTCCTTAATGGTATGGAAATTTTTGGGTAAGAAGTGATAATTACAATTGGGATAAATTTTTAGATAAAAGTATTTGATTTGGGTCTTCAAGATTCCACATTATATAGTGTGAGATAAATAATTCCTTAAAAAATACATAAAAAGTGATTAGAGAATCAATGTTTAAAAAGTTTTCAAGAAGTGTTGATCTAGGGCATGAATTATAATACACACACACAAACACACATATGGATGTTGTCTTTAATTATGAAGTGATAGTTTGTAGTGAGACAATGTGATGTTGATGTGAAAAGGATATGTTGATCTAGATGCCACAAGAGTGAACATGACTGAATTTTAGAGCTTGATGTTTGAGGTGGTCAAAAAGGATGTTATGATGGGGGATATTTTTTCCCATTTAGGGTATTTAATTTCATAACACAAACATGGATCATGTCACCATCTCATGTAATGACGTATCCCCATACTTCTAAAATTTATGATGACACTAGAATTAAGAAATAATGGTGATTGATGACATGTTTCATGGTAATGTTGTTGTGAGATGGTGGGATGTTGACTTGAAAAAGGTATACTGATGTGGCTACCACATGACTAAACATGAGGGAAATTTAAAGATCATTATTCAATGTTGTCATAAAGGACACTTTATAAATAGGGATATGTGAGCCCCTCAGGGCATTCAATTCTATAAACAAATGCCTCTATGTGTGTAACTAATAAATCATGTCTCTATTATATGGTTTTCTAATAAGAATTTGTGATATGTTGTATAAATAATGCTTATAGAATCAGTCCTTAAGTAATCTATCAATAAGTCTTTCTCTACTATTTGACTTATAATTTATATATGGATGCTAAAGTGTAATATTAAGTGACATTGAATAACACACTATGAATGAATTAAATAACTCATTGAGAATCACTTAATAAACACACTTTGAAGTTTGTTAATGTTGTAAGGAAAACACAAAAAATATTTGTTTGAGTTGAAATCTCTATTATGATTGTGACATTAAATAGTTAATTTTGAATGTGTTTTAATGGACTTCATTATATCTTATGAGATTTTGATTGTGATATCTAAGACATATTATGTACATGTTTATAAATTAGATTATGATTATTATTTCAATTTATGTTGATATGGATAATGGGTTTATTTCATAGTTGTTGTTATCATTTCCCATCATTTTTCATTTCAATTAAAAATGATATTATTTTTCTAGCATGTACTACTAATGGCTTATATTGGTGCATGGATAGGTATGAGAGGGTGGATGGTTAAATATTGATGTAATATTTATATCACTAAAGATATCACCCCATGTTATTATACCTAGCTCATCAATGCTCATGTCTAAACCTTAACCCATGTCACACTTTTATTACACCTTAGCTTACATATTCATGTTGTATTATCTCACATATTGATCTTAGTTGTTTAAATAACACTTGTGCTTACTTATTTCTGGTTTGGATTTATTTCAAAGACTATTATTTAGAGAAGTGATGTAATTTTTTGGGTAAGTTTTAATTAATTTTATTGTTAGCCTTGAGTTCTCCTTATATTTGTTTTGACCACATGACAATGATATCTACAGTTGTATGAGTCCATGGATAACATGGTAAATCCCACCATGGTTTTGATACTATTTATAATTACCATCTAATCTAGAATTAGAACTTAGAAGTATTTAGTATAGATATGTGTGTACAAAGTGGATGATGGCAATCATTTAAATTTATGTTGACATGGCTAACAATTTTTTTCCATAGTTGTTTCTATCATTTCCAATCATTTTTCATTTAATTTAAACTAGGTAATATTATGGTAGCAAATACTTCTAAAGGCTTAAATGGGTTTTGTAATATGAATAAGAGGGTGGATGGTGTAATAATGATGTAAGTCTTATACTACTACATATATCTCCCCCACACAATGAGATTAAGATCACTCATGGTCATGTCTAAATCAAAACCCATATTACACTTTTCTTGCACCCTAGCTTGCATTTTAATGTTTTAATGTAATGTTGTATTAGGTTATATTTTGATATTAGTTGTTGATATAACACTTACTCTTCCTTATTTATAGTATGGAGTTTTTGCAGAGATTTTTGTTTAAAGTGGTGACCTAGTGTGTGTTGTAAGTTTGAATTGAGTTTCTTGTTATTATTGAGTTATCCCTATGTTCATTTTGGCCTCATGATGATGATATATATAGTGGTATGAGCTCATGGATTGGATGGCAAGGACCGCTATGGCTGGGATAATATTTACCATTACACTATAGTGTTGCAATTAAACTCATAAGTTTTTAGTTTAGAGATGATAATGAAGTGATTAACCTTCAGAAGACATATATGGTTTTGATCACTTCATGGTTTTTTTAGAATATTGGAATCATGCTTCTAGTTTACTACCTCAATCATTAAATCATGTGAAAACTTGTTTTTTTAGTCATTAAGAAGATGGAAATATGTCAATAGCTTTTTGGTAAGATTTTTTAATGAGATTATTATTTATATTTAGTTTGAATGTGATTATAAGCTTCCTTGTGATGTGAGAATGCAAGGATTTGGTTTCGATCCAAAATGCACTTTTTTATTATTTTTCTATTAGATGGTTCACGAATTCAAATGATAGTTTATATTTTAGTGAAAATCTATTGTTACATTGATATTGGGCTATGTTGAGACCAAACATATTATTATCAAAAGCATGGTTTGAGAAATTTTCTATTTAATTATTATTACATTTAATATCTATTTAACAAATTTCTTTACATAGACTTGCATATGTTACTTCTTTAGAATGGAAAGAATGTGAAAAAAATAATGTTGTTTCCAAAACATGGCTTTCCATCTATATTTGGATCTATGTAATTTATCAATTTATTTATCTCACTATTACATTTTAAATCAAGTTTCCATATTAGGGTATTGCCTTTGGCAATATTCTTTTCTTGTGGCATCATTTTGGTTTCAATATAGTTCTTGTATATATGATGATTGTTGTAATCAATTGCATGGGCATGAGAATCTATATGAGTGATGAGAGTATTCAATGAAATATGTCTATGTAATGTTATGATGAATCAAGGATTTTTTCATTCAATCTATTTTTAAACAAATTGTGTTTTCCATCTCTCCATATAAATAAAATGACTTGCCAATAGAAGAAAATGAAGCTTTATATAATAGGTTTGAGGAAGGAGCTTGATAAACCAGGAACAAATAATGGTTTAAATTTATTTGATAAGTGAAAGGACAAAGTTGATGTGGACTCAGAAGAAGAGGCTAACTTAGTTGTAAGTGGATGTCATGTGATTTTTTTAGTGATTAATACATGATGCTTATTATATATTAGTAGGTGGTGCAAACTATATTTTAGTCTTAAGGCACCTATCTTAGATTTGTCACATACCACATTGATTAATGAATTCATTTAATTCTATGTAAATTAGCAAGTCATTGGTGACAAATGTCCTCAACCTAGTTATACTAATATGTTACGATCAAAAAAATATTTATGAGGAATAAACAACAAGCTCCAAACCCTACAATATGCCCAAGTTATTAATATTTTTGAATTGATTTCTCCAAGGATGATGTATAACATAACATAACATAACATAACACAACACAACATAACATAACATAACATAACATAACATAACATAACATAACATAACATAACATAACATAACATAACATTTAATATAGTAAAATCCAAATTCTAACTATTCCCCTCAATTGTCCCGTAATGTCATCAATGTTGATAATGTCACCACCGCTTCAAACTTTAAATGTTAGGGTTAAACATTAGGGAGCATTACCAACATCATTCCTAACATTGGAGCAAACACTATGATAAAAAATAATAATAATAATAAATAAAAAAAATAGCAATGTGGGGTATTACAAAAAAATAACTTTTTGTTTTCCTTACTTTCAATCATTTTCCATTAGTTTGTGGGGTAGGGTTTGTGAGTTTAAGTGTTCAATTTGGGGAATTTTTTGGGTAAGGTTTACGATTTTACATGTTTGATTTGGTTTTATTTTAAGTTAGTGTGTAGCGTTGGGTCTTTTAGTAATTAATTTGGGGAATTTTTGGGTCAGGGTTTGTCAAATTTGTAGTGTTCAATTTGGGGATTTCGTGGGTTAGGTTTTATCAAACATTTATTTTGGCATTTTGTGGGTTAAGATCTATTTTAGAAGAGGTATTTGACATCGTTTATGAAAATTTCAAGGAAATTAACATACAAAATCATGAAATAAAAATATGAAAATAAGAAGGGGTATGGATTTGCAATGTCCTCCTGGATGGGGAGAAAAAGGTAGTGACCCTAAGGAATTTTTAAAGAATGATAGAAGTTGCAATGAATCTATAGATTTCATTGAAGAGAGACCCCCACCCCCTGCCAGTAATAGAATGGGAGAGTGGAACTCAAAGAGGAATAAAATGCATGATGGACAAAGGAAAGATAATACACCATCCAAACTGCAACATCTAAAAGAAGAATAGGATGGTGACTAGGTAAAAACAAAATCTCAATTTTTTATTATTTTGTAAAACCTAAATATTAAAAAAAAAATCTTTCTAAAATTTAGGGAAAATTAATAATTTAAAAAAGTATGAAAAAGAAGAATAATTTAGGAAAAACTCAAAAAATTAGGGGAAATATGAAATGTTAGTGAAAATAGAGGGATTTTTTTTTTTAAATAAAGGAAAAATATAAATTCAAAAAGTTTAGGTAAATTTCAAATATTTAGGGAAAATGTAAAAAAATTACAATATTTTTTAAAAACTAGGGGAAATTAGAAAAAAATAGAAGATTTAAGGAAATTTCAAAACATTTGAGAAAATTTTCAAAATATATGGAAAATTTAGAAAATTATAAATTTTTCCTAAAATTTTAATAATTTCCCTAACTTTTCAAGATTTCCATAATCTTTTAAAAAATTTCCTATTTTTTCTAATTTTCCTTAATTTTTTGGGTTTCCCTAAATTTTCAAAATTTCTCTAAATGATTTGTATTTTCCTTATTCTTTTGAATTTTATTTAATTTTTCTAAAAAATAGGAAAATGTAAAACATAAAGGAAAAGTTGAAAAAAATAGTGAAAAATTAATGAAAAACTCACAAATTAATAGAAATAACAAAAATGGGAAAATAATAAGAAAATTAGGGGAAATTAAAAAATAAGGAAAACTTGACAAATTAAGAAAAATTCACAAAATTAGGATTAGCTTGACAATTCAAGGGACATTTAAAAAGTATATGAACACTTAACAAATTAGAGAAAGTTAAAAAAATTAAGAAATTTTGACAAATTAAGGAAACTTATCAAACTTAAGCAAATTTTGAAAACTTAGGGATTTTTTTTAAAAAATGATTTTTTGAAAAATTAAGGAAAATTAAAAAACAAGGAGCAATAAAAAATTAGGGAAAATTCTACAAAAAATAGGGAAAGCTTCTACAAATCAGGGAACACTTGAAAAGTTAAGGGAAAAAATGAAAATTTAGGGAAAAGTTAAGGGAAAAAATGAAAAAATAGGGAAAACTAAAACAATTAGGGTAAACTTGAAAAATTAGGGGAAAATAAAAAAATTGGGGAAAACTTGAAAATTAGGGAAATTTTGAAAAAAATAGGGAAAAATCAATAAAATAGAAAAATTCAAAAAAAAGGGAAAACTCAATAAATTATGGGAAAATTGAAAATTTTAAGAAAAATTGTAAAATTGAGGAATTTGTTTAAAAAAAAGGATTTGTCTTTTTTAAATTAGTGAATTTTTTTAAAATTAGGAAAATGCAAAAAAGGCAAAAATTTTAAAGTTTTATGGAAAATTTGAATAATCAGGGAAAACTCAAAAAAGTACGAGAAATTTGAACAATTTAAGGAAAACTTGAAAATTTATGGAAAACTTGAAAAAATTATGGAAAACTCAATAAATTAGGAAAAATTCAAAAAAATGAGGGTAAATTCAATAAATTAGGAAAAAAATACAAAATAAAGGGAATTTTAAAAATAATAAAAATTAAAAAAATTAGGGAAAACTCAATAAATTGGGGAAATTCAAAAAATTTAGGCATAATGTGACAAATTATGGAAAATACAAAAAATAGGGAAAAAAAATAAGGAAATTTTTTGAAAGCTTAAGAAAAACTAAAAAAAGTAGCGTAAAATCGATAAATTATAGAAAATTCAAAAAATTAAGGAAAAATCAAAATTCTCACAAAAAACTTGAAAAAGTAGGGAAAATGAAAAAAATAGAAATTTAATAAAATTGTGGAACTTGAAATTTTATGGAAATTTTGAAAAAGAAGGGTAAACTTAAAAAATAGGGAAAATTAAAAAAAAAGGTTAAATTCGATAAATAAGAGGATTTTTTTTTAAAAAAGTAGATAAATTTATTAAATTTAGAGGAAACTTTAAAATTAAGGGAAAGCTCAATAAATTAGAAAAAACATGAAAAAATTATGAAAATTTCTAAAAAATTAGGGAAATTTCAAAAATTTTAGGGAAAACTCAACAAATTAGGAAGAATTAAAAAAAAAAAAAAAAAAACTTGGAAAATCAAGGAAACTTCTAGAAATTATGAATTTGTTTAAAGTTTAAGGGAAATAATAAAAATAAGGGAAATTTTGACAATTTATGGATTTTTTAAAAAAATTATGGGGAATTCAAACATTAGGGAAAATTCAAATAAAAAAGGAAAAACTTGAAAAATTAGGGAAAACCTTAAGAAATTGGTGAAAAATCTAAAAAAATTTTTTTTTTTGGAAAATTAGCAAAAAATCATATAAAAAGGAAATCTTGAAAAACTAGTTAATTTATTAAAAAAAAAGGCAAATTAAGAATATTTTATCTAAAATTAACAAACTTTATAGAAAATTTTAAAAATTAGGGGGGAAAAAAGGTAAAACATGAGAAATTAGGGAAAACTTGAAAATTCTAGGAATAATAGACAAATTATAAAATTTTAATGTATGTAAATTTATCATTGTTTTATTGTAAGCAAATATTTGAAATCCCTCTAATTTTTGTTTCTTTTTTTTTTTTTGGTAAAGATTCTAGTTTTTTGATGAGTAATTTATCCAAATTCATGGTAAGTTTAAATTGGTTGTCAAATTTATTATTACATTAAGGATATCTCTGGTATGTCTCCTCATTTCTCCTACCCACATTCCCCACTTTTTTTAATCTAGTTTACCATCTCCATCTAACTGACCATTGTGTCGAGATACATGCCTCTTAGACATGTCTCTTTCATTTGAAGTTTCATACCCCTTACACATGCCTACTTCATCCACTTTAGTTGATGTTGCACACCCATTAGACCTACCTCCCATTCATATTTTTGGTTTATGGAGTACGAGGATGATGATTATCCAAACCTGTCTCCACTTGCATCTCCTCATACATAGCCACCACGAGACCTTGATTAAGATAGACATAAGTTTCATGGGTGGATCATGGACATGAATATGAGGTATTGTTTTGGCACTACAAACAAGAATATCTGCATAGATGTTGTTGGGGATGATTTTCCAACTAAAAATGAGAGGTATATTAGTAATTTATAATTTTAAATTTATATTTTAACATGTTTTATATTTATAATCAATAAAATACTTACATATTTTTTGATCTAGGCCATGCATTTACAAATTGATCACTTTAATGAAGTAGGTGAAAAAATATTATATAGATTTTGACATCCCAAAAAATGAAAGGTTTGAGTCATAAAATAGATTAAAGATGCATATGGTGACCTACTAGATGATGTTAGGTATTTTTAAATAAAATATAAATTGAATAATTATGTAATGTTTTACGATGTCACATTTTATATTTTATTTTATTTGTTTATAATAAATTTGTCATAAAATCATTAGGAAGCACTACTCTATGATGAGATAGGGATAACCTAAATGGTAAGATATTGGAGACTTTGCCACAATTAGAGCAGAAAACTATTCAAAAGTAAATTTTGCTTTGTGACTTAGTGATATTTTATTTAATTTTTTTAAGAATGTTGTATATTTTTGAATTACACATCTTAAAATGTTTTAATAAGATTTTTTTTTACCTTTTAATTATTTTTGGGCCCTCTCATTATAAAAATGAGCCTTAAAAGATAACCACTGACTATTGGGACCATCTTGACCTTCACAATGATGTAAGCCAACAAAAACTAATTGTGCATGTACTTAAATTTAAGTGGGGAAGTAATTCACCAATCCCATGGGACCCATGGTATTTGAAGGAGCATGCACCTAATTTAAAAGTATGCTAGTTTTAATTATTTTCCATTGATAAATTTTCTAGTTTGACTTTTAAATTATAATGTAATTAATTATTATTTTTCTTATTCTAACAAAAGGAGGATTATGAAAATTTTCTCCAACCTTGGTACAAGGAGCACATCTATAGTTATTGATACGTTTCTCTATAATAATAAATGGAACTAAATAGATACAAATTAAAATAGGTACACTATTTAAATTAATATTAAAACAAATATTCAAAATTTATTTATAGAATATATAATTTGTTGGTTTTTGTCTTATAGAATTATTTTAAGAGATTTTTAATAGTTGTTTTGTTGCATTTTTTGCAAAGGAAGCACACAATAAAATAGATTCAATTTGTAAGAAAGATTCTAATTATACATGGGATGATTAATACTACTTAGGTTCTAATGCTTCAAATGATGAGTGTGGGTCCCAACCAATTTCATGTAGTGGGGGTGTTGATGTTGCAGATAATTAAGGAGATGCTAGTGGGAGTGTTGATGGTTGGGGAGATGATAGTGAGGGGTGGGATAATGTATTTGACCCTGATGTCATCTTGTTTAGGGTCAATCATGATTGGGATTTATGACTATTTTTATGACTTTCATTTTATTTTTGTGATACTTTATTATCATGTTTTATTTATTATTGTGTGGTTAAAAGTTTACTTATATCATTCACTTTGTATATAGTTTTTTACAATCAAATTTACTTTAAATGTTGTAATTATACATTATTCATTTTTATGTATAGTGTCACAATCAACATTAACATTAAAATTAACATTAACATTAACATTAACATTAACATTAACATTAACATTAAATTTAAAATTATATAATTATACATATAATAATTATAATTATATAAAAAGATAAAATTATTTTATAATTAATAATATTAAATAATTTTAATTAATTAAACAATACTATTTTTAATATAATTTTAAAAATTAAAATTAGACTAAAGTCACATTTAATTTGACTTGTTATCATACTTAAATTCAGACCTAATGTTGTAGTTAATGTTAGACCTGGTGTCTCACTTAAATTTAGATTTATTTATAGATTTAAAGCCACCTTAGTGATTGATCTTAAAGTCAATTTAATTACAAAAAAAAAAACCTTTGGTAACATAATTAATATTAACTTAATGAAGGATTTAAGGTCACCTTTAGCGATATATTCAAAGTCAACTCAAGGATGGATTTATAATCACCTTAGTGATGGGGGATAATGTTACTTTAGGGATAACCCTAACATCACCCAGGTTATGTTAAGGTCCATTAGTGATGTGATGTTAGGCCCATTTCTAAAATGAATTTAAGGTGTCACTATATTTAGCGTAATATAGTAATAGACTTAGTGAAACACTAAAATCACTTAATTAAATTTAAATGTAAATTTAAGGATGGAATTTAGATTTCAAAATTATTTTTTTGAGAGTTAAAGGCACCTTTAAGGTGAATTAAGGAAACTTTAAATCTAACTTTACATAGTCAAAATGTTATATTGATCAGTTTATGATAAATGGTGAAAAACATGGAAATGCATAGAAACAATAATATTAGAAATATGAAATGATTTGTACTATGGAGATCAGGATGTCAATATTATGGATAATATTGTGCTTGAAGACAAGATATAAATTTTAGAATGCACATAAGTTAATTAAATGGTATAAAACCAAACACACATTTGAATATGGAAATATCATATGAATAATAATGCAATTTTTAATCAATATGCATAATATTGAAAATTAAAAATGTGTACGAGATTAAATAAGACTAATAATGCAAGTTCCTATGATAATAAAGTGAATTATTCCTTAATGATTTATCTAGGTTGAATGAAAGAATACAAAATTAAAAATATGTGTGAATCCTAAACACACAAAACATGCCAATAAACTCTTATCAAATTTGTGTCGAATCTATATTATCATTGTGCCCTTATGGGATAGATGATTATAATATATACATCATCAAAATAAGTGGTTAAAAAATATGATAGATACATAAGTATGGCAATGCATTTTCTGGTCGAGTATGTAAAATAGTGAAACTTTTATTTAATATGCATAATAGGTAAAAGTACAATTTTAAAAAATTCAATAAGACTAGGAATTTAAGTTCATGTAATCACAAATTGAATGTTTCCTTAATGATTTATCTAGGATGAATGAAATAATTTTGAAATACAAATGTGTGTGAATTTTAGGTACACAAAACATGCTAAAAAACTCTTATACATTTTTTTGGTGATCTCACTTTTATTTTTTCCATTATGAGACAAAATTATATATATATATATATATATATATATATATATATATATATATGATCACAAGAAGTGGTTAGAACTAATGATAGTTATAGAAGGGTGGTGGTTCATATTATAGTCATGTTATGGTTAATACTCTTATAAGTGTGGTTACCCCAAATTTTGTCTAAGGACAATAACACATGGGAATCAATATAAGAAAGGAAACATCATCATAAGAGGTGCATTTTGACTAAGTATAGAAGCACACATCAATACACATACAAAATTAGTGGTGGGATGAGAATTTACATAATAGTGCATAATAAAGGTTTGAAAAGGGATTTAATATTTTATCCAAGTATAGGAGTGCACCTAAATGGGGGAACATGTAGAAGTAAAGGGAAGCTGAGCGTCTAAACATTTTAAGACCATAAAAATAAATATTTTACCAGCTATAATCTTAGTGCACACAAAGTATAAGGATAACGATAAGAAGAACATGAAGGCACTTGAAGAGGAAAGTTAGTGTAAATCCAAGATGTGAAAATATTATGAGTTCACTTTCATAAGCATAGATTGATAATTTTTTTTTGGCATGGGGAAAAGTTACAATTGTCACCAAAAACTACTATTATTAGAAATTTATTAGATAAAGTGCATGCTTATGAGATGGATTATACAACAAGGCAAATCTTAAGTCTGTAAAAGACTACCCTACATATTATAATGGTTGTTCAGTAATTTGTATTTTTTTCAAATATAATATGTTATTAAATAATTATTAGGGTTACCTTATATATAAAATGGGTATTAGTGTAATTAAACCTCTTTAACACATATCATCTACTTTAGGATGAAGGCTCTGTAATAGATATGAATGGAAATAAAAATTGATAAATTAAACTCTAAAAACATTGCAAATTATAATACATGAAACATGTAATGTATAAAGTGGAAGAGGGTACCTTGAGAAAGAGTTGGATCCCCTTTCCTTATTGTCCATAAAATGGGATAATCTAATTGTCTTATAGAGAGGTGGCATTTTATTATATAAAATTAAAGGCCAATCATTATATTATTTTAAGCTTAAGAAGTTGTACACTAGATAAACTTAGTATAGAAGTTATCCTAAGTTAACTTAGTATAAATTATAGAAGTTAACCCAAGTTACCTTAATATAATTTGAATATAATGTTTTTCACCAAATCTCCATTTGAGTGAAAATTAGGGAGGTATATAAAAAAAAGAGGCTTAGAATCCTCTGAAATGGTCTTGAGAACTAGGTAGGATGAGGTACCCATGTATAATACGTAAAAATAAACACTATAAATAAATTAGTACACCAACACCCCTTATAATGCTAAATGGGTGGAGTGAATGAAAAAATATTGAGAAATATAGAAAAAATATATCAAGGATAACATAAAAAAGAGAGAATCACTAAAATAATCTCACTGTCAATATTGGGATGTTTTTTGTATGGAACCTAGAAGAACACAAAAGTATAGAAACAAAAATTGGGGGACACTGTAATTAGATATGCACTCAATTGGAGACTATGAATCTATTAAATAATACATAATAAAGCTATTATTAACTCTAAAAAATGAAGGGATCTAGAATATTATAGGGTGGGATGATCCAATTCAAAGATGTTGTGTAGAATAGGGGTGAAAATTTAGTGAAAAATATCAAATTTAACTACATAAGTGGTATAAATCCATTACTAAAATAGTAAGTATTTTATTGGTTCATGGGATTCAATAAGTTTTTCAACACAAGGAGATGATCATAACATCAAGAGAGATGATGTGTCAAAAATACTAGCGCAATTGGTAGATGAAATTGGATGACTAAAATGTAAAAAGGTGAAAAACTCAAAAAAAATGTCTACATGAGTGATTTGAATCCTCTACTTGAAAAAAACATTTAAAAGTTTAGGAGTTCTTCCAAAAAACTTGTGTCATGTGAAAAGTGATATTTAATTCAAGAAGGGAGCACTACAAGGAAATATGAACTATGGGAAGATGATGTAGCTTAACAGTAGAGGAACCATGTTAGTAGATTTTATGAAAGGAGTGGTGAATATGCTACTATAATTTATCATCAATATAATATAGATGACGGATGATGGTGGAATAATATTCTTTCATGTGTGTTGGTACCATATGTAAAAACTATGTATGTAAATAAACATCTGAATCATATTTGGGAATCTCATGTATATCTGAATCTAATGATGTGTTAGGAATCTCATGCTTAAGTGAAGGGAAAATAATATCATTTTTTATATAAATTGAATATGTTTCAAGACTTTCATGCCTAAGGAAGTGTGTGTAATAGATCACATGTCACTCAATATCCTCATAAAGAGTGGAACAAACAAATACATGTGTTGAGCTTATACTAAGTGGTCCTAATAAAGATGAATCATATGTTATATATTAAATGAAATGGTTATTATTATATAAAATAGGCTAAATGGGATAAAAACAACCATATAAGTGATTATTAATGCCTCTATCAAAATGACCCATGGAATAGAGTAAACCCAAACCAATACTAGTAGTGTTCTTCTCGAATGAGGAAAACACAATTTCATGATGATCTGAAGCATATGTTGTATGTTTAAAATAAAAAACAATAAATGAAAGTGATTCATGAATAGGTAGATCAAAATATAATAATTCATCAAGTGGATGCATGCCAAAGTCAAATAAAATGCCAGATGATGCACTATGTGTAGTAGAACTGGAGTCCACAATGCCATTTTTTTATTTAAAAAAGTCAACAGTGTCCTAAAGTAATTTGATGAGGGCAGATTTTTTATAAATTAGCTAGATAAACAAGGATTTGTATTATTTAAGTAATTATTCTCTTTAATATATGTGAGTTTTTATTTTTAAATTGTAGATACTTCCAAGAATAACACAGTGTTTTCTGATTGTAGTTTAATATTTATGTATTTGAGTGTGATGAGGTCATGGAATAAAACTATTAAAATGATAAAGGAAACACAATACCATGTGAAAAAAAATTGAATGGAGTTAAAAAACACCCAAAATAATAGAAACCCCCAAAAGTGATGTGGCACTTTTTTTCAGTATGAGTACAAAATATTACCTCTACAACAAGAGAAATGATAATTGAGGTAAAAAAAATAGAAAGTGAACCCCTCAAAACTACTTATAACTTCACAATGTTATATTTAAATGAAAAAATAATGGAAAAAATAAAGCTAATTTTCCATACATAATAAGACTAATGTAGTTATAAATCTAGAATCAATGGGAATCAACAACCACTTAAAACATAACACAAAAAAATTAGTTACCATTTCAAAGATATGAGGTTGGTAAGGTTCATGATTGGGTTTTTCACAAGTTCCCTTAGAAATAAAATATAATTATGGATAAATTTCATGACTTTTAGCTATAGGGGACCCACTTCATAATGTGTCTTTGAAAATATGATTCTAATAAAAAAAAATAGCCTCTCGAGCATCCTATAACTGAAGTTATGGCCTCTAAAGTGCAAAGTGGAAAAAAAGGTAGTCCTTTGGGGCTAAGTGGTAGGGTCATATGGGAAAAAATGTGCCAAGAATAGGTGGTGTAGTACAAGTCTGTAGATTTATGAGAATAGGGTAAGGCATCCAAAATCCCTATAAATCTTAAAAAATCACCAGGGGAGATCTATATATCATTTTAATTTTTTCTTTGCCTTTAGAGAAGATAAATTCATGAATTAAAAAATTTATGGGAGATTCCTACCTATAAAAACATTGGTTGATACCATAGAGACCCTGCATGGATCTATAAAAACATTTGTTAAAACCACAAAGACACTATAGGATACCTAGTCCCTTTTGATTCCATGTAGGAGACTGGACCTTCAATTATTTGCCAAAAACAAATTATGCAACCAAAAAAATTGTAATTTGTTTTTAAAATATTTTTTTGTACTCATTTATAACATATAAAAATCTCTATTTTTATAAAAACAATAAAATACAGCCAAAAATCCCCCAAAATTTTATCTATTTCCAAAACAAAATAAATCCAATTTTTTTTCAAGAAAATTATTATGCCAAAGGGCTAAAAAGGGACATGGAGAAAGAGAAAAATGTGAGAATTCTGAAATAAGAGGTTGACTCTAATACCATGTAGAAAATGAGGAGTAATCCAATAAGACCTCTTCTACCCTATAATGAATTTCATATTGAAAAAAGAATGAAAATAAAAATTATAGATTGCATTCCAAAAGCATGAAAAATTATAATACATGAAGCATGAAATGCATAAAGAGGAAAATGGTATTTATAGCTTGAAAAATATATATCTCCCCTTTCCTTATTGGCCAAAAAATATGAAAATATAATATGCCTATAGAAAGGTGGTATCCTATTAGATAACATTAAAGGTTATTCCTTATATTATTCTAAGCTTAGGAATCTATGCATTAGCTAGACTTAGTATAGAACTTAACCTAAGGTAACTTATACAGTGTGCATATAAAATATTAAACCAACACCTTCAAATGATAAAAAATGAAATAACATTTAATTGAAATCTAATGTAATGTTTCATTCTATTGTATATATAAATCACTATCAACATATGGAAGTTCACGGATTCATTCAAATATGATCATAACATTATTTGATGAATGTTTTCCATAATATTTAATAGTATCCATAATGAGTTCATCTTCATTAACTAAGATGATGTGCCTTAGTATTATATCATTGTTCTTCAAGTAAGCACACAAGTTTCACTTGTGTGATGTGTTAGCAAAGTTAGCTAGGTTTATTTGTTGGGTTCACATTAGTGGTGTAGGGTATTAATGAAGCACTGAAAAAAAAACCCAACATTTTTATCTCATTTTTGAGACATGATTGAACTGAATTAATGAAGATGGTGTCTAGAAATGGTTGGAAATTTTTTCTTGGAAATTATTTATGGATCAAGAGCTAGAGTTTGTAAAAAATCATCTAAGAAGAAGGGATTTAAATCCTAAGAAATGGGTAAGAGATCACTTCTATGCTCCATTTGTATGATTTTTTATTCTTAAAAATAATTTAACATTTTCATGCACGGATAGATTCATATTTCATGGGACATAATAATAACTTTGGAAGGAGTCAGATAAATATTTATGGGTTGTGAATATGAATTAAATATATAAATTATGGACAAGAGTGATATATGTTTGGTGGAGAGGTGAAATTGGTACTTATTTGTTATAGTTTTCCATATCTACCTACTCATTCCCTAATGATGTATACTATCAATTTATACATGATCGAGGGGTATCTTTGTCATATCCTCTAAAAACCAAATAAAAAGATTACACAATAAGATAGATTATGGTTTGCACTCAATTGTGTAACAACCAGAAGTGTGCTCAATTGAATTAAATTATACTTTATCAACACTTACACACTTATCTCAAATTCAATTCCTCATGATAATGTTTTTTAGCATAAATACTTTCTATAAAGTAGTTTGTAGACAAGGTGAAAGATCAAAAAAAAAAACTTTTATAAGTGTTAGATACTTATTGAATGCAAATAATGATGACACAATGTCTTGGAATGAACCAGTGGATTTAAGAGTTAGCCACTACCAAGTACAAAACTACATTAACCTTATATTATCCCATGATGCTTCATTCAATAGGTTAGAATATTAATTCTATAACCCTAGATAAATTCTATCAATCATTTCCATTATATATAAATTTATCAAGACTTTGTTTTATAAGAACAAACAATGGTTTTCATCAATGAAAATAAAGTCTCTCTTAAATCATGTAAATCTAGTTTCACTAGGTATGTGTCTCTTAAGTTTATTATCATGAAGTGAACTTAACACTATTTAGTGCTAGCTAAGTATCAACTTTCATGTATTATATTCCAACAAAGTCTAACTAGTTTAAAATTAAGCATGCCTACCTAGAAATATAAATAAATTACTTAATGTGAGTTCATTATCATGTTACCACACTATCACAAAAATAATAATATTAAATTAAGGAAATAAATTTATTTTTAAGGATATTAACATATCTCATGAATAATAAAGTATATAATGCTAATACATTTATTCATATTGATCCTAAAAGGACATGATTAGTCTTTCTTGGCACTAAGCCCTAGATCTCACTTATAAAAAATAGTCTTACTCTCAAAACATAAAAATTTCCATAATTATTTGATGATTGGACTGCTCAAATCATGACTCTATCCTAGTATTAATGTATAGAGAGCCAAAATACATAATTTCACTAAGAGAAAATTAATGTAGGTTCTATTCATATATCAAGAAAATAAGTATAGAATGTATTTATAAATGATAAACCTAACATTGCATCACTATGGAACATTCATTATTTTCATAAGCTTATTAAAAAGAGAGAATTAGATCAATTCATAAGTACCAAAGCAAATAAAAAGATAATAAGCTATCAACCACCCAAGTATTTATTTAGTTTAAAAACATGAGAATGAGCCTTATAACTATCAAATCAAATTACATAAGTTAGTAATATTTTATAACCATTCTCAACATGATTAGACTGAATCATTAAAAAAAGATAATACTAAAGTATAGGCAGGTTTGATTAAGGAACTAAGTTAATAATAATATTATTCCATATAAGCCATGCCAAAAATTTACATGCTAGAAATCAATAGAACACTAATGAAGATTTAGTGATAATCCATTGCATCCTAACTTGACTAGGTCAATAGAGACATGATCATATTAAAGTGTTTTGCAAACCAATTATATTAAATAGAGTTCCACAAAATATCTCCACCATACATTGCATGTATACACATCATCACATTGAACTTGATGAACAAAGATATAATGAGGACACATTTTTACATATGTGTATATAAATAAAGCATTCAAGCCCTAGTTTGCTAATAGTACATAATATTGGGCCCACACTATTTTTACCTACCTTCATGGTAGAATCATATGTATTTATTAGAGAATTTGAATTATTTGTTATGTAGTAGACATATCCCAATATTGAACAATAAAATAAGTTAAAAGAATCAAGGAAATAAAATTACGAGTGCAAGCCTCATTTAAAAATAAACCTTGGAAAGAAATAAAGATAAAACTACTAACATCTTCAAATTCTAGTTCATAAATTTGAGTTCCATAAACATAGTCAAGTCTACCATTTCATTTGTAGGTTTTGATATTACAAGACAAATAATAAATTCAATAATACAACCAAATGAAATTGATTATGCTAAATAATATACATTATAAATTTTAATAATTACTTATGGTCAATAAGCATAGTCATACAACTAAGTTTCATAGACAAGGTAGTACACATGTCAAGATATCCCCATCAAAATTTTAATTACTTAGGGTTCATTCATGTAATGAACTCATTACAAAAATTATAGAGTTTATACCATATAATATCTCCCAAAAAATACATCCAAAATCATTTTCTTAGTTGTAAGAAAAAATCATGTAATGATCCAAGTATGGATAACATAATCTATCTTATACTAGTTATTCAATTATAGTCATGCAAATAACTTCAACTAAAATATTCACCTCTATGAGAATACACTGAAGTGTGCTTTTGTTTTATAGTTAAAAAAATATATTCATGTATATCAAGCTATATAGAGAAAGGGTATACCATGGCTAAAATACCCTTATAAAGATTCCAAGAATTCAAGTACCATGTTTATACCATGGAGATTAAATATGATAAGGTACAACCTTAAACAGTCCATGCATAAGACTAACTATCAAATTTCAATTGATAATTCTTTTACATTAAATAACTAATTACTTTTATAGAGTAAAAAATAATGGTAGTACAAGTGTACACTATAGGGTCATAAGGATAAAATATAATCAAAACTAGATCATTACAGAATAGGGTTTGTATTCCATATGTTCAATATAAAAAATCATATCAAAATGCTACAACCTTGAAAGGTGTACTTAGTGAGCTAATGATTCAACAAAATATTAATTTTCAATTAATCCAATTAAACTTTATCTTGATAACAAAGTAGATAATTTAGTCAAATAAAGATGAGAAAACATCCAAAGCAACATCTCAACTTCAACTAAGTAAAATCCTCAAGGCTTCTTTTTATCCATTGTGTACATGTTGAATGAAAGGTAAAATTTTAAAATGATCTATCCATTGGTTTTCCTTACCACCCAATCCATTATTTTGGTCATGTAATATTCACCAAAGTAGGACAACACTATTAAATTGTATGTAATAAATGAAAGAGAGAGACATATTTCCACCAAGCATTGCACTTATTAGGGATTTAAATAATTAAAAAATGAAAGCATGAAATAATAAAACAACACAATGAGCTCATAATGTATCATAATATATATTCACAATGAATGGAAATCATTGACATGATATATTCCAACAAGAGTTTATAGCCATTACAGACTATGTGCTAACAATAGTTTATAGCCATATAAGTCATTGAGAAAAGAGGCAATCCAATTTAATCAATGATTATTTGAGGGTGAATAATAACATATAGGGTTTTAAATATCAAAAACCTCTTCAATAAAAACACAAACACATCTAACTATTGACCTTCTTCATCAAGCCAAAACAACATAAAATCAAGTAAGGCCATTAGGACAATAGGTTGATAGTGACAAACACTTGGAAGAAATAAAAGGAGATGGAGGGCTATGAAATGGCACTAAATGACCTCGAAGATCACCCTTCTCTTCATATCAACCACCTAATTTTCCATGCCAGCTAAAAATATCATTTTGGTACACACTCTTCTTATCATAAATCCTTGATTTATGCCTCAAATTTGTCAAAAATGATGCCTATATCTTTATTTTTCTCCTTGTTTCCTTGTTGAGTGGTTGCCTTCCATAGTTTATATATTATTAAAATATTCAAGCGACACTTACCTATTTATTCAAGCATATTTAGGCTCATGGGTAAAGTGGAGGTCCAAAAATGGTATATTTGCCAACATTTTTTCATGGGATAAAATGGTATAGCCCATATTATTCTACATATTCTATGTGGTAGAAATGCCCAAATTTATAATGTTTTCTTCTCTTTTCCTCTCTCTTTTTCTTTCAAAGTCAATGGCCTACATGGGAATTTTCAAATTTCAATCATATAAAAAAAATAAAATATTAATAATCATAAACCTATGCCAAATCAAATGGCATGACCATGTTTTGGTCTCATATGTATCATATGAACCTAACACTATAATTTTATTTAATATTATAAGGTGTATTAGCACTAAGTGTTACTTCATATTCTCAATATTTAATGAAAACACTTTAATTCTTTCCACCAGGGTCTTGTTAATTGTTATGATCATTTAAAAACAAGTTGAACCTTTTTGTAACCTTCAATGCATAAAATGGTTGTTTTATCAAATTTTGGGATTAAGGTAATTTTAACCTTAATTAAACAAAAAAATGAGTAAAATCAAAATATATATGATAAATAATAAATCACGCATATATTTATTTGAAACTTATAAATTTTGTAAATATGTTAAAGAGGGAAAATACCAAAGAGAAATAACATAGTTAGAAATCAGATATTTAAGACTATAGCTATGGTTGTGAAATTGACTATGAGGCTGGAAGAGATTGATGTGAATCAAAAACATTACTTTACATATTATATGTAAAAAGTCACACTATTTGTATGATGTCATCCTATGTTGGTGTCTAAATATTTCATCGACATCTAATAGGGGTTTAGATCTATTTGTAAATTTTGATTGATGTAATTTCCCCTATACATCATATATACATGATCAAATATATGAAATTAAATGTAGGAGCCACCATATGCCTTCTTATTAACTTAGAATCATAGCTCAATAAACCATGTGGTATAAATTAAATAAATGGTAAAAATGGGTTAGTCACTGAAGTTATACTTGACCTCAACACCACTTGTGTTGAGTGTTGCCTACATACCAAAACTATGAAGAGGGATACAAATCCATGTATTTATCCATGATATGGTGGTGTGTGTGAAAAATTAGTGTAATTTTATATGCTAGTGAAATCCTTATGTGATTAATTAATTCAATAATGACTTATGACCTTTGAGGTGTATATAGAATTAGCTCAGGGTTACTTGGATTGTGTGGACTCAAAATTAGGAAAAATATATGTTTTCCTCTCAATGTGTAATTAGGTATCTTAGAGTTTTTCAATCATATGAGCCTCTAGTGAAAAAATGGTTATAAAATGTAGATTTATAGTGGTATTTTAGAAATTTACTAAAATTGGACTTTCAAAATGTGTGGGATGACTTGTTATGTGAATTTGAATTTTAACAACTAGCCATTATTTGGCAAAAGTATGAAACTGGTAGAATCCAACACTACCAAAAAATGAGATTATCATGAAAGAGTAGTCTTGTCTGAGGAGTACAACTATGATGGAAGTGTGGATGCGTCTAAGGATGAGCTTAGGTTATTTTTTATGAGTAATGATAACATTTAGTAATCATTAATTTTTTGGAGGAATATATCATCCACATATAATGAAGGAATGGTCATAAAGGACCGTGGAACTTGACATGAGCTAATTGTGTATATAAGAAGTGGTCACAAGTGCATTATTTTATCAATAATACTGATTTATGTGGCTTCATTTACCCCATTTTATTCTAGCAATGCAAAAAATTAAAATTACTAAATCAAAATGAAAATTATTATACACTAAATTACCTATGAATAACAATCTTGAATGTAGGCCACATGCTAAACTGTGATTTATGCAAACCTACATTGAAACATGTATAAATTAGCCCTTAATTAGGATTAAAATTTTAAGGTAAATAAAAAAAATTATAGATCAAATAAAAAGGAATGAATACACCTATTTGGGTACATGAATTGATGTGCATTTGATGCAAAATTGGTGACTATAGAGGGTAGGACCCTTGGATATTTCTTCTTTGAAACACTTAAATTAGAATGTGCATGCCCCAATGCTCATTCAAATGAGAGTGTTATTAAGAACTCAAGGTGTTATTGACTCCATCATTTCACATGTAATGTATTAGAGTAGATTTGAATACTTGTATGAATTCTAATAGATTATTCTGAATCAAAACTTGTGTGAAAATTTGAATCAAATACTGTAGATGGAATAAAATTCATTTTTGGTAGAAAAATGGTGGAAAAAAATGGTGATTGAGTCTGGTGTATACAACATAGATAATGACATGAATTTTCATTCTTTCTACGGGAATTAGTGCAAAAACTAAGTAATAAAATGACCATGTATTACACATATTCCCACAACCTATTATCTAAACATATTAACTTTGATGACTATGCAATATTAAGTGGATTTATAAGTAAAAATAATGTGAATTATAGAACACATTTTGTGCATGATGCCCCAATACTAATAAAATTTGTATGAATCTTATGTATTAAAATTTAAACTATCTCTAATTAAGTGTTAAAACTTATTTAGTTAACTAAATGTAGTCATAAAAATTATAAAATTTGTTATCTTTAATTCCTTGGATGACAACACATTATTTTGCACATGGTCAACCTGCACTATTATCCAATTGGATTTATATTATTTGAACCTAATTTTTGATAAATATATGGGTATGACCTATAATCAAGTGATTAAAATTCGTCTTTTCCTGTTTGTGTAGTGAACAATTTCAACGTAGTTTTTAAGACAAGCTATTGTGTATGCCCCATATTTCAAGGTGAGTTGTGGAGCATGTGCAAGAACCTAGGTCAAAATAATAAATCTATGTAAATGATGTTATATAAAATATTAATATATAGAGTAATAATGATAACATTAGAGAGCATGACATCATCATAGATAAATTGAGAGATATAGTAACTTAAGATGCATGTAGAACTAAAGATACATAGTGTCATGTCAAGATAGATGATAGAAATTAAGAATGAAATGAACAATGATCATATGTTGATAAATTTAAATTAATATATAAAAACTCAATAGCATGCATGATATCCATCATGCCATAAAAAATTAGGAAGATGCATGATGTCCATCATGACATAGAAAAAATGAGTAAACTGAACAAATAAGATTCATGGCCATGACACACACAAATAAAGAGTACACACAAGAACACACAAGACACAAAAGAATTCCAAGGGGCCACATACAAGGGACATGTTCAAATGTTAATCACACACATAGAATCACACAATAAGGCTTATATCCATAATCAAGGAGGTTCAAATGTCCACAATCAAAACAAGTTGAATACACATAAGAAATGAAGAAAGAAATCACACATGAAAAACATGCATGAATCATTGAAGTTGATATACATAAGTAAATTGTAACATTAGTATATTCAATAACTCAATTATCTAGTAATATAGGAATCTGAGAGTAAGTGAGCCAATAATCATGCAATGTAATATGCTAAAGTAGGAAAAATAAGGATGGGCATAAAATGATAAAACCTATATAAAAATATTCCTTGATAAAATTTTTATGATGTAAAAAAAATATATAAGAATTTTTAATGGTTTGAATTTGAAAAAAGAGATCATTTGTTCATTGGGACAAGTTTAAAGGAATTAGACAAGAGCATAGTGAATGCGTGTATAGATAGGAGTAGTTTTGTCTATGTAATTTTTTTGGATCTACAATAGAATCACCACCTACAACTACATATGGAAGTGATAACCTATATGTTATACAAATCACTCAAGTAAATTTGTGAAGACAATTTGATATAAAATTAGATATAGAGAAGTATTGCATATACTAAAGCAAAAATCAACTGATGTAAATAAGTTACACATATCATTCATAGGTCTTGGTTTTTAATTTTTTATAGAATATATATATATATATATATATATATATATATATATATATATAATTATTTTGTATTTTTGAATGTATGAAAACTAAAAAAAGAACATACTAACTAATGACTCCCACAGGAGCCTCAAAATCAATAGGTCATATATCTATCATAGGAAGGATGACATCTCATGAATGGAAAGTATCATGCCAATTTTAAAGTAGTTGATTTAAACTCAAAATCTAAAAATTGATTTGAATCTAAAACATAAGTACCACTATTATGATAATTATTTGTAGTAGCTTATGTATGTTATTTATTATGGTGAAATCTAGGACTCTTTAGAGCACATCATGGAGTGTATAAAATTTGTGTTGTTGTCCTTTGTGAAAAAATCGTAATGACTTGTAATACCAATTTATGATGTGCTAGAGTGGACAATGGATCTCTATAATCCATGAAAAATCACTAATAAAGTGGCCTTTCAAGGGTAAGTCTCCTTGTAAATTTAACCAGTTGATTGTGAATTCACTGAGTAGGTTGAATATTTTTAGGTTGCTCAATTTATATCTAATGTGTAGGAATAATTACCTTTGGTTAGAAGGGGTGTTTATATGGAATACCATTAATTTTAATAACCTCATTAGTAAAAAATATTTTAAGAATTTATGTATAGTAGAAGGAACTAAATAAAGCTATATAATCCATAGACACCCTCATAACATATCAAAGACTCCTACACTGGGTACTACCATGAACTTGACATCCATATGTGCTAGACTAACCTATAATGGTAATGTGATCTCACCAATATAACTCTAGAAATGACCATTGAATCCATTTATTACTATTATTTTAGAAATATTATCCTTCTTTTTGTATCTAAATTTTTATATTAGTGTGATAATGCACATAATCACAATTGAACTATTATCAACCATGACACTTTATATAAGTTGATGATAAATGTAAAATCAAATGAAAAAAAAGTGTAAATCATAATCATCATTGATAATTTAATGCTCTATGAATTTTATAAGTTGTCTAAATGGCACTAAAATATATATGTGCCAATGATTCCATTCAAAAGATGGTGTGCCTCTATACGAGGATGTCAAGAAGTTGGCAGAGCATGTGCATTATATGTGTAATGCACTTTTGATTTATCTATTGTTTCTTGACATATATTCCTAGTGAAAGGATTTTTGAATATCTTAGTTATAATACTCTCAATTGGTTATGCCTTTGTACTATCTAGAGATGTACCCACATCAATGATGTTCTCATCTATAAAATCTTAAATCTTATGTCTCAAAATGATGCATGTGTTGGTAGTATGATTTGGTGCTCTTTTTAATCAAAAATATAATTTTTATCAAATCCTTTTGGAGGAGGCTTAATCACATCAACATATTTAATGGGAGGGAGAGATATCATGTTGCATTCCAATAAATTTTGTAACACTTTGTAAGGATATTATGTCAAGTTGGTAAACTATTTCCTTAATAGAGTTGATAATATAATGCATGAAGTAAGTTATAAAACTACATTCACTATTGCCTTTTGATCATTTTATTTTTTAGTTTGTCTCACATTGTACAATGGCTTACTCAAATTATTTGCATGAGAAGTAAAAACTAGGTTGGTTACACACTTGATCTCATTCATGGCCAAAAACTTAACCTCTCTTTCCTTAACTATGTGACATAAATTCATGACTCATGAAAATTTATTAAACATAATATATTCATTGAGATGTGTAAACAAACATTTTTTTTGAAGATGTCTTGAAATTACTTATTTTCTATAGGATTTGTCATTTTGGAAAACATGGTCTTATACCTTAAGACATACTCTATGATAGGCTTGTTGGATTCTTATTTGAGATGAGAAATCCAAGCATATGAAATATTTTCATTAATTTTGATTGATAAATGTGCAAGAAAAAAATCTACTAATGAATTGAATGCATGAATTGATTGATGTTTTAAATCATTGAACCATCTTAGAGCATACTCTTTTAAAATTTTGGGAAATAACTTGGTCAAAAACCTATTTTTAGATGCATAATCCAAGAATTCTACATGAAATTATCTCAAATATTATTCAAGGTCACCTTTTATATCATAAAATTTAAGCTTAGGAACCACAAAACTAGTTGGTAAAGGATATGAATAAATATGTTAAGCCAATGGAGTATCTAATAAAGTATATGAATCTAGTTTTTTATTAGGTTACAAAGAACTTTGTTTTATCTACAACACCTTAATTTATAGAGCTATAATTGTCTACATAAGGTATTGTGCATCAACAATAGAATGTGTGTGAACTAATGGTGGTGTCTCAAATGATTTAGTAGCAATTGGAATCTTAATTTGATGAAACCCTTGGGTTACCCTCATAATATATGGTGGTACAAAAGTTTTATTGAATGTTGTAGATAAAGGTAAGGAAACCATAGTAGTTGAAGTATATAATTTATTAGCCATGCTTGCATTTTTTATGTATAAAAAAGTGCTCAAAATGACATGATAATATTGAGGTTGTTCAAATATTACTTCTCAAATTTTCTTAATATTTTCTTACTTTATTAAGATCTAGTTGTTTTTCATCTCTAGGTGGAATTACATCTTGATGCTCATCTTGAGAGTCAATGTTATCTTGGTTATACTATTTATGCTTTGATGTAATGTCATGATTTTATACATATTTAGTTTGTACATTAATATCTAAAAGTTCTAATATATTATTATTCTTATCCATATTATATACCTTATCAAAATAAATCTTAGTAGGCTTAATTACTGTACCACTTAGTCTATTACTTATTCTAAAATAGGTAGAAAAAAAATATTAGATTTCATAAAATATGAAATAGAAACTTGGAAGAGTGATACTACAGAGAATTTACCAAACAAAAACCCTACTACAAAAAATGGAAATAGTAAAAAGAAGGAAATGAAACATAGAAACATTTATGGTTAGGGTTTGAAACATCCAATGAATAGATGGGTTCACCTATATTTTTTATCAAATTTTGGGGTTAAGGGAATTTTAACCTTAATCAAATAAAAAATTGAGTAAAATCAATATATAAAGGATAAATAATAAATTAGACGTATACTAATTTAGAACATAATTTTTTTGTAAATATGCTAAAGAGGGAAAATACCAAAGAGAAATAACTTAGAAGGAAATCAAATATGTAGGATTGTAATTGAGAATGTGAAATTGAATATGAGGTCAAAT
Source organism: Torreya grandis (assembly GCA_037957365.1). Taxonomy (NCBI): domain Eukaryota; kingdom Viridiplantae; phylum Streptophyta; class Pinopsida; order Cupressales; family Taxaceae; genus Torreya; species Torreya grandis. The sequence continues at coordinate 1,954,050 of JARHVA010001167.1, read as the reverse complement.
AGAGTTTTTTTGAATCAAGAACAAGGCTTCGCATCTTCTTGGGACAAGGATAGGTTATATGGATGAGGTTGGCATACACTAGTGTCTATAGTGTGTGCTAGCATCTAATAGGGTTTGATCTCTTTATGTAAATTTGGATCAATGTACCTTTACTTGTAGGTATTGTGTTCATGATTGGATCTATGTAATTTGGTGTGAAATCCATTGTATATATTCTTATTCACTTAGAAACCTAGCCTAATAGACCATGAGGGATAAACAAAATAAATGGTAAAAATGGGTTAGTGGATAAATGTGTGCTTGACCTTAACACTCCTTATGTTGAGTGATCCATATATACCAATACTCTAAAGAGGGATACAAATCCATGTAGTCCTACCATGCTATGGTGGTATGTGTGAAAAATTGATGTATTGTTATATGATGTTGTAATCCTTGTGTGACTAAGTGATTTAATAATGACTTGTGACCTTGGATGTGAATTCAGACTTAGCTCAAGGATACTTGGGTTGTGTGGAAATATAATTATGAAGAATATATGTTTTCCTCTAATTAGTAGTTATATATCCTAGTGATTTTCAATCATATGAGCTTATAGTGAAAAAATTACTAAAAATATAGATTTATAGTGGTATTTTAAGCATTTCATTGAATGGGAATTTTGAAATATGTGGGATGACCCGTTAGGTGAATTTAAATTTTAGAAACTAGCCATTATTTGGTGGGAGGATGAAACTGATGGATTCAAACACTACCACTGAGTGGGATTGTATTGAAATAATGACCTTGTCTAAGGGGAAAATAAAACTAATCTAAAAGTGTGGATCAGTCCAAGGATGAGCTTATGTTGTTTGGAAAGAGGAATGGGAACATTTATAATCATTAATTTTTTGGAGGAATAGGTTGTCTATATGGAAGTAAAATAATTTTGGTCAATAACTATAGAACTTAGCATGAGCTAAGTGTATAAAAGAAGTGGTCATAAGTGCATTATTTTATCAATATATGTTAATTTGTTTGTCTCCAATGATATATTTAACCTTGTCACTTCACATAAGCACACATGAAATCATCGTAAAATACCCTGATCAAAAGTGATCAACAACCACACAAGTATAGAACTATAATAAAATGTGACAAATAAATTGTCTAGTATGGTTTACAAATAATAAAAAAACATTAAAAAAAAGGGTGGAAAATACAAGTATATTTCTCTTCTCATATATTTGTATTTTTCCTATATATAGGTATAAATGATACTTTTGATATTATTTGACTACTAGGATTAGCCCATCCTCATTAGATGGTACCATTGGAAATAAACACACAAGAATCTATAGTACTAGATAGAAAATACGAAAGAAGAAGACTTATATATATATATATATATATGTATATGTATATATATATATATATATATATATATGTATATATATATATATATATGTATATATATATATATATTAGAGTAAATGAAAGGATTAAAAATCATGAAATGACCCCAAAAACATTTTTGAGCATTCATTCCTTTAGAGTTCATAGCAAAAAAATGAAATGTTTTATAATCTAAAGTTTGGTTTTGTATAACCTAATATCATGTTTACATGCATGAAACCCTTAGCCAGGGTAATTACCCCTAGGATATTCTATGAAGAAGATCATTACCATAGGGATATCCTCATACAATTTAGGGTGAATTGATATGTGATCCATATTGATATATTCAGGACTACATGGTAGCAAACACCTTCTCAATAGAACCATCTAGGTGTCCTTATCCTACCTAAGTGTTTGGCATACATGAAACCTAGTATAGGCTAGGGTATTAAACTTGTTGTTCTTATATTTTGGGCTAGCTAAGTTAATCACTTGAGTTCTTAAATGTTATTCAAACATGTATATAACAAGTTCAAGTAATGGTCTTGGTTTGAATAGATTTTATCATGTGGACTATGTTTATGCAATTTAACACTCATGTACTTGATACTTGTGAAGGATATAAATAATACTTACCATGATTTTAGATCATTATACCATGATCTTATGGTTACAGGGTCATCATACCTCATACCTTCACTTAAAAAAATAAATGTTGTTTAAACTACTTAATTTATATTTTTTGTCAAGACAATATTGTTCGTAAGTAGATAGGATATTCTTAACTCATAGTGGCATAATGCTCTAAATAGACCATCCTATAAATAATCTTATAAAGAATCATGTTTCTCTAGTATTGTTTATGTGTCACTTAGTCATAATCATGAGATTAACAATTTAAGACACTTCAATTAAAAAAAGTAAATCCATAGTACATAAACTTCTAAAATTTGTTCCTTTAGGAATGTTATCATTGTTTATACTTTAATAATTATTGTCATGACATAAAAAAACTACTAAAAGGTCTATTTTATTAGTTTAAGCATGCTTTATTACATTTATTAGCTTGATAAAAATGTGTAAAAAGCAACCTCTTTGTCATTGTATCTCAATTTTCATAATATACTCAAATCATAAATATGCATTGGTTGTGAGTATAATTTAAAATTAAGGAAAATGACAATTAATAGCTTAAGTAGGTTCAAATGAGGATTTTGTATGGTCTCCTAAAACCAATAAATTAGAATAACCAAATTAACTATGTTACCTATTGAAAAGTAATAACATAAGTAGGTCATGGTGACTAAAGAAAATAAATAATATTTGTAACTATCTTGCTTGAGATTTCATTAAAAACTAAAAATTTAAACAAGTGTTTTCTTTGTTGAAAATGAAATATAACTTATTTCATTAAGTAAAGATTTAATATCTTTACTAAAAATCCTGATATCAATTCAAATTGTCTTTGTTTCAAGTGATAAAAACTTTTATCATAATGTTGAAATTGAAACATTGTAAGAAATAACTTCTGTCTAAACCACTTAATCCTTTATTGCATTTGGCAATAGAATAATTCCAAGTTTATGCCATTTATGTAAATAAAGGATCAGATGTCTAAATGAAGTAAGAAAGCCAAGTATGATGGTGAATAACTTGTATAAGAAGTGTATTAACTATTAAAGAATTAGAATAAGTGCCATGTCATCTTAAAGCAAGTACACTTGATGGTAGTCTCTAATAACTAAGTTGAACTAATTTAATTTCAGCCATGTAAATTAAATTGATAACCAATTAATTCATAGTAATGGAGTGTAATGACTAATTAAGCAAGAATGTTATTAAAAAAGGTACAAAAAATTTACTTGATTATAAAATCTAATTGCAACATAAAGTAATTTCATCTATTTAAATTACTATAAGAGTCAAACTCTTTCATAATAGTAATGATTTAAGCTTAGCTAAGCATTTAAACTCAACCATATAATCATATAGATTCAACATTTAATGAACATTTGAAGTTAATAATTACTAAACTTTATAACATAATCAAATAAATAAAATATAATGCTACAACTGAAATGAATTACTAATCCATAGAGCAAATAGAGTATAAAAGTATTGGATCTACACAACTAAAATGTTAAAATTATTTAAAATAATTTTTATAGCTCCCCTGAAGACAGTAAGCTACGAATGGAGAAGTTTAATGGCAAGAACTACCAATTATGGAGGATGCAAATTGAGGATTATCTGTATCAGAAAGATTTGTACTTACCGTTAGGTGGGGTTGATTGCCAACCCTGGAATATGAAGGATAAAGAATGGGAGGTTCTTGATCAGAAGGCTCTGGGATCTATAAGATTGAGTCTTGCATCATCTATGATTTCCAGCTTATCACAGTGTAAGACAATGGTGGAGTTGATGGAATCTTTGGCAAATTTATATGAAAAACCCTCGGCTTCTAATAAGGTATTTCTTATGAAGCGTTTATTTAATTTGAAAATGTTGGAAGGTGGATCTATTCATAGTCATCTTAGTGATTTCCATGGTTTGGTAAACCAGTTAAGTTCAGTCAATATTTTTTTTGATGATGAAATTAGAGCTCTCTTAATCTTGTGTTCATTACCTGAAAGTTGGGAAGGTTTGGTAATGGCAATTTCTAATATTGTGTCTGCTTCAAAAGTCTTAAAAGTGGATGATGTTGTGAGTGTGATCTTGAATGAAGAGATATGTAGGAAAAGCACAGGTGAATCATTAGGAAATGCTTTGAGTGTTGAAGGTAGAGGAAGGCAAAGAGAGAAGATAGAGCGTGGGAGATCAAGGTCCAAGATAGGCAGGAGATCCAAGTCCAGGTATGGCAGAATAACCTATTGGAAATGTGGAAAGCAAGGGCACTTAAAGAGATATTGTAGATCAGGTGAAGATCAGCATGAAAGACATGAAGAAGAAGCAGATGCTATGGATTACGTTGCACAGGATGCTCTGGTATGTTCTTTGGATAAAGTAGAATCTTGTGATAGGACCTAAGTTCCCCAAAGCTCTGACACAACTTGTCAGATTTAAGAGCACACATGATTACCAATGTATAAGCAACTTACATGCAGAAATAACTAGAAGAACAAATAACTATCAATGAGAAGACACACAGAATATGAGAGGCAATACATAATTGTATTCAACTCATTACAAAGGAAATTACAATAAAGAGATCACACTCTTCTTCCACCTCTGTGAGGCTTCCTCCTCAAGGGCTCCAAGTAATCTTCCCACCTGAGTAATCTTCTCTCATAGGTCATAACTAAAAACTAACACAAGCTGTTGTTCACCTCATTGTATGTCTAGTACAACTGAGTTTGAACCGGTACTCCAAGTAGATCTCACCATGATCCTGCTCTTGATGTATTGCTATCACCTTGATCTTGCTCCCCCACCGATCCTGTTCTGACCCTCACATACACACATCCCCTGCAGACCAACCTAATCTTACTTATCCCATGTAGATCTCCTCCATGATCCTGCAACACCCTGCATATCAAACCTGATCTTACATACATGGGGAATCCTACTTGATTCCACCATGGGAAGAACTCTCCAAGCTCCACACTTGGATTTTGCAAGTTCAACACTTAACAATACAGCCCATGAGTCTATTATATAGATCTCATGCATACACTTAATTTAGACAAGTGACTCAAAGACTCAAATTGGTCTTTATCATGCAAACAACACGTTCACTTAACTAACTGTCTGTCAACAGTAGTTCTGACTGCCATAGGCAACCGACGTCGGTCCCTGCCTTCTTGGAGGTGACCGACGCCAGTCGATCTCTGCTGATGTCAGTTTCCCTTCTACGTCCCCTGACCGACGTCAGTTTTGGCATGCCAATGCCGGTGACTGCATACTCTCAGAAACCTCTATTTGCAACAAGGTGTAGCTTTTAGCTCCACACCCTAATAATCTCCCACTTGGAGATAAAGAGCTGCACCTGTACCCATACCAGTACTCTATCTAATCTGCATCTTGGCTTGTATTCCTCTTCAAGCTCCCACTTGAAGACAACCCACCACACTCCTTGTGGTGTTAATCATGTGTCTGACTTTCTTCATCCTCAACTTACCTTCTTCTGCCATTGCTATACTCCCACTCAATCAGCAACCCCTGTGAGTAACCTTTAATCAACAACACTTAACAGATCTGGGCCATCCGTTAGTCAAACTCACTCTGAGAACATCCAACCTCACTCTGATACCATTTGATAGGACCTAAGTTCCCCAAAGCTCTGACACAACTTGTCAGATTTAAGAGCACACATGATTACCAATGTATAAGCAACTTACATGCATAAATAACCAGAAGAACAAATAACTATCAATGAGAAAACACACAAAATATGAGAGGCAACACACAATTGTATTCAACTCATTACAAAGGAAATTACAATAAAGAGATCACACTCTTCTTCCACCTCTGTGAGGCTTCCTCCTCAAGGGCTCCAAGTAAGCTTCCCACCTGAGTAATCTTCTCTCATAGGTCACAACTAACAACTAACACAAGCTGTTGTTCACCTCATTGTACATCTAGTACAACTGAGTACGAACCGGTACTCCAAGTAGATCTCACCATGATCCTGCTCCTAATGTATTGCTGTCACCTTGATCTTGCTCCCCCATCGACCCTGTTCTGACCCTCGCATACACACATCCCATGCAGACCAACCTAATCTTACTTATCCCATGTAGATCTCCTCCATGATCCTACAACACCCTGCATATCAAACCTAATCTTACATACATGGGGAATCCTACTTGATTCCACCATGGGAAGAACTCTCCAAGCTCCACACTTGGATTCTGCAAGTTCAACACTTAACAATAGAGCCCATGAGTCTATTATATAGATATCATGCATACACTTAATTTAGACAAGCAACTCAAAGACTTGAATTGGTCTTTATCATGCAAATAATGCGTTCACTTAACTGACTGTCTGTCAACAACAATTTTGACCACCACAAGCGATCGACATCGGTCCCTGCCTTCTTGGAGGTGACCGACGCTGGTCGATCTCCGCCGATGTTGGTTTCCCTTCTGTGTCCCCTGACCGACGTCAATTTTGGCATGCTAACGCCAGCAACTGCATACTCTCAGAAACCTTTGTTTGCAACAAGGTGTAGCTTTTAGCTCCACACCATAACACAACTATTCGAGTGAAATCCTATAGCTGAAAGTAACATTTTCAACTAAAGATGTAACAAGACAAATAAAATATGTAAGTGTATTTAAGCAATGTAATTGAAATTTGAATGAACTAATTCCATATGCTAAAACTTAATGAAACAAACATAATCCTATATCCATAGTACTGATTCCAATTAAAAATAGTAAACAAGTTATTTTTAAAAATATGTTGCATTACTATATAAGTACTACAATAAATTAAATCACAATAAACAGTAATAATCAGTTTATAAAAAACATTTATCTTTCTCCCATAATCTAACTCATCTTGACTCATCCTCTGAGCCCCCTGATTGGTGGCCCTTACCATCCCCAACCATCAGATGGGAGGTGGAGTCGATATTTTGGGATTTTATAAATATAGGTGAAACACTAAGGGAATGAACCAAATAACTTACAATGGTATAACAAAAATAAATTGACATTAAAACTTCAACACAATTATTCATAATAACCTTGGCATCCTAGTATTCATATAAAGTATTCTATAATTCAAATTATTGATTTAAGTGACCTCATTCTCCTTCATCACTTATTCCACGAGAACTAGAATAATAAAAAGAAACAAAACCTTTGTTATAGTATGATGTAGCCAAAAGAATGGATGGAAATTAAAATAATAACAACCACTAATATTTTACACACTAAATTCATTTATTGATGACCATGACTAATTAATTTTCTCACTTGCAATAATGTGCATTTGTGACAATTTTTCCAGGTTTGGCCATCAAAACTACTTCAAATTTTATATATCAAACAAGCATAAAATTCGCATAGATCTTTGAAAATAATTTCACATTTACAAGAATGTGAATAAATTAATTTAGTATGAAAAACTAATAATATAATTTTATCTAGAGTATGCTAATTAAAATTTAAAAAAACCAACAACAAGAATTTGATAAAACCCCAATAAAGTTTTGCATAAATTTTACCAAAATATAACCCTTCAAAATGAATTGTACAAATAAAATCCATGTAATAGGTAAAATTTTCATAGAATTTTACTAGAATAACAATCTTTTCCAAATCATCTTTACAAAATACAAAGGAAATCAGAGTAAGATAAAACCCACAATTTTTTTAACAAAGTACCCAAAAATTAATTTTGCCTAGGTTGACCCAGGTCATCATTTTCAACCAAATAAAATAAATAAAAACTAGAAATGTCTCAGTCATGGTTTTAGGCAAGGGTTTAGACTAAAAAAATTATTTTTTAAGAACACCAAATTTGAAAATATATATTCTTGGAAGCCATCGAAGAAATAATAGAGATTTTTGAAAAATAATCTCTTTACAAACCCTTGTAGGTTCATTAAGAAGTATATTGACTTCTTTATGACCCTACAAGTAAATTTTCTTCTTCTTTATTAACTTACCATTTAATCTAGAAATGAAAACTCTCTACAAAATGCAAAAACTTACTTGCTTTCCCTTGAAAATAATGGAGGAGAAACTAAATTTTTTGGTGTGCCTTACTACCTTTCCATGTCTCCTTATCTAGCCACAGCCAAGCAAGAGGTTCTCTCTCTAAAATAGGAAAATATTTACCCTTAACTAACTCTTTTAGGCCACTACCCAAGATCCTAGGGTTTTATTTTTTAATCCCTCAGCTCTACACCTCCCTCCTCTCTTTCTCTCTTCCTTCCCCATGTCTCCCTCTTATCTCTCTCTTCCCTCTTCCCTCTCCCCTCTAACTCCATGGATTAGGAAAATGGATTGGATTTGGGGGTCGATCTCATCTCCTCCCAAGTCACCTTAGTCATTAATGTTAAAATCTGATTTTGCCCAAACCAAAAAATTGAAATGATGGTCTAAATCACATTTGCCAAAGGCCTAAAAAAATGGAATTATAATATTTTATTTGGGTCAAGTCCCACAACCAAGGTGGAAATGGAAAAATTTTAATTTGTCAAAATAAAACATTATTACCTATTTTTAATTTGCCAAGTAATACATTATTACTTAATTTGACGTAAAAGTAATTCGTTATGGTCCCTTTGCTAAGAGTTGAAGTGGGGGAAAGTGACAAGAGAGGGGTTTAAAATCTAGGCTAAGGTACCTTGATCAAGCAAGTAAAATAAAATAAAATAATAATGATTTAATAAAATAAAAATAGAAAGAAAACCAAATTCAGCCAAGACTCATGAAGACATAACATTGAATAAGCCAAGTAAGGAATCAATGTTGCCTAGGCTCATACAAGAGTAGAACAAATGCATATGAAATTAAGATTGAATAAAAATAAAAACTGATGCACACAAGTAATATAAGTAAATCCCACAACATTTAAAATTGACAAGTAAAGACAAGACAAAAAACATTGTGTACAAGTCAAAAAGATGATAAAATAGAAAATACATAATGATGGATTACTATAAGTTTTGGTTCATTAAATTTTCCCTTTTTACCTATGTCAACTACCTTCATTCCTTATCTATCTTTAGCTTATCTTATTTCACCTACTCTTGCACCCATAAATGACATTAGCAATCCCTAAAATATATAATCATATACAAGTAGAATTGAATAGTATTATGCCAAAAATTGAATATTAAGACTAAATATCTCATATACCAACATAAAATCTAGTTATAGCATTTTTTCCATCATCCAATATTATTAAAATAATAGTTCCAAATAGTGTTGTATATTATAAAATCATGTTAAAACTAAGTATGATAGTATATAAATGAAATATGCAGGTGGGTTATGACATCCTCCTCCATATAAAGAGGAGTCATCCTAGTCAAAAGCTAAAACAACCAGGCATAATGGTATTTAAATAGTTGTGTATCCTCTTAAGTGGAATTTATGGTAATTAGTGGATCTCATTGTATCAAAACCTTATAAATTTCTCAATTTATTAGCTTAATGATGTGATGACCTAGGATTTTCATTGGTTATAGATGCATCTTTTCTTATTCTAAAACCTATAAGTTTTTCTAATCTAATACATGAGATGGATTAGGTACATATTTTATTAGTAATGCAATATGGATCACATCATGGATTCTTGATAGGGAATAAGGTAAAGCTAGCCGATAGGCAATGGGGCTTATTTTGTCCAAGATGTCAAATGGGATAATAAAGTAAGGATCTAGATTGGAGGTTTTTCCAAACTTTAGGGAACTCTTCTATGGCCTTACACTTAGAAAACATTTTTCTCCAACAACAAATTCATGAGGCATTCTCTTTAAATCAACTATCTCTTTTTATGATCAGAATAAACCTTCAAGTTGTGGAATATTATGGTCATTTATTCATCATATTCTATTAATAATTTTAGACCAATAATGATCTAACTTTATATGCTATCCTAACCAAGTGGAGTTTTACATTTTCATCTATATATGGATTCAAAAGGATCTATTTTAATTATAAAATGATAAGAGTTATTGTAGGCAAACTTAACTAAGTGTAGATAATCCTCCCACTTAGTTTGCTAATCCATAAAATTAATATGTAACATGTCTTCGACCATTTGGTTCAATCTTTTAGTTTGTCCATTCATTTTTGGGTGGTATGAAGAACTAAAATTTAGTTGAGTGCCAAAGTCTACAATCAAAGTTTGTCAGAACCTTCATGTGAATAAATTATCTCTATCAGAGATAATGACTTCTAGAATTTCATACAATTGAACCACTTATTTTATGAAGTCTTCAACAAAAATAACAACATCATCAGTTAGATTTATAATAATAAAGTGACCGAATTTAATTGTTTCATCAATTATTACTAATATAATATCATGTTTCCTGTGAGATTTAGGCAATCCTATAATAAAATCAAGTGAAACCACTACCCATTTATATCTTGGTATGTCATGTGGGTATAATAGACCCCCAGGATGGTAGTGTTCAACCTTCACACATTGACATTCTAGGCATCTTACCACAAAATTAGCAACATCTTTCTTTAGACTAGGCCAAAAATAGATCATTTTCAACTCATGAATAATCTTAGTGACCCTTGGATGAGTGAAATGGGGTGTTTATACACTTCTTACAATATAATATTACATAATCCACCTATTTTGGGTACAATTTTTTTATTATGATGCCTTATAAGGCCATCTAATTCAACAAAAAATTAGCAAATCATTTTGCCAAAAGCTCGTTAGCTAATCTTGTACTTACATCTTGGAAATAATTATTAGGAAGCTACTATTGTAGGACATCATTCTTAAATTTTCCTTGAAAAATAAACAAGAAAATAAGATATGTAAACCTAATAAGTGCATTAGTGATACGATTTTACTTGATTTTCACATAAGTGATGTCCATGTTAAAATTACTAAAAAATTCTAGCTATCTACACTAATGGGAATTTAAGTCATCTTGTGAGAAAAGATGTTCTAGGCCATGGTGATCAAAATTTAACTTGAAATTTTTACCTAGTAAAAAGTGCTTCCACTATTTTAATGCATTCACTATAATAATAAGCTATAAATCATGGGTATGATAGTTATTTTTAGCTTCTTTAAGCTTAAAATATTCATAGACCACCACTTTATCCTCTTGGGTCAATATGTCACCAAAGCCTTCTTTAGAGGCATTATCCCATACCTAAAAATGACTATTTGGATCATGTATGATCAAAATAGGGGCTATTATTAACATCTCCTTGAGCCTTTAAAAAGCTTATTTACATTGAGGTGTCCATAAAAAAATTCTACCCTTACACTACAGAGATGTAATGGGGTTGGATAGGTGAGATAAATTATCCACAAATCACTAATAGTAGTTGGCCAAGCCCATGAAATTGCATACTTCATCTACATTAGACAGATCAATCCATTCTTGAATAGCTTGAATATTTATCAGGTCCACTACTATGCCTTTATTAGAAATCACATGTCCCAAGTAATAAATTTATGATTGGTAGAAGGTGCATTTGGACAACTTGCCAAATAAATTATATTGCCTCAATCTTTGCAAAACCAACCTTAAATGCTAATCGTGTTTAGATTCATTCTTAGAGAAGATGAGGATATCATCTAAGAATACTAGTACAAACTTTTCTAAGAATTTCTTGAAATCACTATTCATTAGATTCATAAATGTTACTGGTGCATTGGTAAGTCCAAATGATAGAATGGTGAATTCTTAGTGGCCATATCAAGTTTGAAAGGTTGTTTTCTAAATATATTCCTCTTTAATACTTAATTGATGATAACTGGATCTTAGATCAATTTTATAAAATACTACTACATCCTTCATCTAATCAAATAAATCCTCAATATGAAATAACGAGTACTAATTTTCTCTCATCACTTTGTTGAACATATGATAATCAATGCACAACTTTAAAGTGCCATACTTATTTATTACAAAGACCACTGGAGCACCCTAAGGTGACATGCTTGGTCAAATGCTTCTATTGTCTAATAGTTCTTGTAATTTAAATTTTAATTCTTGAAAATATACCACATTCATTTAGTAAGGAGCCTTTGATGTAGGGGAATCCCCTAGTATAATCTCAATTAAGAAGTTAAATTCCCATTTTGGTGGTAAACTAGATAATTTTTCTGGAAAAACATCTACAAATTCCTATAAGATATAAAAATTAACACAAGATGGTTCTTTATTCTTTGGAAGTTCTTGAAGTTAGACTATGTAAAGCTTACATCCATTTTGTATAAACTTCTTTAGTTATAGGTCTGAAATCATTTTATGCATTTTTGGCCCTTGAAGACCTTGGATTTCAATAATCTTGCCATTCTCATTAGTGTATTACATCCTTTTTTGAGATAAATCAAGTGTTGCATGATGTTGATATAGCCAATCCATGCCTAAATAATATCATAAGACCCTAAGGGTGTTAAAAATATATTTACCCTTATCTTGAAGGGGCCCATATCAAGTTTAATTTACTCTAAGCATTCTTGGATAGGTACCCTTTTACTAGTACCAAATTCAACTTCCCATCATTCTCTCAATGGCTTAGATTTTAGATTATAATTATTTGCTATAGAAGGTGAAATAAAGTTGTCATTAGAACCTAAATCAATTAAAATAGCTACAAAAATTCCATCAAGATTACCTCCAATCTCAATCAAAATCACATGAAAATTGGCTTTCCGATTATCTATTGTAATATATACTTTATGGTCTGTTGGTTGTCCCAATTTCAGCTTTGGATAGTCCTTATGGTAGTGGTTATCACCACATTCCTAGCATACTACTATTCTTTGTGGAGCTATCAGAATAATGGTTGCCCCTGTGGTTGGTTCATGTTGACTATTTTGGTACTAATCCTTCCTAAAAGACCCATTTTTAGAGTTGCCTTGGGTTTTGAAACTCTTATTGATTTATAATCGATTAAAATTATTGTTGTTCCCTTATAAATTGTGATTCTAGTTTGATTTCTTAAAAAAATTTGATGGAGGAGGTGGGTTCTTATCCTTTGAATATTTCCTATTCATTTTGAAGTCTTGTCTCACTTTTTTGCAAGACCTTTCCTTCTCTTTTGTCCTTTTGGTAGACTCTATAGCATTTGACAATATCATAGGATTAGTCATATTGACATCATGCATCAATATTTATTTCAATCCTAACTTGAATTTAGTGATATTTATTTCTTCATCATGCATGTAATCTACATGATGTATATGATTCAAAAAATTATTTTCATATTCAAGGACAAACATATTTTCTTTCTTGAGCAACTAAAATTCTATTATGTTCTACTCCTTAAAATTTTCACTCAATTACCTTTTCTTGAAATGGTTCTCAAAAATTGGCCAAGTGAGGTTCATAGGATGATATCCCTCTAAGGCACATAAATGATTTCACCATAGGGAAACAAAACCATTTAATTGATAAATATTTACTCTAACCTTCACATTGGAGGGCATGTCATGAAGGTTAAAGTATTTTGTAGATTAACAAGTCATGCATCGACTGCATCTCCTGATTCCTTACCTAAGAAGGTAGTTGAGAGAAGCTTTTTAAGTTATCTGATGATGGGGTATACCATCCTTATAGGTACTTCTTTAAGTGCTTGCTCCCCCATTTGTCTAGCTTCTAAGTGAGGGACTTCTTTATGAGGAGCACCCTCAAGATTATTTAGCCTTCACTCTTGATTTTTAATTTTTCCTTGAATGAAATTTAGAGCAGATAAAATATCATGAAGGATCTCCTCTTATTTAGTAGATGGGTTATTTCCATCCACATTATCATGTGGTGATTCATTTTTTTTGTTGGCATTATGGGTAATAAGATCACTCCTGATTTGGTTTGGGTTCCTGATAGTAAGGCCCCTACCTCAGCTTCTACCTCTGCCTTAGCTTTAACCTCTTAAGATTGGTCTATCAATCCCTTGGTCATTATCAACTTGATTATTTCCAAATATAGTCTTAACCATTTTTTTTAGAAACCACTAATTATTTTCTTAGGTAGATTCAAGAAATAAATTATTCTAAATTCTATTGCATTTAGAATTGACAACTTAGTGCAAGCTTTGATACTAGGTGAAATGACCCCAAAAAATTTTGAGCATCCCTTCTTTTAGAGTTCATAACAGAAAAATGAAATGTTTTATAATATAAAGTCTAGTTTTGTATAACCTAATACCATCTTTACGCACCATAAAACCCTTAAATAAGGTAATTACACCTAGAATATTCTATGGGGAAGATTATTTCCCTAGAGATATCCTCATGTAATTCAGGGTGTATCGATATATGATCCATATCAATATATCTAGGACTACATGGTAGCATACAACTTCCCCATAGGACAACCTAGGTGTCCTTATCCTAACTAAGTGTTTGACATCCATGAGACTTGATATAGGCTAAGGTAGACAACTTGCCCATCTTCAAGTTTGGGTTGGCCAAGTTAATCACATAGGTTATTAATGTTATTCAAATAGGTATCTAACAAGTTCGAGCAATGGTCCTAGTTTGAATAGATTGTAACATGTGGACTATGCCTATGCAAATTTAAGATGCAATTTAATACTCATGTACTTGATACATGTGAAGGATATAAATAGTATTACCCCTAATTTTAGATCATTATACCATGATCTTATGGTTATGGGGTCATTGTACCTCATAATTTTACTTATAAAATAAATGTAATTTAAGCTAATTAATTTATAATTATTGTCAAGACAATATTGTTCATAAGTAGATAGGATATTCTTAACTCATAGTGGCATAATGCTCTCACCAGACCATCATGTAAATAATATTTTACAGAATCATATTTCTCTAGTATTATTTACATGTCACTTGGTCATAATCGTGAGATTAACAATTTAAACCACTTCAATTTAAAAAATAAAATTCATAGTACATAAACTTCTAAAATTTGTTCCTTTAGGAACATTATCATGGTTTATACTTTAATAATTATTTTCATGACATAAACAAACTACTAACATATCTATTTAATTAGCTTAATCATGATTTATTGCATTTATTAGCTTGCTGAAAATGTGTAAAAAGCAATGTCTTTGTCATTGTATCTCAATTTACATAATATACTCAAATAATAAATATGCCTTAGTTTCTAAGTATGATATAAAATTAAGAATAGTAGCTATTAATAGCTTAAGTAAGTTTAAATGAGGATTTTGGATGGCCTCCAATAACCAATAAATTAGAATAACTAATTTAACTAGGTTACCTATTGAAAAGTAATGACATAAGTAGGTCATGATGATCAAAGCAAAGAAATAATGTTTGTAACTATCTTGCTTCATATTTCATTAAAAACTAAGAATATAAAAAAGTGTTCACTTTGCTGAAAAATGAAATATAACTTATTTTATTAAGTAAAGATTTTAAGCTCTTTAATAATAAACCTAATATCAATTCAAAGTGTCTCTGTTTCAAGTGCTAACATATTTTATAATAATGCTGAAATTGAAACATTGTAAGCAATAACTCTTTTCTAAACCACTTACTCCTTCATTGTCTTTGGGAATAATTTTTTTCCAAGTTTATATCATTTATGTAAATAAAGGATTAGATGTCTAAATGAAGTAAGCAAGCCAAGTATGATGGAAAATAACTTTTATAAGTGTAATAACTATTAAAGAATTAGAATAAGTGTCATGCCATCTTAAAACAAGTACACCTGATGGTAGTCTTTAATAAGTAAGCTTAACCAATTTAATTTTAGCCATGTAAATGAAATTTATAACTAGTTACTCCATGGTAATGGAGTGTAATGACTAATTAAGCAAGAATGTTATTAAACAAAGCACATAATTTTACTTGATTAGAAAATCTAACTGGACATCTAATTATAACATAAAGTAATTCCATCTATTTAAATTTCTCTAAGAGTCAAACTCTTTCATAATAGTAATGATTTAAACTTAGATAATCATTTAAACTTAGCCATATAATCATCGATCTTCAACATTTAATGAATGTTTTCAAGTGAATAATTGCTAAACTTTATAACATAATCAAATGAATAAAATGTAATGCTATAGCTGAAATGAATTTGTAATCTATATAGTAAATAGAATATGAAAGTATTGGATCTACACAACTAAAATTTTAAAATTTTTGAAACTAATTTTTCTACATCTTATTGAAACTAAAATCACATAGTTCAATGAAATCCTATAACTAAAAGTAACATTTTCAACTAAATATGTGGTAAGACAAAATATGTAAATGCATTTAAGCAATGTAACTGAAATTTGAATGAACTAATTCCATATGCTAAAACTTAATGAAAGAAACATAATCCTACAACTATAGTATTGATTCCAATCTAGAATAGTAAACAAGTCATTTTATAAAATATGTTGCATTACTATACATGTACAACAATGAGTTAAATCATAATATACAACAATAACCATCTAATTAAAAAAATTTATCTTTATCTTACAATCCATCCCATCTTGATTTGTCTTATGATTCCCCCAATTGGTGGCCCTTATTACCCCCAACCATCAACTGGGAGGTGAAGTCTAGATTTTGGAATTTTGGGAATATAGGTGAGACACTAAGGTAATGAACTAATTAACTTGTAATAGTATAACAAAACAAATTCACATTTAAACTTCTACCATAATAAACTTAACATATTTATATTCATCTGAAGGATTTTAGAAGTCAACTTAATGATTTAAGTGACCTCATTCTCCTTCATCACTTGTTCTAGGTGAACCATAATAATAAAAATAAATAGAACCTTTGTTCCAATATGATGTAGCTAAAAGAATGAATGAGAATTAAAATAATAACAACCACTAATAATTTACACACTAAAATATTTATTTCCAGTTGACCAAGACTAGTTAATTTTATCACTTGTAACAATGTACTTTTGTGACAATTAGGTTTGGCCATCAAAGTTGGTTAGAATTTTATATATCATGCAAGCATAAAATTTGCATAGGTCTTAGAAAATAATTTCACATTTTTAGAAATATGAATAAATCAATTTGGTATTAAAAATACTAATATAATTTTAGCTAGGGTATGTTAATTAAAATTTTAAATAACCAACATCAAGAAACTGATAAAACCCCAAAAAAATTTTATAAAATTTTTACCAAAATTGAACCCTTCAAAATGTATTGTAAAAACAAAATATAGGTAGTAGGTAAAATATACACAAAATTTTATGAGAATAACAAGATTTTCCTAATTAACTTTCCAACATACAAAGGAAATCAAATTATGACAAAACCCACAAAATTCTTAACCAAATACCCACAAATTAATTTTGCCTAGGTCAACCTAGGTCACCATTTTAAGCCAAATGAAATAACTTAAAACTAGAATGACTTAGCTATTGTTTTAGGAAAGGGTTTGGACTAAAACAAATTAATTTTAAAAAAACCCAAATCTAAAACTATATATTCTTGGTATCTTTGGAAGAAATAATAGAGATTTTTGCAAAATAATCTCTCTACAAACACTTGTAGGTCCATCAGGAAATCATTTTACTTCCTTATGATCCTAAAAGTAATTTTTTTATTCTTTATTTACTTGTCATTAAATTTGGAAATGAAAACTCTTTGAAAAATTTAAAAAAAAAATGTAAAAACTTACTTGCTTTCCCTTACAAATAATAGAGGAGAAACTAAAAATTTTGGTGTCTCTTAATACCTTGCCATGCCTCCTTATCTAGTAAAGCCCAAGAAGGAGGTTATTTCTCCAAATCAGTAAAATATGTGCCCTCAACTAACTCTTCTAGGTCACCACCCAAGATCATAAGGTTTTATTCTTTTCTCCCTCATCTCTACGCCTCCCTCCTCTCTTTCTCTCTTCCTTCCCCATGCCTCCCTCTTCTCTCTCTCTTCTATCTTCCCTCTCCCCTATAACCCCCTAACTCAAGTAAATGGAGTATATTTTGAGGTAGATATCAAATCCTCCCAAGTCACCTTAGCCATTAATGTTAAAATTTGATCTTACCCAAACCTAAAAAATTGAAATAATGGTCTAAATCACATTTGCCAAAGACCCAAAAAAAATTGGCATAATAATATTTTATTTGGGTCAAGTCCCACAACCAAGGTGGAAATGGAAAAAATTTAATTTTTCAAAATAAAAAATTATTACCAATTTTTTATTTTCCAAGTAATAAATTATTACTTAATTTAACTTAAAAGTAATTTGTTAGGGTCCCTTTGCTAAGATTCGAAGGGGGAGAGTGATGAGAAAGGGGTTTAGAGGCTAGGATAAATTACCCTGAGAAGGCATTGAAAATTAAATAAAATAATAATGACAATAATGATTTAATAAAATTAAAATAAAAACAAAACTAGATTCAGTCAAGACTCATGAAGCCATGACATCGAATAAGCCAAGCAAGGAATCAATATTGCCTAGGCTCATATAAGATCAGAACAAGAAAATATGAAATCAAGATCGAACTATAATTGAAATTGACACACATAAGTAATATAATCAAATGCCATAAAATTTAAAATTGATAAGTGAAGACAAGCCAAAAAGCATGACGGACAAGTCAAGAAGATGATAAAATAGAAAATACATAATGATAGACTATTGAAAGTTTTGGTTCATTAATTTTTCTCATTTTACTTGCATCGACTGCCTTAATTCCTTGTCCATATCCATCCTATCTCATTTCACCTATTCTTTCACCCACAAATAACATCAATAATGCATGAAATATATAATCTTAGACAAGTAGAACTGAACAATATTACACAAAAAATCAAACATTAAGACCAAATATCTCATATACAAACATAAATTCTAGATGTAGCATTTTGTTCATTATCCAAAAATATTAAAATAATAGTTTGAAATAGTGTTTTATAGTATAAAATCATGTTGAAACTAAGTATGATAGTATGAAAATGAAATATGCAAGTGGGCCAGAAAAATCACTACTATTGATTCAACTAAACTTAAACTAACATGAGTAAGCACACATAACTAGTATAAGTTATCTTAGAAAATGACAAGTGCTTTTATTGAAATGGTACTCAACACACTTATTTAGGAGACTAAACACTAGATGTCACAATCCTACATAAATCATTTACCCTTAGAAATCAATAATTTCATGGTTGATTTTGGCATTTAAATATTTCACATGGATAACTAAAAAAATCATGTGTTTGGGTTGAGTGAATGGTAGAAGACAAAGTGGAAGGTAATATTGCATGTCTAACCAATGAAGGTAAAAAACCAAGGTAATTAAAGAGGGTGGATAACTAAACACAATTAGGAATTTAAGATGAAAAAATATAATGAAGATGGGAATATGGTGATAGTCACCATGGATTTTAGGATGGTAGAGCCAAGTCTAGAAGATGTGATGATGATCTACAAAGGATATGAAGGGCACAAGATAAAATATTAGATAAATCAAATGTGATCCATAAGGGAATAATAAATGCATATTCATGGGAATTAAGTTGATCCTCTAGGGGAGGATCTAATTGAAGGGAATAAATCATGACCCATTAAACATAAATTACATATGAGTTGGGAAAATTCAAACCCCTAATCTATTTGAAGCATCAACCTATGTGTGTTTTATTGAAATAGAATAAAAATTCAATGTAAGTGTGGATTTTTTATGGATATATTAATTTAAGAATAAATTAACTTAATAGTGGATATTTAAGTAGATAATGTATTGCCATTATTAAGGCCATAATAAATCACTAGTTAGACCAAAGAGTCAGTCTTGTTGAACATTCCAACCACAAGAAGTGATAATCCTACAATAAAAGTAAGTACAAACACAACAAGCCCTACCAAATGTGAAACAAATATGTCTACCACACTTGTTTCCTTAGGAATGAGTTCTAACACCATGCATACCATCTCAAGAGTTATAGGATCAAGACCACCATCTAGAGGGTAAACACTAGTGTTTCAAGTGGAAGCAACTCAAGAGTAGGAAACTAGGTAAGAAGTATCTCATAGGCTATTGAAAATATTTCCAAACAAAAGTTATTATTTAAAATTTATATGAAATTAAAAAATTATAGAGAAGTGGAAAATTATGAAAAATATGCATATGACTTTTAAATCATTTGTCACTCTAAGAGAGTCGTTGCGCTCAACCACAGTAAAAGCCAATTTATGACCATTGTTATATACTACCCTCATACCTTGTACCATAAGTATGGTCCACAATAAATATTTATTTACAATTATTATTTGAGATAATATTTAATTATTTAATTAAATATCCCAAAGTTCAAACAACATAACATCTCCACATTGAAGGAGATCAAACATGATGCCACTAAAATTTTACATGTTTATGATACTAGGTTAAAAGTATTTATTTTAAATATTTCATATGATATTCATTCCATAAAACATGTTAATGGTTTGTGGATGGATACTTGTACCTTTTAAATTCAAATTTTTAATGAAAATTTTTAAAATCCAAGTGAAACCTTAAAATCTAATTTAAGGGATGAAGTAGTTGTTCATGGAAGAAAAATTTGTGACAATGGTTACTAAACTCCAAAATTTGACTACTAAAAATGCCCATAAAAATATAAGTAATTTTTAATGTATCGAATATGAGGTTAAGGGCCATAATAAGAATAAAAATCCTAAGATAAATATCATATCACTACTTAGTATTACAAAGTCTTCCAAGAAGATCAAGATGTAAGGCTTGGCCTAGTTCTAAAAAAGGATAATCAAGTAAAATTATCAATGCATTATAATATCTATGACACTAAATAGGTGAATTATATGAAGCATTCTAGATGGGGGTGGGGTATAAAACTATGGTACCTTCATATCAAGGATGAAGATAGAGTGGTGACTATTATTATAAAGGAAGAGGAGGCAGAGGATGGGGAGAAGTTAGAATCCCCTCATAAAAACATTAAAAATGTAGTTGTATATCCCACTATCAGAGAGATTACCCCAAGCTCAGTAATTTTAGGTAATGCAAATAGGTGCAAAATATTGAATATACCATGAACCATTAAACACTAAATAATTCAAAATTTTAATGATGTATGGACAAAAGTTTATACTTTTGTAGAATATTAGTTATAAAAATAATTGGTATAAATCATTGAAATTCTGAGAGAATTCAAAGATATTTTTCCTAGGAATTATGATGAAATAAAGGATGTTCATATATGATTAACAAAAATGAGAATCGATTTTCTCAACGGTGCTAGGTAGTCAAGAAAATGAAGTATAGAATGAATTCAAATCTACATAGTAGATTTAAAGAAAATATTGATAAAATGTTAGTAGCAAGAATTATTTATGTAGTAGAGGAATAAAAATGGGCAAGGGCCATGGATATACACATCAAGAAGGATGGGAACATTAAAATATGTGTTGAATTTTTCATCTTGAATGAATCTTGTGTGAATGACCCATGACTTGTCCCTTTCACAAAATAAATCATATAAAACATTTTGGGTTGTGAGATATATACCTACATAAATGGATTCTTCAAGTAGCATCAGGTAAAGATCAAAGAATAAGATAAGTAAAATACCAAATTTCTTAAAAAGTGGGGATTTTTTGCCTATTATGATGCCATTTGGGCTTAAAAAATTGTTAGTAGTATTTTTTTGCAATGTGATTGAAGCATTGAATGACTTCATGCATAATTTTTTGTAAGTATACTTGCATAATTAGACTCTCCATGACTTGGTTAAATATCACAACCATAATCTAAAGCTTATATTTTAGATATGTAGAAATCTAAAAATATCACTTAACCTCAATAAGTATTCTCTGCTACACATTTTGGCACTCTTCTTGGGCATGTTATGTACAAGCAACATATGCTTGTTGATCCAAAATATTAAAGTTATTATTTATATTAAAACTCTAAACATTCAAATAGTTATGTCTTTATTGACAATACAAGATACTATAAAAAGTTCATTAACATTTATTTCAAGGTTACAGACCAATGGAATAACTACTAAATAAGGATGGGATTTTGTTTAAATGAAAAGGAAACATGAATCATTTGAGAATCTTGAATAAAAACTCATATGAATCACACCAATTCTATAGTTCCTTGATTATAAGACACCATTTCACATTCATGTAGATATATCCAAGATTACAATTGGTGTTATCCTTATACAACTAGGGTAATAAAATATATATCAATGAATCTACTTAATAAATTGGAATCTCTCTCTACCATAGCATAATTATACAATAACTGAGTGGTATGAATTAGCCATGGTCTACACACTCTAGTAATTTAGACAATATTTTATTCCTATTCCATTCATATTTTTCATGGACTGTGAAACTCTTAAGTATTTGGTAAATAAGCCAAAATTTCATATAAGTTTTGTCAAGTGGATCATTATGTTTTAGAAATTTCAATTTTAAATGGTATTCAAACCTAGGAAACAAAAATTTGGGATAGATCACTTTTCAAGGATTGATATAGGGGAGAGGGCACTCAATATAAAATATTACATGTCTTATGTGCAGCTCTATAGAATTAAAAGTTATAAATGTTTCTAAATAAGTGATATCATGTGCATGTAATGTGTGTAATATATTGGTAATTTTGAGATGAGTTATCATAACCAACTCCATGATATTAGGGCTTATGTGGCAACTAATTCATTGATATCAGGGGCTGTCAATCCTATATATGTAATCATTATTTTATTGAATAAAAAAATTTGAGCCTTTTCTCTCTCATTTGGTATCAGATCAATGTTAATCCATTTATTATGAGAGTCCTCTGTAGAGTTATGTCTTAGACCATTCATGAATGTTAAGGTAACTTGATAAGTTTAACTTTTTTCACATGTAATATTGTTAAACTAGTGAGGGTTGAATTTAAGAGTTGAAAAAGTTCATATATGGCTACACTAGTATTATAAATACTTAATTGACAACACCATGCACCTATTTATGTCATGTATACTATGGATATGATGTCCATGTGGCCTTTTCAAATGTATTTATCAACCATCATCAAAGGTCCATTATAATCCATAGGTGATCTTATCACTATCATCAACTCCAACCATTAATAAATTCTAAGTTTATTATATTTATCTAATCTTATCATATTCCTATAATATTCATCCTTTCGATGTCAGATCGAGGCACAATGAAGGTGCTACTAAGTGCAAATTGGTAGTTATCAACCATGCTTTTTTAGAAATTAAAGAATCTCAATCGTGTCAAGATCTCTGGCCTAATATAATTTTTATGAATGATATCAATGGAATTTTTTTGAATTCTCTATGTAAAAAAAATATATAAACAAAGCTTAGTGCACCATTACCTAAAACATTATTGTTATGGTTCACAATTTCTAGTGTAATGTTTTCAGTTTTTTTCATTAATTAAATGTTTTAGGGTATTCATATTGTTTTAAGTTTTATAAGTATAGTATTTTATTGTTGATTCAAAATGTGTATTAAATTATTCAATGTGTTTTATAGTGTTTGATTATTTTAATTATATGTATCAAGTCTTTTTTTTAGACTTACATTTGTAAATGATACAAAAACCTAGTCAATAGACAATATTTTATTTAGTTATTAAGTCAATTTTTGTTTGATAAATTTTCAATTATCTTAGGTAATTAAAAAAATTAATTTATATTAATAGCCTTAGGATATATTATAAATTCAAGTTAAGTTTCATTTCCATGACATAAAATGTATGAGTTTAAATGTCATCATAAGTCTAATGTCAACATTTTAAAGTCTTATTTAGGTGAATATTAGGTTTTTTGTTAGTTATCATCTCTCATATTATTTGTATGAACACATTTTTGGTATAAATAAATATATCATGTGTTTTTTTTGTTTTTTTCCTAAGATTGACATTCCATTATAAAAATTCAATTCTCTCAATTTTCACACTTAGAAAGTCAAAATTTAGATGCAACTAATGAACAAGAACTTGTATGGAATATGAAGTGGTAAATATAAATCACCTAAATATTATACTAAGTTATTATAATCTAAAATCAAAAATTATAAATAAAAATACATCATTGGCATTACACTTTCATACTTTGAATTAAATTATGTAGATTTGGATAAAACATCAACATAAATCTAGGGAAATCTGAATGAAACATTTGGTGATAAAGCACTTAATGCAAAATTTTCTCTAATGTTAAAATTATTTATCTTCATAATTGGTGATGGAGTTAAAATATATAGTCACATTAATGATATAAGACTCCTCATTAGACAAATAACATAAGTCAAATCTCTAGTTGAGGAATAAAATACAAAAGCCATAATGTTAAATAGTTTGTATTCTAAATACAACATTATTGTTTTTAATCTTGTTTATATGCCATTCAAATATATATAAGATATGATCTTATCTCTCCTAGATAAATATAAAAGGGTGATTTCAAAAGAGGAAATTGTGTTGTATTTAAGAAACAATTGCAAAAAAGGAAAAAAATAAGGAGGAAATTGAATACTTTTACTACAAGATAAAAAGACACATCCTAGAATTGTAAAGTTTTAGATACTTATATCCTCAAAGTAAATTTGAAAAAATATTCAAATGAAGCTAATACGTTCATTGAGAAAGAACCAATAATTGAGGAAGATTTGATGAGTGTCGATGGTGGTGATGAAGAATACATATATTAAGTGAGAAAAATCACACTAGAGGACAAAAGTAATGGAGTTTGGAGGAAAACCAATCTCCTCTTATTAGTCACTAGAGATTGGGCCACATTGTGATGTAGTGAAATTTTTGTATACATGTTATTTTATGTGATGTACTAAAATAAATCTTCTATTCTATTGAAATTTTTGAAAAGATCATATTGTAAAAGAATTTCACTTTTTGAGAATATGATGAGCTAAAGGTATACTCAAAATAGATATTTTCTTATTGGTTTAGAATATTTTTAATTTGGTATTTTGAGGAGAGGGTTCTATAAATCCAATAATTAAACTCAGGAGATACATCTTTATTAATGTTATTATACA
Source organism: Torreya grandis (assembly GCA_037957365.1). NCBI lineage: Eukaryota > Viridiplantae > Streptophyta > Pinopsida > Cupressales > Taxaceae > Torreya > Torreya grandis. Next base: position 1,929,022 of record JARHVA010001167.1, on the reverse strand, counting down.
ACTTGATGGAGTTATACATGGTCCAATAAATGTTTTCAAAGAGAAGCTTATAAAGAATGTGATTTTTTCCCCCATGTTCACACTAAGGGGGGAATTTTAGAAATATTCCTAAATAAGTGTTATTATGCACATTTAATTTGTGTAATGTATGGGTAATCATAATTTTATTTGTTATAACTAACTCCATGATATTAAGGTTTGTGTGGTAACTATTTCCTTGATATTGGGGGATCTCAAGCCTATATATGTAATCTTTGTTTTTTTGAATAAAAAATTGAGCCTTTTCTCTTTCATTCAAAGGGAATCTTGAAGATTAATCCAATATTAAAACATTTATAATTTAAGGGGTATACCCTAGTGATATAATTCTAAAGATAAGAAACAACATGTAATGTGCATGATTCCCTATTAGCTCATCAAAGGAGAGATGTATAAACTATGAAGATATGAGGTATTGGGAAAATGTGAATTGGAACATAAAAGAGAATGCATATTGTGTTAATGTCATGAAGTGGTTGATGGTTGTATTTATGTGGGTGAAACTACCACATCTAAGATATTATTCTCAAAATTATGGTGGCCTAAAATCTATCAGGACATAAATGAATTCACACATAAATGTGCAATGTGTCAAAGGATTGGAAAGCAAAAAAAAGAGGGGGAAAATGTCTTTGATCCCCATTGTAGCACAAGATAATTTCAATAAATATGGTATATATTTATTGGTCCAATAGATCTACATTTACATGTAACTTTAGAAAGATATATAATCATAACCATAGACTACTTTAAAATATAGGTAGAATAAACACTTACCAAAGTTTTTACTACTACAATAGATACATGATTCTTATGGGATAATATAATAAGAAGGTATGGATTCTCTCTTAATTTAACAAGTGATATAGGTAGTCACTTTCTATTATAAATGGTTCATCTATTTATCAATGAGTTTATGATCACCCACCAAAATATTATTCCTTATCACCTTGAGGTAAACAATATGGTATATGCATTTAAAAAAAAAATAGGAATTATTCATGCCAATATTTGTAATGAAGGTCACAAAGTTTGGGATGATAGAGTTTAAACTATGTTATGGGCCTACGTAACCACATAAAATAGGTTAAACAAGTATAATCCATTCAAGTTAATGTTTAACAAAGAGGTAATAGTACTAGTGGATTTCATTTTGTCATCACTACACAAAACACACACATGACACCTAGATAAAAGGAAATAATTGGATATGTGGTTGGGTGAACTAATGAAAATATACTAAAAACATTATAAATAGAAGGATCTAGGGTGTTGAAATGTCAAGATAAATGTGTGGTATGAAAAACACATTAAGGAAAAGGTCTTGTACAAGGGCACACATGTTTTTATATGATCCTAGGTATATCAGGTGCCTAGGCAAGCTGAAAATCAAATGGATGCATCTATACAACATCCATGATATATTAGAGTCTAGTGAATGTAAGTTATGCATCCCAAATGTTGAAATTTTATCTAGGAATTTAAATGGAAGTACTTTTAATCCATTCTATTTTTAATAACCATTTTCTTAAAAAATATTTACATTCATGTCATTCCTTTTAGAATTTTTGGTTGTGTAATAATTTTTTTGTGTTAATAAGAGGAATTTTTTCCAAAGCATTTTTGTGTAAAATTCTATGTGCATATGGATTTTTTAGCTATAATGGTTGCAATTTTAGTAGAATGTATAATTTAATAGAGAAAATTGTAAAAAATAATAGTTTCATGTAAGTGCACAACACATGATAAAAGGAAAGATTCACAAGGAAATTAACACACAATATTTACATAGGTCAACATAATAATTACATAGGTAAACATGTAACAATAATTAAACAAGTAATTTATGCACCAGAGGACCATGTACATAATTAGTGTGAGGAAATTTTGAAAATGGGGGGAAATGGATCAAGGAACCATCTTAAGAAGTAATTGGATGCAAACTCATAAAAAAATAGTATTCATATACATGAAGTTTGTGGGGAATAGGGGCATGAAAAAATATAGTGTGTGAATCCAAAGAATGTAGGAAATCAAAATGGAATTGGTAATGACTAATGGAATCAATGTAGGAGATGGAATTACCATGAAATAAAATATAAGTGTAGGTACAAAATGGTAGAGTTAACAGAGTGGACAAAAAATGTAGATATCATTAAGGAAATTAAGATTGTTGAAAGATATAAATATAATGGGTTCTAAAAAGAACATTTTTTAATTTAAAAATTTGAAGGTATAAAGTAAAAAATCATAGCTAAAGGAAAAAACAAGAGTATCACAATTAGGGTATGTGTTATTTTGTGCAATTATAGAAGTTTTACTAGAGTTCAAATAAGGATTTGATAAATAGTGATCAAATACACCAAGGATGTGTAAATTAAAGATAAATAAAAGTAATTCTAGCCAAGTATAATGATAAATCACAATAAGTGATTTGTTTCCATCATTAAAATACAATCATAACTCAACTCAAGTAAGCAACAAATAGAATTGACCAAATAATAATGACATGGATCCAAATTAAAAGGAAACTAAGACATCAATATAATTAAAGGGAAAATGGTCAAATGGTAGAGACATGATGACCATAAAGGAAGAAATGGTAGAGTCCACCAATGTTAAAAAATTGAATAATAGAACAAAATAGAGGCACCTCCTCTTGAGAACCTGATGATACAATTTCCATAGATAGTTTTATAAGGAAAAAATTTGACATCATGTTAGGGTATTAAACTATTAATGAATTCAACCCACATTCTCCTAAATATGAACAAATTTTGAGAGATGATTATATTATATCAAGTTATGGAGAACCTAACTAGATGGGTTACCCATTAAAGATGTCAACAATGTGTGTTAGAGCTAAATGACATTTTTTAGTTATCTGAACTACCATTATTCAATAAACTAAATAAATTAGATAATTTCTTAATTTCATGCATGTATGAAGGTAGTTTTTAATTTGTGTGAAGGATAATGAAGTTGAATTATACATGCATAGATAAGGTGAATGGGATAAGAAATAAGGGAGATAACATGAAGCTTGTCATGACAATAAAGTAGATATATGAATCTTCTAAATAACTAAAATATGAAAAAATATCACTATTAAATGCCTATTTAAAAGCTATAAGACCACATGACAATCAGAGAAACCCATATGTAAAAATAAATTGTAAATATGAGGTTTTTATGACATAAAACAACTCACATAGTATATATATATATATATATATATATATATATATATATATATATATATATATATATATATATATATATATATAATTAGTTAATTTGTTGGTTTCATTCGTAGGTTATTTATGACATTTGTGTTATTGTGATCATAATTGTTCGATATTGATCACCCTTACTAATAGGGTCAAACAATTAATTTATGGTGTGTAAATAATGCTATGTAAAAAATTTTAAGTTAGATGAATAAATCATTTATGTTCATGCTCAATAACATGATCAGTGGAAAGTTATTTATTTCAATGTGTTGGTGTTTCACCAATAAAGAAGTGGTGTATATCATGCACCAAATTAAATTAATGGATGTTATTTTTAAATTTAAGAGTGATATTTATAATGATTCGATAGAATGTGTAGATAGAATACTTAAAACAAAGGTCTTTTATATGGGGAATGATTTTGATTTTGATCCTATGTTGTTGATATATTTATCCTACAACATTTCACCTATTTTTTATGGAAATGTTCTCCCACAGAAAGATACAATGAATAAACCTACCTCATAGGTATCATAAATATTAAAAAAAAAATATGTAATGATGGTATGATGATCTCATCACATTAATTGAGAATCAGTGGAGAATACCCAAAATAATTTCTGAAGAATATAAATAGCATGTGGAAATTTTTATGATGATACATCATTCCTTATTCAAATTGAAATCTAAGCTAATATATGGAGTAATAGTATGGATGAAAATTCAATACAACTTCATGACCGATTATGTATATTGAGATATATTAGAGCTATTGATAATTTGTGTAAGTTAATTAATGTTTAAGTCTTAGATGAAAATAATCTTGTAACAAGCTATGATTTGAATTAACCCACTAAGGTGATTGCATTAGATGATGAGGAATCCAAAGATGTTTTAGTTTTAATTTAACCTACAATGGTATAGATGGTGAATGGGAAATTATGTTTTTTGAATTATGCCTTGAAACTAGCCAATAGAAAGAATAAATATGAAGAGCATGCCGTTGTCCAAAGAAAGGAGACAATTAGGCAAAAGAATTAAAGAGAAGATAAGGAAATGGCCATGCATAGATAAATATATTGATTAAGAGTATTCAAGAGATCCCTTGGTCATAAATAGAAAGAAAAAATATAGTCCTAATGAGCAACAACCAAATATGGATCAAGAACATATTTATCAAGAGTTGAAGGAGATAAGAGGGGTGATCCAAATTGAGAAAGGTGAAAAAGTTGAAGGAAATCAATGTTACCAATATGAGGGAAGAGTGTAATCCATACTCAAGGTCTATGATCATATGCATATATCCTAACTTAATATCGAGGTTGAGTAAGGATAAGGTGAATAGGAGGTAGGAACTAAAAGATGGCCAGATACACCCAAGTCACAATCAATGTCATTGTATCTTATGGTATCACCAACACCATCATAAATGAGGCCTTAATCATCTCCTAGGCCTCAATCACTGAGAATACCATAATAACTACCTAATTCATCTTCCATTTATCTACCTTCAAATGAGAATACTACACTGGTAGACACATAGTCAAAGATAGATAAAAATATGTAAGTTTACAAGTTGACATGGTAGGACCCATTTGTGGGAATGCAACACATAGGTCACATTTGTGTGATGCATCCCATACAAAACATACAAGTGAAGTGTCATGTGAATTAATGGTGAAATATGAATAAGGTCAAGGTTCAAAATAAAAATAAGTGTAAGAAACTATGTAGGAGGGTGAACTCCATCTTGAGGCTCAATAGAATATAAGTATATAACAAGAAGAGCACACAAAAGATTAAAATCAGTAATGGATCAAGAAACCTCTATCAAAAATCAAGGATTCAAGGAGTTTAAATTTACATAATATGAACCCTATACCAAAATCATAAGATAAAAGTTAGAAGAAGAAGGATAAGAAACTAAATAGGGATATAAATCATTGGACATGATGGAAGATGTTAAAATTTTCATGTGGAACATATTCCTAGAAGGCATCACCTTAGATATATTGTGCAAGAAATTTTTCTCAATGTTTGATTTATATTTATAGGATACAACTTTTGATTTTCCTTCTAAATGTATTTATCGAGGAAAGGAAGCTTAACATTTTAGAGGATAAGGTAGATAACCAGTGTAATAAAACTAATAAGGAAGATTGAAATGTTATTCATATATACTTTGAATCTAAACATAGAATGAATTAATTTCCTCGCTCTCTTATTTGATGAGTTTTTATTAAATTAGGGTGTATGTGAAATGATTTTCCTATAGAAAATGGAGTAGGATGAGCTAATAAAGAAACAAGATAACTTTAAAGAAAAACTAAAAGATTTATATAAAATTATAAACACACTCCAATCTAAGTCAAATATTACCAAGCTCATCTTATATAAGTTTTCATAAACAATACAAGCTATTCACACACATGTAAAGGATGAAGAGAGTTAATAATAACTCAAATAAAAAGTGTTTACAATAAAGGAAAAGGATGAAAGGAAATTATTTCTCAATAAATCCTTGGAATTTAAATATAAAATGGAGGATAAATGCAAATAACTAGCCAACAACTTAAAAGGACTTTAATTGAATAAAATTAAATAAGAATATTCCACATGGGAATCATATTAATGTCACCTATTAGAACTATAATGAGTGTAACAAAAATAAACTGAATGTGGAAGAGATGTTGTATGCACACACTAGGATTAACCTACAACTATCATGTCTCATTAGACATGGACTTGAATAAGCCCAATCAATTAGATCTTGAAATATTTAGTTACTCAAGTAAAGACTAATGAATTATATAGATATAAAAGAGGGTAAGATAAAAAAAAATGTCAATAGGAAAGGGTTACAAATCCTAATCCTATGGCACAAAGATGTAGCTCTCATTAGACCTCTATGAAATTAATTATGCAAGTAAAGTAAATGAAAGTAAAATAAGCTAAACCAGGGGAAAGATTTAGAATGATCATAAAGGGTAAGGTGCCATGGTAAACCAAATGGGAGTCTAAGTCATTGAAATAGAAATCATGAAATAACATGAGCCTACCCACCCATTTCTTGGTGAAATCATGATATAGTATTACACTTAGGGAGACCTATGCTCGACAAGTCATTGAAATAGAAATCATTTGTAAATGAAAAATTGAAAAGTATTGTGTATACATTTTTGCCACCCAAATATCATCATGGGTTATAATAGTGTAACATGGGATGGTGAACTGGGAAAGAACATAGCAATACAAAAATATAATTGAAGAAAATACTAAAAGTAAATGAAATGAAAATACATACCTTCTCTTACCTTGATAATCATAGAAAATTTTGCACGTGTCATAGGTGATGGAAGGTTCCCAACATGTAGAATGAGAGTCAGACTTAAAAATAAGATAAAATTCAAATTTTAAATTTTTTGAAAAAATATTCTTTTAGAAACTTAAAATTATCTATCTGCCAGGATTTTAAAGCTTTTTCAGTTCATTAAAAGGAATTAAAAAAAATAGACAAAATAAAAAAATTATAAAAAAACTAAATGCTATAAATTTTTTAAAGCTTACTATAAATACATGAAAAATTATTCATTTACACATTTTCTATTTTTATAAAAACAAAGCTCAGACTATCCAAAATTAGCACTATAAGAGATTATGGATTGTAGATGAGGTGGCAGTTATACTAGAGGATGTATCATAGCTTTGATGGGTATCCTACAACTATGTAGTGCATCAATTGTCCATTTTTTCATTTATGGGTAAAATAAACTAGATTAGGGAATCCCGGTGCTAAAAAAAATTGTGGAATGGAATTTTCCCAAACAATCACCAAAACAAAGCTAAAATTAGGAGGGAAAATGTGTAGTTAAAAATTTGAAAACTAGGGCCAAGGAAGAAATCACTGTGCTCACTGAATTGTATTGGTTAGGTAGATATTTGAAAGATGTAAAATTTCCTAGATAATACCATATAAGATGGCCAATTTAGTTAAGTGAAGTCTTAGATGATGTTGTACATCATTGCTAATGTAGTAGAAATGAAATATGGTTGATACCATAGTATATCATTGATATGGTAGATTAACATTATAGATAATACCATATGGTATGGCTGATAGTGTATAAAAATAAGCATGGATGATGTAATTTGATGTATGGTTGATGTAGTAGAAAAAGAGAAAAAAATATAATTTTTTTATTTTTTAATAATTTTCAGAATGTCTATTCACTTTTTAGGTCAAAATATAATTCTAATTTATTGTTTGACATTTTTTAGAGATGAATAAGTTTGTGGAGACTCTTGGACATGATGTGGCTGTCAGATTTACTAGAGAGATTTTTTATAGTTAATCAAGAAAAAGTTACCACACTCAAATTTAATGAAATTATATATATGTTTTGGGTGCCTCTTAGGATGGAGCTTATCACCATGTTTCTTGGGTGATGGGAGAGACTCAGTAACACATTTAGATGGGTGGTTGATGCAGACATTATAGAGGTGGAAATCACCTTGGATGACATCCAAACTATACTTGGTATATTGATTTGGCCACACTTATGTATAATATCTTAGACACAGTGGATGAGAGATAAGAAATATCCCAATGGGTTATTGGTTTGGATATATACAAAAATGGAGTGATTGTTGTATGGATATTTGAGGTGTACATTTTAAGTATTTTTAACATACATAAAGATTGTATCATAGTTATGATGACGTGTAATATTTAATAATTCAAATGGGGCTGTTTTGTTATACATCATAGCCTTGTTGCACTTGATACTGGGGCATCACACACTATATGATTTAGGATTGGTCATCTATGTGCAACTAGTGCATGACTTCTATCAGATCCTAAGTAGGGGCCAACAAACCATGTGACAAATTACACTAATTTTAAGTTTTATTTATGGGATATTTTTTTTTTACAGACCTGTGGGATTACCTCACATTATAAGTGACATCCTCCCATGATTTAGGAGGTGGTATTAGGACCATATGGTTTGAGTGATCCCACACACATTTGATTTGGAGACTATGTAATGGGATCAAATTATATATGTGTCATACAAGGGTAATGTAGATGATTGGCCATCATGGTAAACTATATTACATGTGTAGGGATATAGATGGATCACTAGGAAATAAACCTAGTAAGTGGAGTTATATCCATGTGACTACATCTTGAGATAGTTTGGACTCATACACCTAGAAGCTCCTTTAGTGATTCTAATGTTCTGGGCCCACCATGATAGACACCCACAAAGTATAGGAGAGATAGGAGTGTCAGCTAAAGTTCCCATGGTTAGGCATTAAAAATCAAGAGTGGAAATATTATGATAAAGAGAAAAACTAATGGCATAGGTAGAAGGTGTAGGAGGTGGACAACTAGGTGGTGGACCTCAGCAACAAAAAAGAGATCTATAGGTGACTTAGGTGAACAAATGGATTATAAAGTGATGATCACATAGATAATATAATTGGGAAATAATGATTTATTTATGGAGTTACAAGGGCTTATTTCCAATGTGGAGCCATAATAGTCTTCTATGATATCTAACTAGGGAGATGGCACTATTGTTGGTAAGTAAATGTTTTAATATTAGGCTATCACTTTCATTTCCTAGAGGTAGAGATATACATGCTAGGAACAAGTGATATACTAAATTTTATGGATATACATGTGAGATCTGATTCTATATTAATTTTAATTTTAAAGGTGTGATGACAGAGGAGGATATATGGTGGATGACTCTAGTGGAGACTACTCACCATAATATTTTGGACCTTATGCTTCCTCATAATGACACCACCATGATTCATAATCATGTGTCACTTATGACCAAATTATAGACCATATAGTTTATACTTGTAGGAAAATCTATCAAGGAGTTATGAATATGACATCAAGTTATTGCTCACATTATACTATTGGTAGGGGTTAGATCAAGAGAGGTGGAATCGTGGATAGAGTTGTCCATAGAAAGAGTTGTGAACATGCCTAAAATTATAAAAGTATAAAGGTTACAAGCTTAGGTAGCTCAATTATAGGGATAGGTTTAGGGCCTATAGTCATGAATATAGAATATTCAATGAAGTCTATATGTGACATTATCTAGAGGGGCAAGGTGGACCACATGCCTAGAGTCGACATTGTAAACCATTGAAGTCATTGTGATGTACTATATCATGTATCAATATGTATTTATAGAAAATTTATCCATTATAAATGTATGTATATCCATTACTCATGGATGTTATCTATGTGGATAATTTAATTATTAGAGTTTCTTTCTAGCATGCATTACTATTTGATATCATGCTATGGGAAAATGTTATGATGCATGATGTATGTTTTATTCTTTTCTATAAAATGTGAGCAAATGCATGGTCAAAATGAACAAAAACTAAGTGAAATAAAAGGACATATTATGTAAGTAGATACAAAATCAACCAAAAAAGATGTGAAATTAATGAAAATGAATGTAAAACACACCACAAAATATGAGATATGTAAAACATTGAAAGTAAATAAAATATTAATGTAATAAAAATAAAACAAATATATGTAAGTAAAGAATTTAATATCATGTAAGATAATAATGTCAAATCAAACATGAAGAAATTTTTTTAATGAAAATGAAATGTAGTTCAAAATGTAATCCAAGCATGTTGAGTCAAATATATAGAAAAAACATGTGATTATGAAAAATGTCCTATGTAAGATAAGTGAAATCCACAAAAATAAAATAAGAACATGATGGATAAAATGAAAAATAAAATATCCAAGGAATGAAAAATTAAACTTAGTGATTCATATATAATTTTATGTAGGGAAGCACAATCACTTAATGACATGACTAAGATGACAATGAGATGGTGTGGAAAACAAAGGTTGATGGTTGTTTATGAGGAATTTCTAGTTAGTTCCCTAGGTGTTACAATGTAACTCACAAACTTAAAGCCAAGTGGTGTAAGTAAGATAATAATGTGATCATATAAAAGTGATACCAATCAAGGGGACATACATAAAAATATGATGTAAATAAGTAATGTGAGGTGGTACATAGGTGATGTATAAATCCTTAGCAGGAATGAGACACTCTAAATAAGTGGGTAAGGCATATAACTATTAAAAACAAGGACCTATGACACTCCAACTAGTGAAAAAAAATATTGGGATAATAAGTGAAGTACATAAGTCATTACATGAAGTTATATGCATTAAATTAAAATGTTCATACCTTCCCAGAATATGTTCCCTACTCCACAAGACCCCTTAAAAATCCATTGACCTACTATGAAGATTGGTTACTTATGCGAGAATATAGGGAACATAAAAAAGTAGGAATATATAATGATGTAATGATATAATGAGACCTCATATCATAGTATACTAGCCTATCACACCTTAATGGACCATAGATATATCATGAGGCCAACTATGGAGTTTGATCTTTGATCAAGATAGGATGTGTCAAACAAATATAACATATTTTGTCATGATGTTAACTTTTGTGGTATAATTTTCCTTTTGAGCTTATTTTTACAGTAATTATTTTGTATTTTTCATTCCTCCTTCATATGGATTTAAAAAACCAAACATGGGTGAAATAGGTAGCTAACACAAGAGATATCTCACTTGGACACTAGAGAATAGAACTTAAATACCATGATGCCTAAAGACTCCTAGACTTTCCCACATGTAAGTGTGCAATATTAAAACCAATTTGCATGAGCCTCAAGTGAAATGAAACAAGGGGAAAATGGGGATCGTGGAAGATCCAACCATGTAGTAAAAGTGACATAACAAGGAATATTTTTATAGCTAATTATAAGGAAGGGGGAAATTGCTTTTAAAGGGATTAGGCTATGTTGTGATAGTCATTTCACTAGGGAAGTTGCACTAACCTACATGGAATATAACACAAGCATTAATGAAATTAATAGTCATCCTAAAATATGAGAAAAGTAAATGATCATCCCAAAAGAGAGGAAGATTAAATAATCATCCCAAAATATGGGAACATAAATCAATAATACCGAAAGAGGGGGAAAGAAAATAAAGGACAAAAAATCACAAGGAAACTAAGGAAAACATGATGAAATAAGTGTGATAAATGTAATAACAAGAATACCTAAAGGTGATACCTGAGTTATAAAAGAGAAATAAAGGTGGAAAGTGAATTTATGTATAAATGTTAAAGCAAGACATATATGCTAAAAATTAAAGTGACAAAAAATGAAGAAGAATCATGATATTATAAATATATATACAACAATCATCACAAATGCTAAAAATAATAAATATTAAATCCACTCATATGAAAATGTGAATAATATTATATGACTCAACTATGTACTCAAAATTTTCATGGCAGATCTCTACATACATCATCTATAACATTTGATAAATATTGTTTTATCTGGTATTTGGATCTAATCATAGTTTCCTCTATTGTCTCAAAAATTCATGCAATGACTGCCTGGTGGAAGATATCCATGGATAAAGTATGGACACTAGAATGAGGAGTTTGTGGGGCATCCTATGAAAAATAATAAATGCAAAGAACCTATGGAATAATGTTATTAATATCCTTTGATCTACTAGAAGGATTTGGTTAAGAATAAGGTTGTCTCTTTGTCTGAGAATGAAAATGTGATAACTACTAAAAAGGTTGAGGCATGGGCCTCAAAAAGTCATGAATATGTTTAGGGAACACTCTATATTTGTCTATATGATGGATTGCACATTGATACTAAGGAAAATATAAATCTCCTTGTTCATGAATGTAATCTAAAGATATCTTCAAAGGTTAAATTCTCAATAATCTATAAATTTGGGTTTCTCCAAGATTAAGTTCATTTAACAACTGTCAAAGGGATCAAAAATAGTTCAAAGAGTACACGTTTATACCATGAAAGAAATAAACATGCCTAGGATTAGCTGACTGAGGTGGTCAACTATTCAAGGTAGAAATTGATCTTGTATTTTCTTATATGATAAAAATATTTGGTATGCTTGATAATAATTATCCCAATGATTGAATATCTTCTAAAAATCAAAATACATCTCATTTTATTGGGTGGGTGGGTTTGGAATTGCATCTTAACTATGTGGAGAATCATATTGGGGTCTATTTAGATCCTCATCAAATAAGTCATCATTATTGAAACATCTAAGGTTAGGTTTAAAAACTAGTGTTATAGCTACTTATTTAAGATTTCATCACATTATAGTCCATATCAGTGTAACAAACATCTCAAAAGGAATCATGCTATAAGGATTAGAAATATTGGAAAATTGGCAAGGTAGTTATAGTGCGATCAAGGATCATGATTTGGAGAGTGTCTTAAGTAATTGTAAATTAGAATTAAAAGATGTGTTAGTCCATGAATTAATCAAGAAAATATCTTATAAATAAGCATATAGACACTAAAACATCAAGCCCACTCCCTCATGGGGTGTTGAAAATGAATTGTAAGAGCTATTTAAAGAAGGAATACTACCAAACCTTCCAAATAACATCCCTCCTTCCAAAAGTGGCCAATAAGCATGTTTTTTTCATGGATTTGGTGCTCCAAGTCTACATCAATGATGAGTAGCAAGATACTTCATAATTTCCTAGTGCACTAATGGATTAGGATCATGAGTTTGATCAATTTGTGCAAATAGGTGAAGCTTTTTTATCATAGTTTCTACATAGTAAGTTTGTATAACTAAAGATTTTTTTAATAAATGGAGAATCCATGTATTTATAACTTTTTGAAAATATTCAGAACCAACCATAATTCTCCATGTTTAGATCAAGATGTGGGGCTAAAAATTGATTCAATTTTGGAGGGACAAGCCATAAATATTCCCATTAATATTTGGAAGAATGGTGCATTGATGAGACATGGGAGAGCTTAATCCTAATATTTGTTTCATTAATGGCTTATAGATGCCACCCCACTGATGATGTCATGGGATGATACATATTTGAGGAATGAATTTCCAATAAATTCCATGGATTTTTCACTTAGGCTCCTGATTTGATTTAATTTGCTTAATTATTTTTAATTAATTTTCTACAATTCTTTGGAAATTTGTTGCACACTTAATCAACATGGTCAAAAATGTCATTTTATGATTTCTTAATTTGACTATATTATAATTAGAAGGTGTCAATTGAATACAAAACAATGCCCTAGTTAGGGTATTGTGTATGTGAAATAACACATGCATGTAATGTGTGATGCCAAATTAGAAGAATTTAGTGGTCTAATCTGTCATTTTACATGGTCATAATTTGACTCAAAGTGATTTGATAAAATATAATAATCAGATAAAATGCATTACCCCATTCAAGGATACATTAGCCTAAATTGGCACCTATAGGTGACAACTTTGAACCATTTAGTTTGTTTTAGTGATTTTGGTCTAGATAGTGCATTGTCATAGAATGCTGCTTAGATTGACAATTAGAGCACAATAGTGATATAAATTGGATGTTTACATTTTTCACCTATTTTATAAGGTGTGGTGAGACATTCAATCAAAGTGACATATTTTCAAAGAATAAAAAGGTCACTATAATCAAAAGAAATGGATTTTGTTCCTACTTTCCATTTTTAAAGTTTAGATGAATGATGGAGAAATAGGTTTATGAAATGCCCCAAACATAATTTGGTATCCCATGATGCCTCCTTGAGGGGATGATGGAAAATTTGTAAATATTTGATGAGTGGGCCCTCGATCAAAATAAATTATAATCTTGTTAATTTTAACAAAAAAAGCTGAAAATGGAGAAATTAAAATAAAGTGGAAGGAAAAATTAATCATAGAGGATACAATAGTATCCCAAGAGATAAAATGTAATAACTATAGGCCTAGGGGTGAAATTTTCAAAAAAAAAAACTATATTTTGACCACTAGGGGTAAAATTATTTTAGTTTGCACCCTAGATGTAGTAAATTGGGAGCTCTAGTATTTGCACATGAGTGAGCTAAGCAAAATGGCTCATATCATGCACTAATGACATCGTGAGGAGCATGTGAGAGAGTACCAATGAGCACCAGGTAGAATAGCATCGGTAGGTATATTTTATGGTTTTTAAATTTGTCATTTATTACATTTATTATGCCTAAGAAGTGGTAGTTAGAGCAATCCCATCATTCTCCCAATTTGAAAAATAGTGAGTTTACACATGAAAATGGTGAGAACACCACGTGAATAATGATCTCGTAGAACCTTTGATGGGATCATGGGTCAAAATGGTGAGATCACTAAAGCAATGGTGAACTCACATTTTTGGGTGAATTTTGTCCAATCAAATGATGATGTCATGAATATTGGTGGGAATGACCTACAAATTGGTAGGGTCATTATATACAATATGATAGTCCTACTAAATAGCAATAATATCCTACTAAATGATGGGATCCCCAGAATAATAATGATAATTCCAAAAAAAATTATAATAGGACCCCAAGGAGACTAATCTAGGCCTAATATTAGAAAAAGAGAGATAGAGACACATAAATGATTAGTCTAGGCCTCAAAATTAGAAGAATATGATAGAAAGATAATCAACATGATGCCTTGTGTTATATTTGTAGGAGTGAGTAGTGGTGATCACACCATAGGAGTGGTGCTCCTAATTTTTATTATGATAGGGGTTGATGATGGATGAGCTCATGGGTGTCTTTGTAGTTTTAGACTTGTATCACCTGGCACACTTTTTAGTGATCCACACAAATAGAGTGTATTTGCCAATGCTATCATGAAGATGGCATTCTGAGACTTCCACCTTTCATCTTTCTATTAGAGAAGTGATGGTGATACTAGAGGATGTTTATTGGGTTCTATGGGTACCTATACGAGGACCCAAGCTTACTTAGATGGGGGTAAGGTGACAGGCTATACTAGATGACCTACTGGGAGTAGTAGAGTAGGAGATTTATGGATAAGTTTATAGACATAGATGCATTGGAGGAGTTGGCTTGTTCCACAAAAGGTTAAGTAGGATAGGGGATAGTCCCCCTTGAGGTAGTGGTTTTGATATCTATTATCAATGATCTTTTGCTACTTGAAAAGAGTGGGTGGTACTTTCCTTTGGGGTTGATTAATGTAATATAACAGATGTTTGATTAGCTGGCATGGTTTACATGGGGACCTATGATTTTGTCATAAATTTATTAGGATCTACACATGATTATGTATCATTGAGGGCATAACATAGGCCATAACACACTATTGTAGGTGTGGGCCTAGGAGCACATCATGATTACATGGCCCATGTAGATGAGATATCAAAGGGGACCATAGGATCCCATGGCATGGGGATGGTACTCAATAGGACCAAGGATGTAGGGACATTTGGGGGATCTACCATACTATAGGTGGGCCATCAATGAGATGGAGAATGGGGATTTAATTTGGCATCCCTACATAGGGACATAGTTTACATGGGTGGAAGACCTATTCATGATCATATATATGATCACACCATGCTATATCATAGCGTGGCATAATTATGTGGTGGAGAGATACTAGCTAGATAATGTCTAATGATCATTTAGTATGCAATAAAACATCTCAGAGGGTCCACATTACTTTGCACATGTGATCAGGGAGATCATGGAGTGGGGGGCCACCAATGCCTAGGGAAGATGTAGTTACTAATTATGAGAGGGTTTTTCATGTTCTATGGGACTATGTGGGAGGGGTTATAGATACAGGAGTTAAAAATGCATATGTTGTATGGTGGTTAGGAGTGTGATCCATACATCTTACCATGCCACTACCCTAAAAGTTGGTTTTGAGATAGAGATGGGTTAGGATGAGGAGGGATCAAGGATAGGCCCCAGCATAATAGCAAGATCAAGTGATGGTATGGTCAGCCATTCCATATGACATTCCATTCTAAGTTGTATAGCCTTAGAGGTAGTAGGATTTGACAAAGGATGTGGAGATGACCAAGTTATATGGTAAAGATGTGGATACAAGGGATGCCCTAGGTGGCCATAAGATAGGTTTTAGAGAGGCATGACCCTTTAAGATGAGTATAGGGGCCAGGATAGGATCAGGGTAGGTCCCTCAGGCATAGGGAGGTCTATAAAGGATTAAGCTTTGATTGATAGGCTCTAGAGGGAGATTTATATATGCCTTTTAGATATAGCAAGGTTATATAACATTATGGCTAGGTTATAAGTGTATTTAGCTACTGCACAAAGAGAGACCACTAGGATATAAGGTTTGATCATAGCTAAGGACCCATAAATTATGGGTCTTAGGGGATAAGTGGCATACATAGCAAGGTTTTAGGCCTAGTTAGCCACATAGGATGTGGAGTTTATGAAAAATATTAGTGAGTGAGACTTTTCTTAGATGGAGGTTTAAAGGCTGACATAGGATAGAGATGAGGAATGTAGCATCAAAACAATATAAGAGTAGGTTTAGAAAGATCCTTGGCTAATGTGATTATGTCCAAGGATGATGCCTTGCATGCAAATAATGGTTTCCTATGCACCAAGGATGAGATATCCTATTGAAGGAGAGCTTATGAGGTGATAATTCCTATAGAGGGGAGAGTGGCTTCCTATAGGGACTATACAAGGTCATAGAGTACTAGTTAGACCTCTAAGTTTAGACATGGGATAGAGTCAGAGAAGTTGGTGAGGCATCCAGTTTCTTAGTGGGTTGTCATGGTACCTACAACACCACATCCACCAATAGTGACTATATCTAGGATAAGTTATATTTTTTAATAGAGTCCACTCAAGGATGATCATGGTGAGAGATAATTACACTAGCTCTACATTTTTGGTGTACTTATGAGATGTATATATAATCTTATGATGTATAGAAACATGATTTTTTGATATATACATGACACTCATTTTTGTCTTACAACTACTTGTACATGAATTTTTAATATTCTTTCATTGTCACATGATGTGTTCATTTATATTACTCTTGTTTATTATATGTTTTGATATGCTAGTTTTAGGAGATGCACATCCTTAGTTAGCATAAGGATGATGCTGTTTGTGTTCTATTTTATTTATGACTAGTTGCTATAATATAATTTAGGAGATGCTCTTCCCAAACTAATCATATAAATAATCAATTATACTCATAGTGTATGTCAAGCTATGCATGTCTTGCATAAAGTCTTGTGTTAGGATGGTGTATTTGGAAATGATATTTGGAGCTTCATCGACTTTTGGATTTGGATCACTTGGTTTTTGAATATAAAATTTAAATTGTGCATCATAAGTATGAATAAATTATAATAACATGGTATTTCTAGTGCAATTGGTCAATTAAAATGTGAATATTTATAAATAATGATAATAATTTAAAAAATTACCAAAATCAAAGTTAAAACTATTTACATTTAAACAAAAACAAACAAATATAAAGATAAAAAATAATAAACAAATATGACCTAACTTAAAATCAAGATATGAATAATTAGGATTTAAGTATGAACAAGAATGTATAAAAAGCAAATCAAGAGCAAATTGATTGAAATAACTTGTAATCAAGAAATGAATAATCAAGATTTAAGTGTTCAAATAAAATTTACTTTGAAAAACAAATAAATAACAAAATAAGTGAAATACAAATGTAAACAAATCAAGCCTAAATGAAAACTAGACTAAAAATATTTATGAAATGAATTTAAACACAAAGGAACAAAACAATGATAAAAACAAGACAAAATAGTAAAACAAAAGATAAAAAGAAAGGTACAATAAAACACTAAGAAAAAAATAACAAAAAATGCATAAATAAAAAACTACAATAAATAACAACTTAACAAAATAACATTGAAAACACAATACAACAAAAATAAACAAAATAAGGACTTAACACAATGCAAATACAAACTAACAAACGAATAACAAAACACTAAAAAAATAAATGGAGAGATAATAAAACACAACAAAATGATATAAAATCAAATAAATACACACAAAAAATGTTTAATCATAATGTTAGGGGAAACATAAAACAAAGTGTTTGTGTACGTGTAATAGAGGCATTACACTCAGCGACAGGGTGACCCCTAATCTAATAAATAATGACACTAGCATAATGAAACAAGAATGATAGAATATAAAGTTTCCTCCAAGTTATATGGAAACAACAACACAAATTAAAATGGGGAAAATAGAAGAAAAGAAAGGGGTGGCTGAGCTGACTCTAGATGCACGAGGCAAGTGGATGTTGCCTACATAGTTCCATGGATGCAAGATCCAACATGAACTTTGGTCCCAATGTAGTTCTCCTAGGATATGAGATAGAATAAAATTTATTATAAGAATATATTATTATATTTTAGAGGAAAAATTAAATGGGATCACAAAATGATGATTATGTTCAAATGATTGCTTGCATAACAAGAGCATGGGATTAGAATAAATAAAAGTGTAAGACAATGTTTTTATTATTTTTATCCATCAGTTTCTAATGTTTTTTTTTTTGTTTTTGGGATAAGAAATAGAAACATAATATTGAAAAAATACCTAGATAACTACTTAACTGATGAGATGCATGTCCACAGGTGATATTTCAAACAACAGCTAAATTGGTTGAAATGGGGATCATGAATATAAAAAATGGTACATAAAACTAACTAATCAAGGAGATGCACGTCCAATAGTAGAAGTTCCAATAACAAATAATGCCAAATTTAATGGCCTATGTGATCCTATTAAGGCAACAAATGCATACCAAATAGTATTGAAATAATAATAGAAATTATGTAGTATGGAAAAACCATTCAGCAAGCAAAAACCATGTGTTGATATATCTTCGTACACTTATTTGTAAAAGAAAGCTACAAAATACTATCCAGTTTGAAATGATTTATAGAACATGCATCGAGTGTGTCCAAAATTCCTATGAGTCATAATTAGGATCATAATTGGTTATGCAATAAAACTATCTAGGCTACAATAGTCTAGAGTATGAAAAGAATATTGTTCTAAGTAGAACGGTCTAGGGTTACAATGGTCCAATATATGAAAATAATATTGTTTTAAGTAGAATTGTCCAGGGTTATAATGGTCCAATATATGAAAAGACTATTGTTCTAAGTATAATGGTTTAGGGTTACAATGGTCCATAATGGAATTAAAAAAATGAGTTGAGTGGAACATAAATGATCCAAAGTGCCAGTGGTATAGGGGCATAATAGTCTGGAGTTATAATAGTCCAAAGTTACAAAGGTCTAGAGTAGTAAGAGAATATTGTTCAAGTTAAAATGGTCTAGAATAAAATGAGATAGAATAAACATGGTCCAGGATGGGAAGGTCCAGAATATAATAGTGAGATAAAATGACTTTGACTAAGTTGCCCCAAAGTAACGAGTTTTGTAGACAATGGTTCAAAAGGTTGTCAAGTGTAGAACCACTTGAGATATATGATATTCATGGGTTCTAGGTGATCATAACCATCTAGAGTAGCTAATCAGTATTCCCCTGATCCATAGTTGGTTGTGGCAACATATGGGTGCATCTAATTGGGTTGAAGCTTGCCCTTATTCTTGCATTCAACATTAGTGTTCTTTTGGTTCTTTTTTAAGACCAAATCACCAATTTCAAAATCCCAAGGGAGAATACATTTTTTATATCTTCTATGCAATTTGTTTTGATATTATTTCAATTTGTCTAAGGAAGCCAAACAATTTCCATCAAGGAGCTCAAAATCTTACAATTTGGAAACTCCATAATCTTCATCATCTTCAATGTTCTCTAAGGATACCCATAGTTAAGGAATCTCAACCTCAATCAAGATAATTGATTTTATACCATAAATAAGGGATTATGGAGTGGTACCTATGAGGGTTTGATGACTAGTGAAATATGCCTAGAGGTTAGGAAAACATTGTAAGTATTAATTATGACCAACATCATTGATAATCTTCTTAGGATTGCTACAATGGTTTTATTTGATGCCTAAACTTGACCATTGCCTTGTGGGTTATGTGGTGTGGATTTATTTTGCTTAATTTTTAATTTGGTATAAAGAGCCTTAACATCTTATTTTACAAATTATCCACCATTATCAGATATAATATGGGATGGGATACCATATCGGTAGATGATATGATAATGGATAAAATTGGCAATTTTATTTTTGAGTGACGTAAGTGAGAGGAATGGCCTCAATCCACTTAGTAAAATACTCGATAATAGTGAGAATGTGTTCATGGCCATCAAAAGAGGTTTAGATCATTTTCATAATGATATCAAAGCCCCATGTAGAGAATGGCCATGGTGTAGTGATTGGCTAGAGTGGCAATAAAAGTGCATGTATCAAATTACCATGTTGTTGGCAAGCATCATACTTCCTGACATAATTAAAATCATATGTTTCCATCTTGGTCCAATAATATCTTATTATGAGAAGTTTCTTGGCTAAGACTCCACCATTGGTGTGGGTTTGACACATTCCTTTATGAACCTCCTTAAATGATAACTTGGATTATCTCAAAGATAAATAAAGAAGCAACATTCCATCATAGCCTTTATGATAAATCATGTTTATAAAGAGGGTATAATAGTCTATATGATAGAGGAATATTTTATAGAGATTATTGGAAAGGTTAGGTAGAAATACTTGGTCATGGAAATAGTTATATATGTCTTGGAACCAAGGTAGTTTAGGTGGAGGATTAGGACTGGTAGTGATACATACCCTCTCTAAATCAAGTAATGCATGAGCAGGCTATAGAAGATTTTCAATGAGAAACTTATACTCTTTAACACTATTAAAAATTTATATCATGGACCCAATTATTTACATTGCATTAAAAAATATATTAGTAGCCCATGGTACCTATTCAAATTGTAGTGATTTGAAGTGAGTCTTGAGATTATCTAGAATGCGTTTTTAGGGTACAAGCTTGTCATCTCAAGTTTGATACTGATATGTAGTTTCATTTATAATCAATTGGGAATACCCATAAACCATTAAGTTTTATATATCCCATTGTAATACAAGATGAAGTCTTGCAATAAGGGCTTCATATTTAGCCATATTTTAGTACAAGGAAAATTAAAATGAAACACTTTTGGAATTAGATCCCCTTATGGTGTAATCAACAAAATGTGAACCCTAGATTCACATGATGTAAAGGAACCATCAAATTATAACTTTCACTATTCAGGTTCATGCATCCCTTCTTCTATTGTCATAATAGAATCATCTAGAAAATTAAATTTGAGTGGTTGAGTATTTATAATAGGGGATTTTACAAGTTTATCTATAATGACATACCCTTAATAGATTTTTGATTATGGTACTCAACATAAAATTTGCTTAAGAGCATGACTTAGTTATCCATGTGACCTATAATATTTTCTTTGGATAATAAATATTTGAGAGGGTCCACTTTAGCAACAATAATAGTCTTATTATTTAGCATATAGTGTTGTAACTTTTGGGAAACAAATACCAATGCCAAACATGCCTTCTCCATAGGTGTATAATTATGTTCATAAGCCACAAGTGTGTGGATCAAATAGTATATCACATTTTCCTTTCCATGTTCATTGATGATCCCCATAAATCTCCTATTATTGTGTCCATCTATTGAACTCATCCTGCTTGATTAAATATGCTTTTGAACACTTTTCCATATAGTTTCTTACTTTCATAAACCATATAGCATTATGGTTTCAAACTCTTTTAAATAGTTGAAATTATGTATCGGAATTAATATATTATGGTTATCTATTGATTTAAGATGTTTTTGAATATGTTTGGAGAAAATAGGTATATAACACAGAGCATCCTACAACAAAAGGGATCTCATTACACAAACCATCCCACAGCCACTACATGACTAAAGTTGTAGATGAACATATTTTGATTCTATTGTAACTAAATCATAGAAATGATTCCAACCTCCATGGAGATAAATAAGGAAGTGGTTGGAGAATGAAACGACCTTGTTTGTCCTACATCAAAATCGCAAGATTCACATGGACATCTTTAGCAAAAGGAACCAAATTCATTTATTCCAATTTGAATATATCTTAGAATAGAATGTATTTATTATTTTACATATAAAAATCTCCTCTGTGGTATATAAATGTGTAGCAACTAAGTTGAGAGATATAGAAAAAATATTATTTACTGAATAGAGATTGTCAAAAGTACATTGTGTTAAGCAATTGTGATTGTAACTTCATGTAACAATTCATTGCTACACTTTTGATTAATATGAGTGAGTAATTATAAGTTAAATATAGTGTTGTAAGAGTAAGGGTTGAATCTGAAGTTGGAAGGAGGAAGGGTCCCCTTTGGAAGGCTACAACAACAATTCAATCCATCTAGTTTATTAAGGATATTATTTGATTTCCTTAAGCATTGCATGTTTAACTTAAAAATTGTGTGAGTTACATTCTTGTTTAATATTTTTTAAGGAAGATTCCCATGCATAAGCATTTATTTTATTATAATTTTGTTTATGTTTCAATTCAATCATTTTATTTACTGCACTTCAACATTTTAGATACAATTAGTAGAATGCCAAATTAGAGATTGAGTGTGCACATACAGTAAAGTCATCCTATCAAGTCTACATCCTTGGGTTGACAACTAAATGAGGTAGAAGGTATATATCCATGGTTACTCTCTTTATTCATCTTGATCAAGATAATTATATATGATTGTGAATTAGTTTTTGGTCATTTTTGGTGTCGTTGTCAGGGAAGGATGTCACACACTTGTAATCTTCAATCTTGATAGCAATTATTTTTGGATGTTTATTGCTTTTTGAAGTTTGATATATTTTTAGATTGAATATTTCCTAGTTTCATAGTCTAAAATTTCCCTTTTTTCAATTAGGATAGTGGAAATTTTCAAAAACCCACATATTACTAACCCTATGCAAAAAAAAAGTGGTTGATGTATGCAAAGTGAAGAGGACTATATAGGAAGATTTTGCCTGAATTATTGAACATTGATGAAAGATAAGGGATTCATCCTACAATAACTAAGGAACATGAATGAATTTTTGAAGATCACTAATATTTTTTAATGAAAGAGGTTGAGAAAGAATAATTTTTGGTTGGACTGGTCGCACAAGCTAGAGATCTTAAAGAGGTTCATACCCCTATAAGATACCTACATACACCACCTTTGAGAATTTACACCTTATCACCTCATACTCAGGAATTTGAAGTTTTCTTCACTCTGTCACCTAAATTTATTGCTAAGGAGGCATTCAAAACTATTCTGGCCCCTAGGAAAAATACTAGGTGAATAGAATCTTCCAATTTAGAGAGACTCTTTACCGAGACGCTCAAATTTTTTTGAAACCTCTACACCATCCCCATTATATAATAAGCCATACATTCCTAAGGAAAAATATAAAGTCTCCATCTTCGACACCCTAAAAAATCAAAGAATTGATAGGAATTTTGAGCATTGGGTAGCAACAACCTCTCATCTACCAATACAAAGAGTATTCATGGAGGATCATCAGGAAGAAAATACTACTAGTGAGTCTATTAATTTTGAATTTCCTATCCTTACACTTGATGGAAATGCACCCATTAATAATATCCCTCACTCTACCCTCCCTACCTTTAGAGGAAAAATGCCTGAAGACCCATATACATTTTTTTTAAGTTCAACATCTTTTGCGATAGCTCTGATTATATTCAATATGCTCAAAAACTCAAACTCTTTCTTGAAACACTCAAAAATGCAACACTTAGATGGTTCATGGGACTTGGAAAGGATGACATATCTACTTGGGAAGAAATCAAGGAGAAGTCTTTGATGAAATATCAATCTTATTGTAGGGGTAGAAACTATAGGAGAGATGATTTTTTTTGAATTACCCAAGCTGATGATAAGTCATTGGAGGAATATATGGAAAGATTTTTATTTAGCTTGAAAAAAATACAAATAGACCATAATGGACAAGGAATTGGTCAAGTTGATATTCTTGAAAGGAATTAGAGATGATTGTCTAAAGGCACTAGATTTAATATCTGGTGGTGATGTTTCTACACTACCATTTGAAGAACTAACAAATTTATGTGTGAACTACTCTAGATCAACCATGAACAAAAGTAAGGGGAAAACATTTCCTATAGGATCTATTTTAGGACTATCTAAAGGTGAAGTCAGTAACCTATTTTAAGACATGAAGCAAGACATCATTAGTCACCTAGCTACTCAAATTGATACATTACATACTTAGAGAAAGAAATAAGAAATTGAAAAATCCTTTACTGTTTATTATTTGAAATGTAAAAATAAGAAGGTAGATTATACATGTCATTCCATGAAGGCTTAGGTAGCTAGTATCATCAAGGAAAATATTGAGATAGTAGAGCTACATTCCATAAGAGAATATGAGAAATAAGTGTTTTTTTGTGGCTTAGTGGAAATCATGGGTATAAAGACCAAGTATGCCATCAAACTATATGATTGTAAATTCTCAATTCTCAAATAATCCTCAATATGGTTCTCAGATGAATATACCCAATCCATATTGGTCCTAAAAAAAATTTTAGCTACACTAGAATTAGTTATGGATGCAATAGAATGGACAACAACCTCAATAAGGACAATTCCAAAACCAAAAATGGTTCTATCCCTCTAATCCATGGCAACAATAATGGAGAAGAAATCAAGGCTTTCCCTAGCAATTACAACAACCACAACAATAGGACATCATGCCAAACACTAAGTAGCCTATTCAAAACACTCAATTACCCACCCAACCCATCCTTAATCCTACCAATAATTCATTTTAATTGATATAATCCACTAAAATAATGTAATATACAACATACACATTGGATATTAATCAAGTTTAACTTCATTCATGTCATGCTTTTCCACAACCCATCTCACTCACAATCTTAGAACACTTTGAACTAGCTCCACTCCATACTAATCCATCGCCACCCATAGCTAATCCTAAGCCAAGTCCATCAAAAAATCAAAAATAAATTAGCAATCCTCTTTTTTTTGAAAGATTGAGCATATCATGCCCTGAACAAGAGCCTAAATTTGATATCTTAGGACAACTCAAGAATGTGTGCATCAAAATCCCACTCTTTCAATAAATAAAAGATATTCCTATCTATAATAAAATTGTTAGAGATCTATGTTTGAAAAAAATGGGAAGAAATAAGAAGGATCCTAAAATAATCTAGGTCATTCGTTAATTAGCAGATATTATGTTGGGAAACATAGTTCCCCCAAAATATTTTGATCTAGGAAGTCCTGTAATTAATGTTAGCATCCATGACCAACCTATTTCTAATAATTTAATTGAAATGGGTGAAACCATTAACATGATGACTATGAAGACCATGCAACAACTAAAGCTTACCACTCTCCTTCCAACACTTACTATCCTCCAAATGGTCGATAGATCAATTGTTAAGCCTGAAGTAATTATTGAGGACCTTGTTATCACTCTAGATTATTTTCAATATCTATCATAATTTATTTTTCTATATCCAAATACCAATTTGGGAGGTTATCCTATCATCTTTGGTCACCCATGGTTGGCTACCACCGATGCCTTTATTGGCTACAGGTCAAGAAAAATGCTAATTTCCAACTGAAATGACACCAAAAAATTGGTGTTACATCCACCATCTCAAACTTCCCTAAATGATGGACCAATTCCTTGGATTAATGATCTTAAATAAGCTATATCTTTATAGACTCTCTACATAATTGATTAGATTCCAACTTTTCAGGCCCAAGAAGAAGACACTATCATTACTAGTATCTTGCAAAAACACCTATCGATAGAATCCTATAGCAACCAACCTATTAGAATGTACACCATGCCCTCTTCAAAATACCTTTCCTGAGAATGATTTTACTAAAATTACAAGAGACATTTGGGCATTCCATCAATTAATTATCTATCAATGTAGTTATGTTCCTTTAATTACCATCATAGATACCATGATTTATTTAACAAAGAAAGTAGACATCCTACCAAATAAACCTCTCAACATCAGCACTTCCTTAACACCCCAACAATAAAGTTAGTTACTTATAATGCTAATAAGTCACTCAACAACATTTTCCTAGGATTATCATGACATGAGAGGAATACCCCCATATTTATGCATGCATCACATTTACATTAAAGAAGAATGCAAACCTATTTGCCAACCCCAAAAAATGAATGAATCCTATAATCAAAGACATTGTCAAAACTGAGTTGCAAAAACTCTTGGATATAGGATTTGTTTATCCTATCTTAGACAACTAATAGGTCTCTCCCCTAGTCATTATCCCTAAGAAAGGAGGCAAATGGCATATTTGTGCTAAATACAAAGAGTTGAATACTATTACTAAGAATGATCACTTTCTCCTTTCATTTATTGATCAAGTATTAGATATGTTAGCAGGGAAGAAGTATTTTTATTTCCTAGATGGCTATAGTGGTTATAATCAAATATGAATTGCTCCATAAGACCAAGACAAAACCAATTTTACTTTCCCTTTGGGAATCTATGCCTATGATGTCTTGCCATTTGGTCTTTACAATGCCTTGACTACTTTTCAAAGGATTGTGTTGAGTATATTTGTTGATCTCTCCCATGATTGTGTTGAAATATACATGGATGATTTCACTATCTATTGGTAGACATTCAAAGAAATGTTGACCAACTTGGAGAAAGTTATTCAATGCTACAAAGACCATCAATTATTTTTGAATAATGAAAAGTGTTACATGCTTCTAATATAAGGGATTGTGTTAGGACATCACATATCTTCTACTAAAATTCAAGTTGATCCAACAAAGATAAGTATCATCAAGGATCTATCCACATCAAAAAATTAGAAAGATATTAGAAGTTTTCTAGGACATGATGATTATTATAGATGATTCATCAAAGATTTTATTAAAATTTCCATCCCATTATTTGGATTTCTTATTAAAGATGTTGAATTTACATGGACTAATGATTGTCAAAATTACTTTCGATAACTCGAATACTTGCTCATAAAAAATCCTATTCTAAGAGGGACTAACTAGAAGAAGCCTTTTCACATTCATACAATTGCATTTGACACCACTCTAGGAGTTGTCCTTGGCCAAAATAATGAATCTTTAAGTTATGCAATTTATTTTATCAACAATAATCTTCAAGGGGATGAAATAAACTAAACTATAATAGAGAATAAATTTCTCACCATCGTTTATGCCATCAATAAATTTTGATACTACATTATTGGTTACTAAGTATTCATCCACACTGATTATGCAACAATAAAGTATTTAATGAACAAATCTACTGTAACATGTAGGATAATTCATTGGTTTCTTTTGCTACAAGAATTTGATATTACCATTATGGATAGACCTGGTAAAGATAATGTAGTAGCATATTTTCTATCTTGATTGAAAAATGATGAACACATTCTTATTGTTGATGATTCTTTTCTTAATGAACATTTATTTGTTGTAATAATTCAATTTCTTTGGTTTATAGATATTGCTAACTATCTTGCTACAAGATCACTACCACAATATATTTCACCTAGGGATAAATAACACCTGATCTAAAAGAGCAAACATTATTATTGGATTGTAGGATATCTCCTTATCACTAGACCAAACTTAGTTATGAGAAGATATATTTAAGAAGATGAAGCTTATGACATTCTCAAAGCCTACCATGATGAGCCCTGTGGGGGTCATTTTTCTACCAAATGAACTACCATGAAAGTACTCACTACTAGATATTATTAGCCTTTTTTACATAAGGATTCCATGATGTACATCCACATATATGATCAATTCCAATGTATGGGAAAGCCCACTCACTCTGATGAAATGCCATTATAGCCAAAACTAGTTTTGGAACCCTTTGACAAATGGAGATTGGATTTTGTAGGTCCCACTAATCTTAAATCTAACAACAAAGAATACATACTGGTGTGCATTGGTTATGTCACAAAATGGGTAGAGGTCAAAACCTTAATCCATTCCCAAGATGAGAAGGTAGTTGAGTTCCTCTATGAAGAAATATTCACCTATTATGGAGTTCCAAGAGAAATAGTCATAGACCAAGGCCCGTGATTCACATCAAACCTCATAGCTACCTTGGTAAAAGAATATGAAAATAGACTCAAAAAATCTACCCCATACCATCCTCAGTCAAATGATTAGGTGGAATTAACAAACTGTGAATTGGAAAATATTCTCACTAAGACTATCAAGTTGCATAGAAAAGATTGATCAACTCATCTTCTAGAAGCAGTTTGGGCTTATAAAATAACCTAGAAAACAATAATTGGTTTCACTCCATATGAACTAGTTTATGGTAAAAATAATTTTCTACCCATTGAGTTTGAACATAAGACATTAAGGACAACACTTGATTTGGGCTTAGATATTTTCAAGATTAACAAGATAGGATCATACAGTTGAATGCATTTGATGAAATAAGAAAGGAATCACTTCATCATATTGAAATAGTGCAAAGATAACGTATAGGATGTCATGATAGGAACATAAATACTAAGAGTTTACAACCAAGAGACTGGGCAACCCTTTTTGACTCTAAATACAAGGATCATAAAGGAAAGTTGCAGTCTATATTGTTTGGGCCCTATGAGATCAAATGAGTTTTTGACAATGGAGTTATAAAGCTCATGACCATTGACTCTATTTGGTTTCAACTACTTGTTAATGGCCATAGGCTCAAGCTATACAAGAAACCATTCTTTAAAAAGACTCTCACTTGCCAACTTATTGAAGAACAACACCCATCTCTTCTTCATGAAGTAAATCAACCTATTTTTGCAGCCAAAGGGTATTTTTGTCAACCCTTCTCTAATATTTTTCAAGAGTAATAAAGATTCCTATAGCCAAGAACAAGTCATTTCCAATGGCTTGGTTCAGGATAAATAGAATACTACCCTCTAGATTTTTTTGATTTCAATTGAGTTTGGAATATAAAATCTAAAAAAAATTAGAAAATTTAGCAATGAAAACTTTCAAGCACTATTAATGAATGTTGTCTTAGAAAACTAGGTCACTAGCTGATCGACATTCATTAAAAAAACAAGAAACGGCACTACTACAATAAAAATGTTTTGTTTTCCCTTGATTTTGCTTATAGATTCATTCTCTTGGAGCAAAAATACATTTTCCTTCTTGCTACAGGATGGAAAACTTGTGGCTACAGGATAAAAATTATGGATATAAGATAAAACTTGTTGTTATAGGACATATATTTTACTACAAGATGTATTCATACATTTCATCCTTCATCAAGCATTTTCTTTGACTAAAATTCTAGCATATGCTATGATCACCACTTCACATCATCATTTGCATATTTATGAAAGGTATTTCTATGAGTAATATGGTAATTATTCTACATTTATTACTTGTCATAGATTTTAATTATTCATAAAGATGATGAGACTTAATGCTATCAATTAACCTACGTATCATCTCCTTATCACATCCACTTACCATCTTTATCATTATTGATGTGACCATTGATACAACTATTACTACCACCCCTTATACACATTGGCCTTCGCCCCTTGAGGGCAAGTGACAATTTAAGTTGGGGGGAGATTTTTAATTAATTCAAAAGGATTATTTCACCTCTCAATGCAAAAGTCACAAATCATTCCACCATTACCAAAAACCCTTGCTGATAGTACCAAACCTACAACTCATATAATATGGGAGGCAATTTATCGAAACATGAACCACTAGATATTATCACCTTGACCAACAACCCAAAAATCTTGGCCTTGTTCTAGCACATATAATGGGCATAGTATTTTGAGAAAATAATCCCTAGATGAAGGAATTGTGGAGGAATTTTTTGGTAAATTGTATAATAGTTTGGCCATGATAAAAGGGATGGAAGTAAAGCTAATAGAAATAACCATCAATAGAGTAATTGGACTACCTAGAATAGGGGAGGAATGGCAAGATAAATATGATGTTGAGACTAAGAGAGGAAGGTTTAGCAGAGTAAATGGATGATTAGAAACCCCAAAGTAGGGCACTATAAGGTTGTCTCTTCTAGGAAGATGGGCTAAGGTTGTCAATTTTATCTCTAGATATTTCATCTATGAAGGAAGGTATTATATGCTACATGGCATACATTTCAAGTTCCTGAATCATTTGTGGCACAGAGTGGGGATGAATATTCCCAAATTTTTGCTTTATATGATCACCAAAATGTTGAACGATTTTCAAAAAGGTAATTCTAAAGATTTCTCCCACCATTATCTCATTCAGTTACTTGTTAAAGACTATTTGCAAAGAAATAGACCCAACAACAATTGGGAGGAATTTCTCCAACTACCAAGAAATGAAGAGAGTGAGAGAGAAGGAAATGAACTAGAATAAGAATTGGAGGTTGAAGAAAAAAATTATAAGAAACCCTCCCTATAGAAACACAAGAACCTAAAATAGAAAAGCGTCATGTAGCCACATAATAACCTTTATAAGAAGGTATTCCTGCAACAACACAAAAACCTACAACAAGGTCTGAGAGAAAGAAAAAGAGGAAACTCATTCTTCGGCTTGATTTAGACAAGTCTAAGGAGGAATTCATATCTTCTTCCAAGAAAACCAAAGTAACCCCCACTCCTCATAGATCTCATGTATTAAAGAAAAAAATGAGAACTAAGCCTTCTTCTATTATTTAAATAAATGAAGAATCTAGAGAAGAAAGGATGACTAGTAAAACTGAATCTATTGAGACTAAAACAGACAACAAAGAATGTTCTCCAGTATTCCATTAGGAAGAAGTAGAATAATTTGAGCATATTTTTTCTATGAGAAGCCAATTGAGTAGAGTCTTGAAGGAATAAAAGAAGAAAAAGAGCAAGTAGAGAATAATCTTGAAGAAATGCATAAATAAAAAGAACAAGTAGAACACAATCTTGAAGAAATGCATGAGGAAGAGGGACAAGTGGAACATAGTTTTGAAGAATTATATGAGAAACCAATATAGAAATAAGTAGAACAAAAGTTGCATGAGGAACCTGTGCAAGAAGAAGCTCAACAATTGAAGCAATCTACTGCAGAGCAAGTAGAATTTTCCACTCTTGAGGAATCCTTGTAAGAAATTGAGAAATTAAGGAATCAATTACAAGATCAATCTATTGGAGGTCTAGATGCACTTGTTTTAGCAAATTGTCAGCTACATCCCTCAGTAGAAGATCACCCTGCAACTAGAATTCCATAACCTTCTATAGAGGTCAATCAGTAAAAGGAACCTAAAGCTTCCCCAAAGGTTAGGTATCACTCCTATTTTGAAATATCTTCTGAACTATTGAATTGGATGGATAATTTATTTTAATCTCTAAATAAATCGAGGAAATAAAATAGGAAATTGAAAGAGGAAAGCAAGTTGAAGGAAGAGAGCATCACCAAACTGAAACACAAAGTTGAGGACATGGCTGGTATAACACATGAATTCCTTGATTGTAGGCCTCCTACAAAATTTTATTCAGTTTATCTTGAAGAACAATGGCACAAGTCCAGGTTTAAGAGAATTTATTGTGATATGCCCCATGAAGTTATTGATCCCCTTTCTTTACTTTCCATTTATAAAGTAAGATCATAGGAATAACAAGCACAATTATGCAAATTCTACTTGCACAATTATGCTATTCCATATGATAGAGAGTGGAATCTCAATCTATATATTGGAGATGTCCAATTTCAAGCATTTTCATCATATTTGTTAAATGAATAGAGAAGAGGAAGAGAAATAGAAGAATACATGAAAAAGGAGAATGAGATTTAGCTACTCATCATGAGTGAATCAATGGCACCTAATGTTTTTCTAGAAAAAAGGGATGATATCATGTTGAAACATGAAGTAAGAACTTGGTTTGGTGAGAATTGTGATAAAGTTCAACATTTTTATTTAGGACTGAGAACTTTTATTGGTCCTTCTATAAGACAATCATGTAATGAATGATGGAATTAGCTCACCCTAGCATTAAGGAAGAGGGATCCCTATTCCCATTTTAATTTAAACACAACATTTACTAGGACCATAAAATACATTCTTCTTGTCGGTGACATGGGATCAAAATTGTTGAATCTAAAGTTCTAGCCACCCTTATTCTAGTACCCTATTCCAAACTGGCATTAAAAGCCCCCAGTGGATGAAGCCAAAGAAATCAAAATGTGGCAATTATTTGAATAGAGGCATGGATTCTACTCTCACCTTTCCAGTGGTGTTATTGATCTTATGGATTTTAGATTTTTTTGTGAATTGGGAATGAACAAGTATGATAATCTAGGTTGAGAAAGATTTTAAATTGGGGGGTGTGATGAGCCCCATAAATATCTTGTTATTGTGCCCATCTATTGAGCTCATCCTACTTGATTACAATGCTTTTGAACACTTTCCATATAGTTTCCTACTTTCATAAACCATATAGCATTATGTTTTCAAACTCTTTTAAATAGTTGAAATTATGTATTGAAGTTAATATATGATGGTTATCTATTGACATAGGATGATTTTTTTATGATTTTTTTTGGATAAAATAGGTATATAGCATAGAGCATCCTACAAAAAAAGGGATCTCATTACTTAGACTATCCTGCAGCCACTATGTGACCAAAGCCATAGATGAAAAGATTTATATTCTCTTCTAGCCGACTCATAGAAATGATTCTAACCTCCATGGAGCTCAATAGGGAAGTGGTTGGATAATGAAATAGCCTTGTTTATCCTACAACAAAGTCACAAATTCACATGAAGGATGTCTTTAGTGAAAGGAACCAAATTCATTTATTCCAATTTGAATATATCTTAGAATAGAATGTATATATTGTTTTAAATAAAATAATCTCCTTTGTGGTATATAAATGTGTAAAAACATAGTTGATAGATATAGAAAAAATAGTATTTACTGAATAAAGATTGTCAGAAGTATATTATGCTGAGAAATTATGATTGTAACTTCATGTAGCTATTCATTGTTGCACTTTTGATTAATATGAGTGAGCAATTCTAAGTTCAATATAGTATTGTAAGAGGAAGGGTTGAAGCTAAATTTGGAAGGAGGACGAGGGTCCTTTGTAATGTTATAGTAATAATCTAACCCATCTAGTTAGTTAAACATGTTATTGGATTTCCTTAAGCATTGCATGTTTCATTTTTAAATTGTGTGAGTTACATTCTTATTTATGATTTGTTTTAGGAATCTTCCCATGCATAATCATTTATTTTACTATACTTTATTTATGTTTCAATACAATCATTTCATTTACTGCATTTTAGCATCTTAGATATAACTCATAGAATGTCAAATTAAATATTGAGTGTGCACATACAATGAAGTCATCATATCAAGTCTATGTCCCTGGGTTGGTAATTAAATGAGGTAGAAGGTATAGATCCATGGTTACTCTCCTTGTTCATCTTGATCAAGAGAATTATATATGATTATGAATCAATTGTTTTTCATTCATCATGTTGGGCCAATTGTGCCTCCAGTGCATGTTTTATTGCTAAAATATAAAGAATCAATGACTATCGAGGTGTTGGTAGTCACAAAACTGGTGGGTTGGCCAAGTGTGTTGTGATCTTTCAAAATGTCAATTGAAATTTAACATCCCATTGAAAGGTGACCCCTTTCTTCAAGAGGTGTGTAAATGGGTGGCACTTATCTACCAATTGTGAAATGAACCTATGAATAGATTAGATCTTTTCATGTAGGTTGTGGAGATGTTTGAGGTTAAAAGGTAGAGGCATTTATCCAATGGCCTTGAGCTTAGTAAGATACACTTAAATCCCTCTTTATAATACAAAGAACCATATAAATTTTTCCAAAGTGATGTCAAGGACACACTTCTTAGGATTTAGATGAACCTTATACTCATGAAGTCTCTTGAAGATTCTTCATAGAATATCAGGATATCTAGCACATGTTTTTGATTTTGCTAGGATGTCATCAATAGTCCTCAATAATATCATGCATCATGTCATGGAAGATGATATTCATATCACACTGATAAATGGACCTAACATTCTTTAAGATAAAAGGCATGACTTAGAAACATAATGTTACCCACAATGTAGTGAATGTTGTTTTGTGTTGGTCCTCTTGAGCTATCCTAATCTAATTATATCCTAAGAATCCATTCATGAGGGACAAAATATCATACCTAGTATTAGAATTGATGATCATGTCAATGTTGGGTAGAGGAAAATAATCTTTGGGACACACTTTATTTATATCTCTAAAATCAGTATAAACACATATACATTGCATCTTTTTGCTTACTGGTACTATATTTGATATCCATTTAGAATAGGCTAGTGGTCTGATGAAGCTTGCTCCTAATAGCTTATAAAATTCTACCTTAACTAAAAGATCAATGTGTGGATGCATATTTCTCAATTTTTATTTGACTAGATTAGCATATGGATGGATAACAAGTCAATACATAACCAAGTTAGGGTGTAAGCCTGGCATATCAGAATAAGCCCATGTAAAGATATCAATGAAATCCCTTAAGATGGTGATGATGTGGTCATGCTCATCATTAGTGAAGGAGGCTCCAAAGTTATCATAAGTCCCCAAGTTCCATTCCATGGTGTTTTATAAAAGGAGTGTAGAACCATCTTCTAGAATAGTGGGTAACATTTGATCCTGATCCCTTCTTCTATTTCAGGTTCTGGTTATTCTTCCCAAAGCTCAAGATAGTGAGACGAATCTAAAATTTATGGTTTAGGTAGTGGCCAACTAGAAAATATATATACAAAGTCAAGAGTAAGTTTCTCAAATATTTTATGTTATTTTGATGTGATACTAACACTGACTATAGATCTAGGAATTGGTGGACATTGTGCATCCTTTAGAGATGAGCAAACTTCCCCATCCTAGAGTGCTTGAAATAGGTTTTCACTCAAGGGTTTGACTTTTTATTTACTATTTATCTAATCGATGAACACCTCAAAGAGTTTTTCACACAAATATAAAAATGTTTTATCCTTTTTGTGACCAAGAAATTTTTCTTGCTCTCCAAAGTAGGTAGAAGAGTCCAAAGAAAAGTCAAACCCCTACTTATGATTTCCAATTGGAAATGCATCTTTAAGCCCCATGTATTTGTTAATAGATTCCTCATTCTAATTTTTTTAGGGATATAATAGAATCTTTTTGGTCCTAATAAATGAGGTCATGATCACAAAGGCAAAGGAGATAATGGGAAGTGATAGTCATAATGGAGTTGGAGTCAAATATGTTTGTGTCAGCAAGTTCATCATAAATGCTATAATGGGATGTTACATCACTACTAGGAGTATTATTGCTAGTTGATTCAAAATAATCACTATCAAAATACATGAGGTCACCACCAAGTGGTAAAAATCTAAGACCTTAACTCATGTTAGGATTACCAGTTGATAATGGTTCTAGGATACCTTGCTCTTATGGCCCAAGTCCTTTACCTATATAATCAAATTTGTCCATAATCTAATTAGGAATAGGATACTCAAGATTCTTAAAAAAATAGCAATGTTGTAATAATAACTAGTCTCCTTCAATAAAAGCTTCTTGATCCTGATTTGGTGAAGTATCAGGTACAAATACCATTGGTGGTTTTTGTGTATCTTTCTTCTTTTGCCAAATCATGTTGGGTTTAAAAGGACTTTAGGAAGGTTTTGGTTTTCCAAAATACTTATAAGACTTTGGAAACTTAGCAATATGAAAGGTATCTTTCAGATGGTACGTGGAAATGTCTGCATCTTCAATAGTGACTTGTTATGCAAGTGTCACAGGAAATGGATAATTCAAAGTGGAAGAAAGGTCACTTGGGTTGATATAATTGGATTTGGGTGGTTTCAAAACTATTTATTTATTCTTATTCATGATGAATTCAGAAATAGGGAAATAGTTATAATTATGAAATTCATCCTCTAGGTGTTTGTAATATTAATAGGGCTATAGATCGACCAGAATGGTGACTTTAATCATATCATGGGGGAGCTTGAGGTACTTATGTAAAGTGGATGAGATGGATTGTACTTCATGAATCTAAGGATGACCAAGAAGTATGTTATAATGAAGTTCAATATAAACAATGTGGCATAAATTATGATGGGACATAGTCCCAACAATGAATGATAAATAGATAGTTTCTAAAGATTCCATTTTGGCATTATTGTATGCCTTGATCATGATTGTTTCTAATTAGATGTATTTGGAAGTATAACCAAATCATTGTACCAACTTGAGTGACACCATAGTCAGCCCTGAACCATTATATATAAGAACCCACTTGATTTTATGATTTTTAATGATGACCTCAATATACAAGGGGTTATTATGGCTAGGACTAAGAGTAAACATATCTCTCTAATCGAATGTAACATTTCAAAAAGGAGACAAATACCCTAATATATTTTGAAATTATTTAGGGTTAATATCCTAGGGAATAGTGGACTGTTGAAGGAAATCAATCAAAATAATTTTGTGGACTTTTGATGTATGCAAAATATCTAAAATAGAAATTTGTGCAGGGGTTTTAATCAATTGGTCTAAGATACTATATGTATTTTCAATAAAGTCATGATAGGTTTTAGCCTTAACTGGCACATTGTTTAAATTTAGATCTAAAGGCATAACATTCACATTTGGTCTAGGGTTGGAAGAGGGCAAAGGGCCCTAGAGGGTGACTCATGAGCATCTAGTTATGATTGCACAATAAAGAGTTGGAAAGGAGCCATTATAATTAGAAGAAGAAGGCAAAAAGACTTGGATGGTGACTCATGAGCATTTAGTTATATTTGTGCAATTTTGATTTGGTAAGGAGTCACTATAATTAGAAGAAGGGGGTCTAGGGGTAGTAACCTACATAAATCAAGGTGCAATAGAATTATTTGAACTTGATGTCAGACTACTTGATGTCGGACTACTTGAAGAGGAGGGTGTTGACCCTATAATGGGGTGTCCAATACTTCAAGAAGAGTTGGATGATTCATGATCTTTGATGGTGATGATGGCAACATGATTTTTAAAAATAGTCTCTTGATGTTATTGTAATCATAAAGCATGTTATTGTAACCTAGTTTGTTAGTAGGGGTATTATGATCCTGATGATGATCATGATGATTAAGATTATGTCCTTGTGCTTATTGATGCTAGTTCTACCCTTAATTTTGATTATTTTTTGCTAGATGTTGATTGTGTTTAGGAAATGGGTATTTATAAATGCCCATATCCTGATTAGTGTTTTGCACTATGTGTTTTACTTCAATTTCACCACTCTCAATCAAATCCTTAATGAGATGTCTCAATTTAACACATTGATAAATAACAATGGCCAATAAAATGATGGAAGTTAAAAAACTCATCTTCTCAATACCAATAAGGTTTGGGTTGATCTTCAGGGAATGGCCTTGGTATAGGCCACATAATCATATTAGCTACTATAAGCTTTTGGAATAGGGCCTCAATAAGCTTTCATAGTTTGATAAATAATATATATATATTGAATGTCATTTATGGATGATCCCTTTACAAAGTGGTTGATGGATTAGGTGGGGCTAGTTGCACATTTGGAGTCAGTTTAGCTTGTAACATTTTCACATGCCTAGATTTTGTCACTCCATTTCCCATCATATTATTATTCTTGTTAAACCCTTTAGGATTTCTTGTAGTAAAAAATTAAATAGGTGATTGGGTCTGATTATATTTTTGACCCTATGAATAAATCTTGACAAGGTCTTTAGTAATAAGCACCTTCTAAATTTTCACACCCTTATCTATGATTTTTTTGAATGTGTTTGCACAAGTAGGTCATAAATTATGATCCACCTTAGGGTGTAAGATCTATGAAAATATGTTAGCTATCTATTTATCTATAAAATTATGTTGAAAGTGTCCAACTAATACTCTCTATCACTATA
The DNA here is from genome assembly GCA_037957365.1 of Torreya grandis. Lineage (NCBI taxonomy): Eukaryota > Viridiplantae > Streptophyta > Pinopsida > Cupressales > Taxaceae > Torreya > Torreya grandis. Next base: position 1,890,830 of record JARHVA010001167.1, on the reverse strand, counting down.
GATACATTGTGAAGCTTTCCCCATCTTGTTGTTTTGCTTTTCATAAGTCAACCATAGTCAACTCATGTTCAATGTTATAAGATAAATGGTTGACAAATTTTATAGAGAAATAATTCCAATCTACTACTAATTCCTTAGGTAATTTGAGGATCTAGTCTAAATTTTGCCCCACCAAACTACATGGGAATAAGTGAAGTAAATAAATACTACTATAGGCTACCTCTTGGCACAATACGAAAAAGGTTTGGATATGTTTGTGAGGGTCACCCTTTAATTTGTATTTATAAAATTTGGGTACCTCAAAATGAAGTGGAAAGGGGACTCAAATAATAATTAAGTTAAATGGATATGGACATATCTCATCAAACTTATATTTCTTTACGTAGTTTCCCATTTCTAGTCTTGACACAATTTATTTCATCGAATTCCACTCCTACATGTTTGGTGCATTTGTAAGTAGAATATAATTTTGTTGGGATGGTATACACCCCTATTGCATTGTTTTATTAGGGATAAAACCCCTATAATTTTCAAATTTATTTTGATTTAATCCTTGAGTCAAGTAGGTTAGCTATTAATTCTTAGGTGGTTGATAGACATTCCCTAAAATCTACCACTATGAATTATAAGTATATTGTTGGTTTTGAGGAGTATATGGTTAGTTCACCAAAGGAAATGATGGTTGGGAAGAGATTGGCAAAGTTTTTAAAACAATATTCCCAACATGCATTGAGTTTTTGATCCCTTAGTTTTGTGAAGGAACAAGAGCCTCCTAGTGATTGAAGAATGTATGCTCTGTGTCTAGCAAAACATGTTGTGAAGCATCCCTAGGTTTGTTTTGTTTAGATGAAGTACCAAGATATATCGTAGATGTAGGCTCAAATAGGGTATGCTATGTTTGATCTATAACATTCTCTTATCCTTTAAAATCCTTATTATGTATTAAATTTAAAGCCAAAGAGTTAGTTAAATCTGTGATAAGAAGTTTTGTATACCATTGATTAATTATCTTGATCTTGGTAATAAGATCTTGATCATTGGGAGTAGACTCTATGAGTGTTTATTTTCCCTTGTTAGAAGAAGAAATATTAGATTTTGCATTATGAGTAAGAGATTAATCTTATTGTTTCTCTTCTACCCTAATAAGTGTGTGTAATTATTCCATAGGGAAATTTGGTGGAAATGTAGCACCTAATTCTATCAACCTTTGGAGAGATTCATATTTTGTTTCCTATGGGTTGATGTTCATGGTAATCTTCTTTAGACCCTATAGTTATTGGGATATCTTTAAACATAATAGAGTTATCATGTCTATCATAAAAATGCTCTTCCTTGTAACTAGGGCTATAAGAGACCCTACTATGAGTATACCTTTGTGTCATGTTTAGAATATTGCTCTCTACATTTTTTAAGATGTGAAGTGTGTTTTGCAAATGTTTAAAAATAATGATTGGATTTCTTTAAATAAATGACAAGGTAAGACGCGACTATAATAAAATAAGTGGTGTAGTACCACACAATTATAATAAAGTGGTTAATAATTTACTCAACTTTTGTGGGTTTAAATCATCAAATTAGAAGAGGGTAAGATAACTTTCGAACCTAAAGTGCAGGTTAGCATGACAAACTTAGGTCAAAAATACATCAATACCATAAAATCTAGATAAAACTATGATGAGTTGGGAATATAAAATTTGAATAAGGTCTTTTTGATTAGGAAGATAATAATTCAAATTAAGAATCTCAAAATTTGAAATAACACAAGAACTCTTAAGTATAAATCTAAAACCAGATAGATAATACAATGCCACTACATGGTAATAAGATGTAGAATGGTCCAGTAACTAAGAGCATGAGTGAAAGAAATATAATTTAAGTCCATAATGAGAATAAAATGATGATGATTCTAGGTAATGACCTTCAATCCAAATGGGAAATCATACCCAAGTTATTCAAACCAAGTGCCAAAGGTAAACTGATAGTACCTTGGACCAGAACTTATAAAGGTGAGATTTTAAATTTAGACAAAAATGAATGACTTTGAGATTTTAAAAAAGTGATAAAATTTTCTAGACTCAAATTTCTAGAATAATAATGTTATCAAAAAAATAAACAAACACAATTTTTTGAATAATGATCTAAACAAGGCAAAAAATTATTTTAATTTGGTCAGTGTAACACCTCTTTATTCAAACATAATGGTGTATGAAAAAGTGTTTGATATTGCGATGTTTTTTGGTTTTCAAATAATTTTAGACATATAATACCAATCAAGTAAAGGAAAAAATGACAAACACACCTAAGTGTAACATCCTAAATCCTAAAATTAGTAAGGTTGCATAGTTATATCAAATTTCATCTATATACATGCTCTTGAGAGGATTTTAATTATTAATCAAAAAATAAAAGTGTATTAAAATTAGGGTTTTTAGGCCCCTCTTCTCTCAAGATTTTTTAGAGTGATATGTAACTTCAATATACTCACCCTACTTCAACAATATGTTCATGGTAAGTGGGGTTGTTCTAAAACTAATATTTTTCATGTTTAGATGGTCCTAAGTATGGCTAACACTAGAGATGCTCATGTCAATTAGATCCATATCAACTGACTTGTTGTGAAAATTTATTATCCTTTTAACAACCACTACATCCATCAATTTCTTAGTGTAGTACAATGTTTGAGTTGCCATTACAGTCCAAGGTTGATAACCACTAACAGAGCTTGTTTTAACCACTCAAAATAAGTGTCCCATTAGGTCACCCTAAATTTATATACCCTACCATGGAGTGGGATTGAAATGATTCCAAGATATTAATTCTTATGTCAATTCTTCTTTAGATAACCCATGAGGAGGTGATGAACTCCTACTCATAAGACAAAGTACATAAAAATAAAGACAAGTGAAAATAATTTATGGTCATTTTAGGATCACCTAAATCACATGGATTTGAGGAGGGACCTATCAAATTTATTTCATTCCTTTGGAAAAGGCACCAAATTCAAATAATGAACATTTTTGGTCACTTGAGTTCCCTATAGGGGATGGGGGGAGATCATACATGTAACACTCATTTTAATTTAAAAACAAACACTTCAATAAAATAAGCATAATAATAGATCTCTTAAGAGTGTTTAGATAATGTGAGAGTAATTTTTACAATACCAAAATGAATAATTAATGAAGTTTGCCTTTGCTTGTTATTTAAATGGAGACTAAATGCCTTAAATCCTGCAAAGAAGTTAGAAGTCTGAAATGAGGGTGTGAATTGTTAGAAAAAACTTCTAGATTGATATTTTAAGTCTTTATTTTCTTATGAAGGTTGATCTCAACATTATATAGAGTGATCTCACCATTCCACAATACTTTCCCACCATTCCATACTAGTTTGTGCTCTTGCCAAAATACAGAATAAAGAAAACACTAGTTTATGATCTCATCAATTCATAGGGTGATATCACTAATTAGCAAGGAAAAATCATCAAAGTATAGGGAATTCCCATTTAAATGATAAAAAATGATGAAAATAATAATAATCACCTATTAGTATCTAGTTTAGAGTGATATTGGCATTTCACATGATGATCTTGCTAATTTGCAAAGTGATCTCATTGATTTTTAGTGCATTCTTATCATTCTAAAAAGTGATCTCACTTAATCATAATGTGATATCATTGATATTTTAAAACACATGGGTAGATAAAAAGTGTATGTAATTGATATCACCATTTATGTATGCATTCCCATTATTTCACATGTTGATATTGCCAATATCCAGGTTGATCATGTCGACTTCCAAAGTGATCCCACCATTTCATAGGTTGATCTCACTATTTGTCTCAGAAGATGTAGAAAAATAAAATGAGATAAAAATAAGTTCAAAATAGCCTCCAAGGAGGGTTTGAATGAAAAATTAATTGTAAATACTTGTATGAGGTGTGAGTCTCACCAAGCATGCCAAAATGTAAATTAGGATTATAATATGTGTTAGTCCATGTGTTAGTCAAGAAAATATCTTATAAATATGAATATAGACACTAAAACATCAATCCCAATCCCTCATGGGGTGTTGAAAATGAATTCTAATAGCTATTTAAAGAAGGAATACTACCAAACTTTCCAAATAACATCCCTCCTTCCACAAGCAAATAAGAAGCATGTTTTCCCCTAGATTTAGTGCTTCAAATCTATGTCAATGATGAGTATCAACCTCCTCCATCATTTCCTAGTGTATGAATGGATTAGACTCATGAGTTTTATCAATTTATGAAAATAGGTAAAGCTTTTATATAGTAATTTTTGCGTAGTAAGTTTGTATAACTGAAGCTTTTTAATTAATGGTGAAGCCCTATATTTATAGATTTCTAAAAAAAATTAGAATCAACCATGACTATCCATATTGAGAACAAGATGTGTGGCTAGAAACTAATTCAATTTTAGAGGGATAAGCCATAAATATTCCCATTAATATTTGTAAAAATGGGGCATTGATGAGGCATGAGAGAGCTTAATATCGATATTTGTTTCATTAATGGATTATGGTTGACACCCCATTGATGATGTAATGGGATGATGTAGATTTGAGGAATGAATTTAAAATAAATATATTTTCATTAATTTTCACTTAGGCTCATGATTTGATTTAATTTGATTTAGTGGTTTTAATTAATTTTCTATAATTCTTTGGAAATATGTTACACACTTAATCAACCTAGTTGGAATTGTCATTTTACGAATCCATACTTTAATCAAAGCATAATTAGAATAAGGTGTCAGTTACATATGGAACAATGCCCCAACTAGGGCATTATGGATGTAAAATAACACATGCATGTAATGTGTGTTATTGAATTAGAAAAAAATTAGTGGTCCAAAGTGTTATTTTATGTGGTCATAATTTGAATCAAAGTGATTTGATAAAAGATAATAATCACATAAAATGCATTACCCCATTCAGGGATACATTAGCCTAAATCATCACTTGTACGTGACAAATTCTAACCATTTAACATGTTTTAGTGATTTTGGCCCAGATTATACATTGTTGCAGAATGTTGCTTAGATTGGCAATTGTAGCACAATAGTGATAGGAATTGGATGTCTATAGTAATTAAGGATTTACAATAAGAAACTAGAATTCACTCCATCTCTGGCCTATGAGCATAAATCAAGTGAGGAATAACATATATTAATGTAGAATGAGATACAATGATATTAACTAAATTAATTGATAAGAATGAAGATGGACTGTATGAGTACTATAGAGAGGATAAATAATGGAAAACTTAAAAAAATAATAGATTGAGCATAGCCAAATAAGTATGGGTCACCAAGGGAGCAACCACAATCATAATTAGGTGTATGAAGATATAATATGAAGGGATTTGACCACTATGTCACCAGAGGAAGAGTGGGAAGTAGGATTATTAGGAATGAACATATAAGTGGGAAACTCATTAGTCATCATGTAATGAGAATGAGGTTGAAAGGAAGTAGGAAACTAAGCTATGATGTTATAGTAGAGATCCAATGTTTATATCTTAATATTGATCTCATCAGGCTTGTCATCACCAAAATTTAAGAGGTTAGGTGGTATATTTCCCACAATTTTGGTGTGGCTATTATAACCTTAGTTATAATTGAAGGCATAATTAAAGAGTTGGTAGTATTGAAAGAGAATGTTAGATACATGTTTAAGGGTAGTTAATTTATATATGTCATGTTATTAGAATTGTTTGAAATTACAAGGTTTGGTATCACCTTGAATCTTGTATATAACACCCTTGTGGGTAAATATGACACATTGACATGTAGAGGAAACATCTTCCCTCATGTGAGGATTCCATGGTTGACTAAGAAATATTTCATAATATAATGGAAAGTTAAAGATCATAACCTTATCTTTAACCATGATGGGAGGAATTGTGATAGGAATCCAAACATAATCTAAAGGAAGGCATTTGTATTTTATCATAACCTCGACACATGATTTGGTATACTTAAGGTTATACTTGAGTGTCTAAGGGTTTTGATGAAATCAAGGGAGGTGACACCCCTTCATCCATCAAGACACACTTGAATCTAATGTCACTAACTTGAACACTAATAAAAAGATGAGGATCATTCGTACAAAGTAAGATTTTTTCATGGATCATAGAAGTAATATGAAATGTAAGTTAGATAAAAATTCATATTTTATCAACTTGAATGGACATCAATTCACACTATTATAAGATATTATCCTTAAACCTAGAAAATGTAGCTTCTTTCCCCATGGGTGGTGGTCGAGGAATGTTCATGTCAAATAAAAACTATGTCAGCTAGTTGTGATGATATGTAGATGTCCTCATAAGCTCAAGTAATGAAATTTGAGAAGGGAACTTGGAGAGTTATTTAATGGGATTTGATTCATCAAATCTAAGGTCAGCTGGCTAGGACTAAGAAAAATGTATATAATTTTGAATCATATCAATTTAAGGAGTTGATATGGATTGAAATTGGTAATGAATATAATTGTGTGATCTTGGCCCAATTGATATAGTTGAGCTAGGGAGAATATACTACATTAGTATACCCAATTTATTTTTAACACAAAAACACTAAAATTAGACTATATCAACTAGGTTGATGTAGTAACGTTAAAATTAGTGACAAGAATTGACTACATTAGGCTTATCGATGTAGTAGGGACAAAACTTGGAATAAATACTGATTATATCAAACTAGTCAATGTAATATATTTTGAACTAAGGATAATTAACTATATCTATCTGGTCAACATATATGCTATACGGAATGAAGTAATAACATATTACATCAAGCTAATTGTAGTTGGTACACTCATGAAGGAAGATAGTTACATTAGACTAGTTGATGTAGTCTGAATAATAGAATTTATGATTTTATCATACTCAATGTCCATAAAATGAGATGAAGATGTATTCTAAACTATTGTATATGTATGATAGAGAGTATGAGTCAAATTAGAATAAGGATCAATATAGAATACTACATGCTTCGTGTTGTTCATGTTAACTAGATTTTATTCACTGGTATAAGAGTGAGGATTAAGCATGCTTGTAAAATTATAAATGATTGTAGGCTGATGAGGATTATATTGTTGATTTTTATTATTCTTAGTAAGTGGATATAAATATATATCAAGGTGAACATTATCCTAGTGAAGAACATCACACTTGAATTTAGTGTCTTGGGATTTTAATACCTTGTCATAAACTTGTTGACACTCTAAAATCACCTTAATTTTTGGGTGATCCATGTGTTGTCTCACTAACATGTTTTATCACTAACTTGGGTGTGGTCACTAACTTGTATGGTACATTACTTTATTCATTGATTATATCTAGGTTACTCATCATGAATTTTATATACTATAATTATATTCATGATGTCTATCATTCATATTGTGGTATAATTATCTAGTGCCTATGTTGCCATGGTCTCCACCATGCATCTATAGGGGCATGTTATTTGTTTGTGTTTTCATTTATATATCTATCTTTATTGGTGGCATTTTAAATCAGATTTAATACATTCTAATTGTTCACATCATACTTTTTATACAAGGGAATCATATTTTTTTTAATGTGTTTGATATGATACTATTTTTCCTATGTTAGGTTGATTCATGTATATGATATATCTATTCAAAAAAATTGTTGGTATTGTCTATATTCAGATTTCAATGGAATATTTTTCAAGGTATTGACACTTTAAATATATTATTTTCTTAACATATGATGTAGTTAATAGTATATATTGAGAAGAGTGATTGCAATTTAGGTCTTCATTCCTGTGACCTCAAAGGGGGCCATATACATGGGCATATTTTCAAAAAATTCAAAATGGAGTGGACTTGAGCAAACTTTATTAAAATTGAACAACTTTTTCTACTTCCTTGATCAATAAGTGCATTAGGAAATGTTTAATCCCAAATAAGTGTTGTATATGTTTTAGCACCTATCAAAATAATAGTTATGGAAGTGGTTGTTGTCACATTTGGATAAAATAATAACTAAGTGGATTCATTCCTATATTGTCTTTTAAAACTTAAAAATTCAAACTTCAAATATCAATCACAAGTGTTGGAAACATGTAAAAATTGACAATTTTTGTAAGTACATCAAAATATCATGTGGATGGAGTCTTACCTTGAGTGTGCATAAAAAAAAAATCTTATTCTTTTCTACATAAGTGGAAGTGTGTGTTTGAAATTGTTTACATTTATACTTTGATGCACACATGTTTTCACTCACATTCTTATACCCACATCAAATTAGGCACTTAAATTTAACATAAGACCATTATTCCCAACATATTATTCCCAATTTATAATATTTTTAAAATGTGTACATATTGGCATGTTTCTTGGACAATTCTATCCCCACTTAGGTCCCCATTTATCCCTTAATCCTAAAAAACAAAACCTAATATGTATTATAAAGTATACATGAGCATCCATGGCCTACACATCACATGTTATCATGTTTTGCCTCAAAACTTGAGCTTTTTTTCATCTCTAAGTTAGACCCATGCTTTGTGTGGGTCCTTATCAATTAGATAAATTCCCTATATTTTTATAACCTTTTTGACCTTGTGGATCATTTTACTTATTTTCATTTATTTTGCACCTTTAACCTCACTCCTTGTTATTTCTAAATTTAGATAATGTGCATTTTTGTCATAAACTAGCATATATATACAAGGTCAAGTCAAATCATTTAGGAGATAAATGGAACATAAAATAAACATGTATAAATTTTGAATATCTAAGGTCATGCCTAAATTCAAGAATCAAATATGCTTCCCCCTACTTCAATCTGAGCTTCATTGATTCATATATTACAAATTTATGATGTAGGTATTCTTATTAGTTGTGCACCATTCCCTTTGTGCAAAATTAGGGTATTAGTTTTATATAGTTGTATTATCACTTCTATGGAAGATGAGTATTAAAACCCTCACTTTTTTATCCCATCCACACAATCACATAACTATATAGAGGTATAATTTTGAGTGTGTTTGATATAGAGTTTGTAAAACCACTTCAATGATTACTTGACTCCATAAATCTATTTTTTTTAGAGTTTCTATTTAGGTTAAAGTGGAAGAACATAAATTTTTCACATTCTGATAGAAAAAAAGTAAGGAAAAGGTATATGAACATTAGATATAAATTATGCACCACTAACAAAAAATTAAATTTCAACAACCTTGTATAAGACATGATTAGTGACATAGAGATAAAACCAATAGTTATGATTATGAATAGGTCTACTCTACCTAGGATGAACTTGCATAGAGTGCATGTCTACCCAAGGGAGTTTGTTGAGTCTAAAATTTTAAAAGTAGAATCCAAAATCATACACATTCATTTTATGGGTCCAAAATTCTAGAGCAGTAATTAGGTGTGAGCATTTTTTAACCTTTTGTATTTACTCTACATAGCCTAGTATTATTTTTTTCACTTGAATATGTTGTTAAGCATAACCTCTTAGATCAATCTAAATTATGTACTTTCATGGATGTATGTTTATATTTATTTAATAGTAATTATTTTATTCTTATTTTGAATAAAACCAATTTTAGGGTAAACAACAACATAAAAAGACATCATCTTAAATAAAATAAAATTCTTGATACAAGAAACAATTGAAAGAGTTTTTTGCACAATTCCAAAGTAAAATTTATTAATATTAACTTCACTCATAAGAACAAGTCCCTTATCCTATACAACATTATAATTTCGTGTGAAATTTTATAAATTATTATGCTCATAATAGTTTACTATTAACTATTAGGACTCAAAGCACACCAACCTTTCACTTATCAAAAAATTATCAGAGAAAATATGTGAATAAATGTATACTTGTTTTGAAAAAAATGGAGCATTATTACTATTAAAGAGAAATGATTTCACTTTCATGGGGTTGTATGCCTTTATGTATCTTATGGGATGATCTTTAATTCTTATTTGGTCAAGTGGTAGTGATATCTAAGGACACCATTTTTATGCCTTGATATAGGATTTTTATGGATTTGGTAAAGGTTTTGAGTCCTTTATTAAAATATTGATAATTATAAAATCTTAATAACATATATGCCACTAAACTTATACTCCTTTCCTCATGATCAATTTTAAATCACTAAAATTGAATGATAACTATATGATTTAATATTTATGACATAAAATAATGTACTTGCACTATCTTATCTTTGGATTTATGAATTCTCTCTTTTTAGATTTTTTGAATCATATGAATGATAATCTTGTATCTCTTTCAATTTAGATCTTATGGATTACAATTTTATTTGATATAAGGACCCCATTGTGATAAGTTATTAGTTCATCCACTTTATTTTTCTACTTACCAGTGTTTTCCATGTAGATTAAAATAGGATTTCCTTTATAACTTTTAATGATCTCTCCTATATGTTTTTGAATTGATTTTTTTGTTTACTAAAATTTAATTTTATAAAATTATTTTTTGGGTCAATCCTATTTATCCTGTCATTTCATTTTTATCCATTGTATTTTATATTGAAATGGTATATTTGTAATTGAATATCCTTACATTTTTCTCTTTCCAGGTCTTTTATATTATAAACTCCTCTTTAAAAACATGAATAAAAAATTGGAAAAAAACATAAATGAGAAAAATGGTACAATGAATAACTAACCAAAGAGAATAGTATTAAAAAACTTTGATCTTTAAAATTAAAACTATACTAAATCCAAGTGATAAACAAGTGAGCTCTTACATTCCTTAGTCATAAGAAATATTTCATAAAAAACTTTGTGTTCAATATATTGGAACCCTGGAACCCTAGTGATAGGTTTGAATTCACTAAATTAATATAGGAAAATGAAAATTTTAATCCCTATAAAAAAATCCCTTAAATTATGGAAAATAATATTCTTTAATCTTTTAGATTTTCACTAACATATTTATCTTCAATTGTAATTTTATACCATATTTTTTTCCTACATACCTTTTTAAAAAAAACATCTAACATAAACCTAATGAAGGCCAATAAAAGACTTAGTTTTCTAAACCAATATTTAATCCTTAATTTTTTTGAGGGGGGAATTCTTAAAAATATTACCAACTTAGAAAAGAGGTTAAACAATGCTAGAGAGTTTTTGGTTGATCATGTTATGCACTCTTTTATTCCTTTAGGCATAATGGACATGAAAATTCAATTAAGGTTCCACGTATTCTCAACTTGAAATCTAAACTATATGATGTCATCATTATTAAAATTAGTGTGCCTTCCTTTGATTAATTTTAATAATTAATATATTATGATTTATATTATTTTTCCTTAATTAATACATAAAAAATGCTTTATTAAAAAACATATGCTACAAAAACCAAAAACAATTCTTTGCTAGTTTCACAAAATATGCTCTACTAAAAAAATAGACACCGCAAGTACTAAAATTGGTCAAACAATCTTATCATAATGAATATTAACAAGAAAAAATGTCACTCAACCACTAATATTTTTCTTATGTTGAGATAAATTAGAGATATGTAAAATATAAAAATATGTATGTTGAACCTTAATTTATAAATAAACCTCATCTTAAAACCCTTTTTGTTCCTTATAAAAACCATAGTGAAAATGGTAAAATAAAGACCCCAATTTATAAATAAATCATAAGCTTGATCTCTATCTTATTCCTTGAAAAAACAAAAAAATTTAGCAAAAAACTAGTAAGTAAAATGTAAATGCCATGTGTAAAGCATAGGTCAGTCAATAAATAGCTGTAACAAGCAATTCACATAATGTACCTATCGACCAATTAATCTAGTGCATCAAATAATTCATATAGATATCACTATATATTCTAAGCTCAATAAACCAAAAATGCACAGTGAGGTGTAGCACAGTTAAAATAAATAGGATTCACAGAGCCATCACTATAGATTTACTCATATTTATAAAGGATCTCAAAAAACATTTCCAACCTAGTAAAAAGGTTAGTAAATCCAATATATCTTTAATAGTATTAATAGTGTAGCAAAGTTAAAATGCATGGTGAATTGAGATGTAGCAAAGTTAAAATGAATTTTGAGATAAGGTTCCTAAAATTTAAGATGTATGGTGAGGTGAGGTGTATCAAAGTTAAAACCTATAGTGGTGACAATGGCTACTCCTCCATGGTGATAATGAAAATAATTAAATTAGTTTAATATCATTTTATAAATAATTTATTCCTCTTTTATGACAAGAACATCAATTAGATCCTTTAAGTCAATGCCATTAATTACATTCTTAAAGATGATGATAATTTTAAATTATTAATATGTGACAAAAATAGCTAAACATAAATTTTTAATTGTTATTATTTGATAAAGAAAATGAAACACAAGTTCATAACTTACAAATCATATATATATTGCACTAATAATGAAAGTGTTGTGCTACAAGTTATGTGTTATTGAGATTGTTACTTTTACACATGAAGATGTAAATGTTTATTTATTATATGGAAATATCAAAAATTTAAATGACATAAAAGGAACACATATTTTTGTAGGAAAATAATTAATTTTTTATTTATGAAAAATACTTTTATTTTATGAAAAATATATTAACATTGAACGAATACTTTGGCTATATTCCAAACAAAACAATGAAATATTGTCTTGGTATGTGTAGATTTTATTAGGGAAAATACATTGTACAATAAAAACCAGTGAAATAAGTTTATTTAACATCTTTTATATTTATTCTATATCTTTAAAATTCAAATATTCTTTATAGATGTTATTTCCCCTATATTGATACATTCACATATATTTATATTCACATTACATTTCATTTCTAACATTTAAAAAAAATCATTCTTATTTTTGTAAATGAGCAAGTGAGCATGTCTAATATATTTAGAGAAGGTGAGCATGTCTATTTTTTTACCAAAAGCACCAAATTTGTATAGGGTAGAGTGTATCTAGGAAACCCCAAATTAAATTATAAAGACATGGGAAAGTCTTGTTTTTATCAATGTTAGACGAGAAATTTAAGTGCCTTATTCAATTGATGACTTATAAACCTTAGCAGATATCGAGAATGAGGGATAACATATCCCTTAGGAAGAGAAGGAAATGTTAAATCATGTATATTTTTTTGTACAACATGTTGGTATTGATAATATACAGTCTACCATGGGTATTAACTCACATGATTATACTTTTATAGAAGAAGAATACAATAGGACAATGAAGACAAAATACTGCTTGTCCTAAAGATAAAGTTTAATTAATTAAAACATAAATGGTTCTTAAACAAAAATATTTTTCTAATGTCAACAACATATTTGAAGGGTTTTTATCTCATATAATACAAGAGCATGAAATTTATGGAGAGAAATTGGGATCCATGAATTGTGGTTTATTTTTTAAAAAGGTAATAAACTCTAATAATGATTACTCAACTTGACTACAACACAACATGAAAAAAGATTGGCCAATAAAAAATTAGTTTCCATTAAAATAGGGTGTTCGCTATAGGCTATAGGGATTGATGAATTATAAGGTTTGACCTCACTACAATACAGTGAATATAGTTTAAAATTTAAATGAGTTACATCTAAGTTAATCCATATTTTCTCATATAAGAGGGAAAAAATTATAGAAGGAATAATTAAAAATATGATTTAAGGAGACATGGTGCATTCTAAATGATTGGATTCCAATAATTTTGGTGTCCATATCAATAAAATATTCAACCCTCCTTACAAAGTTTTATTTATATCATAAGACTCTCTCATACAATACCTTACTATCTAATTGGCCTACCTTTGTAGTTATCTTATGGATGTCAAATAAAAAAAGTCCCAAAAGAGGTGGCAGTAATTATGTGGAATGAATTAGAATAACTATAACCATAATTGATATACTTACTTTGTTTTGATTAATTTAATTGTAATCATACTCATAAGGTGATAAGAATACCTTACAATTGTCACAAACATTATAAGGTGAATATGTCTCCAATTAGTTTATGTGTTTTGAATAGACCATTTTTAAATTTTAGTGAGATTTTAAGAGATTTTTTTGGGATTAAAAATATAATAAATTGGCATGTGAAATAAAATATTTATATTATGCCTTTTTTGAAGTACTTAAAGAATAATATGATTTAATTATGGGTGTGAATATCAAATAGAAGCATCTAGTATGTCCAACGAATGAACAAATTTAAATATTTATGGGTGGTAAAAAAGATGATAATTATGTGGCTACAAATTGATAGTTAAATGGTGGGAACTTATTGGGAGAGTGGAAAAAGTAAAATAATTGTATAAGGACAATTTAAGTCTAAATCAATGGTGGATACAACCAAGAAAAATAGCATTATAAATTGATGTAGATAGGATCATTTGGGCATGGTCACCCAAAAAAAATGTGGCAAGGATACAAGATTAAAGTTCATGATGGAGGTTAAGAGGCCATTAAAATGTATCTTACACAACTTGAACAGGAAAATAAATTTTATGGTGAATTAGAGGATGATCAATATCTTATAAGTTAGGAATGATTAATCATTTAAACATTATATATGATATCATCTTGGATAGGGACGCGGGATTTTTTAAATTTTTATTCAAAATAATGCTCCTATAAGACCTTAATATTTTGCCATTATTTAATATTAACTGAAGATTAATATTTATTTCACCAATTTATTTGGCATGTACTTCTAGAACTACAAGACCTTAATAATGTAATATTGTTTAATATGGATGAAAAATTAGTATTTATCTCAAAATATTATTTATCATAATTATAGAAATAAGAACCATTCTAGATTGGAAACCTATCAATTGTTATGTTCCAAACAAACTTTATATCTAAATAATAGTAATGGGAACCTAGTGGTCATTAATTTCCCAAAAAAATATATATGTTTCATTAATTAACACCAGTAATATCACTTAAAAACTATAGGAAACATGCTTACCTTCAATGAAATATTTTTGAATGACATAGCTACCCTTAATAATAATATGAACCATTATACTTAAAGAATAATGTTGGGAAACTAGAGGCTGCTAGTCTCTGAACAACAATTATATCTATTAACTAATGTTAGGAACTTAGCAGCCTTTATGTTCCTAAAATTTTTATATGAAAATAACATGGCTACTTTTAGTAATAATATGAATTATTATATCTTAATAACAATGATGGGACCTAGCTACCATTAGGCTCCCAATATTTATTATATATAATTAATAATGTTAGGAACCTAATGACTACTAGGTTTTTATCATTTTTCTATCTAAAAAATAATGTTGGGAACCTAGTAATCAGTTAATTCTAAAACACCATTATATTTAAGGAATAATATTGAAAACGTAATGTCAACTAGGTTCATACTTTTTGAACTATGAATATAATATTAAATTTATGTAATC
This sequence comes from Torreya grandis, assembly GCA_037957365.1. Classification (NCBI taxonomy): domain Eukaryota; kingdom Viridiplantae; phylum Streptophyta; class Pinopsida; order Cupressales; family Taxaceae; genus Torreya; species Torreya grandis. The sequence goes on along the minus strand of JARHVA010001167.1, from coordinate 1,875,380 downwards.
AATGCCATATTTCAAACTATAATTCACATTAATCTACCTATATTAAAATATGAATGAAATTTAGAAAACTATATTGAGACTATTAGAATTGAATAACATAAATATTATAATCTAGTTATAGAAATATTGAAATCAAATAATAATAGTATTTAAATCTAATAATAAAAATATTGGAATCCAATAGTAGTAATATTGGGACATGATTCTAACACTTATAATAGTAAAAAAAGGCAATATTGGAAGTCTAGATTTAATGGAATACATCCCAATTTAACAAAATGATGGTTAATAGCAGGTGGTAGTGGTAGGTTTGATGAGATCTTGGGATTGTAAAATTCTTAATAATTCAAAATAAAATTTGTCAAATATTCATTATAAAGGAGTGATTGGGTAAATCACGAGATCTAAATTAATTTTACAATTAATGAAGTGTATAAAGAACTTAATTAAAAATAATGAAATTCAAATACAAATGTTTTACATTTTTTAAATATGTGGAAGTGGGGTAAATTAATTTCTCCATGACTCACAATTTAATATTTCCTTTTTAAAATAATAGTGATATATTCCAATGGATATAAGTGTGGTGAAATTAGAAATATGTTCCTTGGGAACCTTGTGTAAGAATTAGGAAAAAAAATAAAGTTTATCTTTTCCATGGGGTGGGGTTTCGATTCAATGGGATACTTTGTTATATTCTCCCCTAAGGTACAATGAAGTAAGTTTTTATTATTTTCAATTTGTTAAATGGATGTCAATTTCTTTAAAAAAATTCAAAGTCATGATGCAAGAGTGGATTTAGAGTTTTCTAAAATCTTAAAAAATGGAGTCACAATTAGTTTGAAGGTTCAATTAATGGAAGAATTAGTGGCTATAGAAAATGGGTTTCCATTAGAAGGTAGAAATGATACTTATATAGGAAAGTGAGAAGATATGCCCTACCTATATTTACTAGAGGAAACCTCCCCTCTAAGATAAAAATTAGAGTGTTTGAATACAAGAATGTTTTTATTCTACTAATAAATTCAACCTTAGACATAGGAAAAAGGGCGATGAATTCCAAATTTCATGAATCTTGGCCAAAGTTGGATTTTTCAATTGAAAATTATATCACTTATGAAGGTTAGTACACTTTTATTTTCTTATCACTTCAAGTTTTCTTCACATAGGAAAAAGGGTGATGAATTCCAAATTTCATGAATCTTGGCCAAAGTTGGATTTTTCAATTGAAAATTATATCACTTGTGAAGGTTAGTACACTTTTATTTTCCTATCACTTCAAGTTTTCTTCACAGAAAAGACACCATGTCAAAATTAATTTACTTTTTTCCTTGTTAAAAATGTTAGAAATAATGGTTGTATAAGTTCAAAGTGGTAGGTTTAAGCCTTAGCTTATCATGGGATATTTAATTTTTTAATCTTAAAGGCTTTGAAGGATGAGAAACTATGGATATTCTAGGAGGATTTATGTTTCAATATAAATAGTGTGTCAAAAGAGGACCTATCAAGAAAACAAGGGGGGAAATAGTATTATCATCCTCCTCAAAGGATTATTGGGTTAAGGATCTAGTAAGGGTGATATTATAAGAACCAATGTGTAAGATGTCAGTTAGGATTATTAATAAAAATTCAGGTCTATAGGGATAATGGTAGACTATCAAGTAATAATGGGGATTAATAAATTTAGTGTCAAGGTGGTGATGGGATTGATAGTGACTCATAGGTGGCTTGTTTAGAGGAAAATTTTAATTATTTTAAGAATAAGTTTAGGGATGATGTGGAGATGAATGTGGTAAATTAGGGATCATACATTTCCTTATAGGAGGATCTTAAAGTAATTAATATTCAACAATAAGATTTAAAAGACTGAATATCCAAAATGCAAGAAAATACTACAATTACATAAGATAAATTAGATACTTTGGCTAGAGTGGTAGTAGATATGAAGGATAATACTGAGTTAGTTTTAGTAAGGGTGTCTTTGGAAATGGATCCAGATCATTGTCCACTTACAGATAATATTTCTTAATAACAAAACTATATGTTAATGAAAGGTTTGAGTGATTGTGGATATGCAATGTTAGTAGTCCTAAGAGAGAAGGTGAGGAACTTTAAGGAGGAAAAAATTAAATTGAGGAAGGAATTGGAAAATTTGAATCAAATTGAAGAAGAAGAAGAAAGAGAATATAAAGACCAAACTATCATTTTTTTTAAGGAGAAAGAAGTCAAGGCATGTGAATGTTCTATTAAAATGTTGTCATGTGGATTGTTAGCCATATTTTGTGCATTGCACTTTAAGGAGTTGTGGATAAAATTACAATAAGAAAGGATGTAATTAGAATTACCAGTGAATATCAATAAACCTAAGAAATTTTGTGAGATATTATTTTCTACTAAATAAGAGAAAATTGTTATGTAAATATTACTTACATAGCCTAGCTATGATTTTCCATTTGTATTAGAAACCTAACCCTTTTGTGTTAAATATTTTTATCAGATGTTTTATCTCTTAAATGAAAATTTTAGAATACAAGAGTGTTTTTATTATAAATCTTTAGATTTTGATACCCCTCTTTTTCTAGGAGGGGGGCATTCTATGCTAGGTGAGATGTTGAATAAAATTAAAGTCCTATTATCAAATAACCAAAAAAATTATAAAACTTACAAACTAAAGTTTGATATGATAACTCAATTTTAGGATCTTCCTAAGGACTTTGGCAGGGAGATTTACAAATATTATTGTGTAACATGGATAAACCTTTAACACAATTAAAAAAATAAATAACCTCAATTTATATATAATTTTAATAATTTGATGGCTAGGATCGAACTTTAATTGGAGCACTAAAAATGGATTCATTAGGTTGGATTAAGATTTTAATTTCCACCATTTTTTATACCTAATCTTAAATTAAAGGGGGAAAATTATTATAGATGGTGAAGAGGAGTATAATACGTGGAATGTTATGGAAGTATTAAAGGTTTATTACTCTTTAAAATATGATCCAGGGTGGAACCAAAAGGATTTCAAAGAAGTGTGAGACCATGAAATTAACATGTTGGGGGATGGGTAAAATTTTATCATGTTAATAGGGGTTGGTGATTATGTGTTATGTTTTATAAATAAGATTATGTTATTGTGGAGGTGACTAACCAAGACTAGAGAAGATAATTTAAAGTTTAAAACATATAGAAGGGAAAAGAATTTGTTGAAAATGCTTTATGGTGTAAAGTTTTTTGTGCTTATCTTTTCATTTATTTATTTTGATTAAGTTTGAGATGTTAAGAAAAATAAGTATTGGTGTATTAATATAGAATTTATAGTATTGGTTCCTGAAGTTAATTATAATTATATATTTTTTTATTTATGGATGATAATTAATCTATCTTATATAATTATTATATTTTTAAAAATGTTTCTTGATATCAAAATATAGGTCAAGGATCCCCCAACCCTCATTTTATTGATTATATATGTATATACATGTGTGTGTGTATCACCTCAATCTTAATTATTTTAAATTAAAAATATATAATTATAACATTTCCCTAATAAATATTATGTTAGTTTATTCTTGTACATATATGTGTATATGTATATGTGTTACTTCAATGTTAATTATTTTGAATAAAAATATATAATTGTAACATTTCCCTAATAAAAATTATGTTAGTTTAATCTTGTACATAATGCTTACAAATTACTCACCTCTTATAAAATCACAAAATAATATAATAAACTTGTAATATTAATTATAGTTATTTTAATAAATAATTGTCTAAATCATGATGAATTTAATAATGAATTCCACCTCAAGGACCATACAATAGATCAAATTTATATTAAAACACGTATAAACCTCTTATAGGAATTCATCCATGTTCAAACCCAATCATACCTATAATGATACACATTTATGCACTAGGACATAACAATCATTTTAAATAGTTTATCGAGCTCAAAAATGTAAAATTTATTCTCAGGGTTTGATAATATGGCCAAGCATAATATTCCTTTTATATTAAATACCTCCAATGTTATTGTATGTATGTGCATGTGTGTGCAATCATGCATGGTAGTTTTGATGTTCTCTTGACTTAATCACTTTAAACTTCTTAAGTTTACTTGCATTATATTTATAAGTCATGTAGACATCTAATTTTGGTACAAGATTTGTTATTGAAATGTTTTTAGTATTTTTTTTTGAATATGGATCATCCCCTTGAATTAGGGGCTTATTGGTTGTTGTTTTTGTATTTTTGACTCTCTCGTTCTTCTTTATATAATCATGTAGTCCTATTTTATTTTGTTTATCAATCTGTCCTTTTTGTTTTGTGACCATGGGCCTATTTTATTTTTCTTCTATTTTTATGTGACATTTTCTTCTTCTGGGATAGAATTTTTACTCCACCAATTCAGTCTTGGGTAGAAATAATAACATGTTATTTCTATCTTACTTGTTTTTAGGGCCCTTCTACCCATTTTTTCATCCTTTTAATGTTTGGATCTATTTTTTTGGTTGTTCTCCTTTTTCTTTTTCTTTTTTTTTACACCAATAGGTATTTAATTCAAACATGAGAATCTTATATATACAAATATTCTATGAGAATTTTAAATAGAAATGGTTCACATATAATTTTCCAAAGGTTTATAAATAAATATCAAGTCATTATATTTCAAATCTAGGCATAGTCTACATTAATTAATCATTGATCAAAAACTTGGGTTGAATTCTATATTGTATTTGTACAAAATCCATAGGCAAATTTGCATGTATTTGCATATCATGATTAGGGAATAGGTGATTGAAAACCTCACTCATTTTTTCCATTTACACTACACATGAACTATAGGGGGTTTGTGTTCTTGTGGAATCATAACTTAAAAATTTTCACACAATTAGCTACAAACCTACATGTCCAAATTCATATTCAAAAATACAAAATTAATATTAGGTGTGATTATTCCTTTGAATTTTTATTTCTTGCAGTCAATTGTCAAATTAAAATTTCCTTTTGTGTGTTTACTATTTCAGCCACTAAGACAAAACAAAATTACATTTATAAATGGTATACATTCCTTGTGAAATAATTTTACCTTATTGTTAATGGTAATTTACCTAAAACAAAAATAGGGTAAAACATATTAATTAACCTAACATTATTACATTCAACCTAGGTTTTATATTATCCTACCCCTTAGGGTTTGTTATTTTCCATCCATATGAGATTCTAATTTTAGGGTTTTATTCCTCCTTTCCACTCCTAAAGTTTAATTTATTTTGTGTGTGTCTTTTCTTGGTTAGAATAATGGTTCATATTATCAAAATGAATGTGAATGCTTTATTTTTGTTAGATGCTAAATTAAAAATTGTGAATGTTTCGAATGATAAAAATATACATTATTAAATATTTAAAATCACATTTTATTAAAAATCCTAGTAGTTTTGATAAAATTAAACATATGGTTAAAAAAATTTGGAATTCAAATGTAGATTTTCCTAAGGTTTGTGATTGTGTTCTTTCATCTTCTAGTATTTATGACAAGTGTTTATCTTCTACTCCCATAAGAAATAATGTTTCTATGACTACTATCAATGGTAAGAATAAAACTTTAAACAAATCCATTAAGGACCTTAGTGCACACTTCAAAGATATAATATCCATAATGAATTCAGTGGGGTAACTACAATGGAAAATACATTATCTATATTTATAATCTATTTAATGTTCTTTGTAGCTCAATTCCAAAGCTATATTTGGTCAATAAATAAAATCTAATTTATAAGGGACCTATGATTCACATTTACCTCATTGTTTTATAATTCACACACTTAAATTTTTATGAGTTAGGTGATTCTTACTTAAACCTTAAGTACTGTGTTGCTTCTTCTGAAAAATAAAAATTAAATGATACAATATTGCTTATAACATTCCTTATAAGCCTAACAAACCCTACTCTGAAATGGTTTTACACACTTTATAGTGGCTCTATTTATACATATCTTGAGTTGGAAGATATATTTTTATCATGATATATCAAAAATAAGGGATAAAGTGATACTTTTCAATGTCTTCCTTATTTTCACCAAAGTGAATCTAAAAGTTTTATGACTATATTTTACAATTTAAGGTTACTATGCATCATTTTATTTACCAACCTATGGATTTATATAAAATATATAATTTTTATGGGTTAAAAATTTCCTCTCAAATATGAATTACTTTATCATACATGTCAATATTTATAAGTTCTCTACTTTGAGACTATGTCACTATAAAATGAGCTAACATGTGCTTAAGGCCTTGATTCTAGTAATAACACTCTTATTTCTAACTCTCTAACTTAAATCTTAGTTTCTCCAAAGAATACATCTTATCTTAGTGATTTGTATAAATATCCTAAGTTCAATGATTCTCAAAATTTAATATTGAATAAAATTCTTGATTTGAGGTTGGTTGTGCTTCCTCCTATTTGTAATACATATTTTCCACTAACCTCATTTATATCAAGATACTATTGTGAATATCATATAATAAATGGACATTCTATTAATATGTGTTATCTTTTAAAAGGATAAATCCTTGATATTATGAAAAAGGAAAAATTGAGCTTCACCCACATCCTAGTGACATTAAGGACTCTCCTAAATAAGATCAAACTAATTTGTCATATCCTAAAGAAGATTATCTGAAAGAAGAGTTATCTAAAGAATATTTGAATAAGAAATAATTACCTGAAAATGAAGCTCCTAAGCAACACATATCTAGGAAGACTAGTGTTCCAAACAAGGTTTTCAATGCACCAACCAAGAATTATGTTACAATTGAAGAACCTTTGGTCATTATTACTTACATATAAGGAGAAAATGTAAGAATGTTATGATTAATAAAATTATTCATGAAAATATGTGTAACATTACTTTTAGTATATTTTTTGGATATGATATTGAAAATTTTACTAAGATTTATTTTCATATGCATGTCACATTAGGGTAAAGTCAATTACATATATCTCTTGGTCCTAAGACATGTCTTGACACTTTCTAAATTAATCCCACTTTACTTAAATATACTTTTGTATTAGGATCCCCTTGGATAAAATCAATAGATGAAACACTAGATGAGACTCACAATCATATTACATTTGATTTCCAAGGTGATACTATTTCCATTTTGAGAGTTGGAAAATCTAAAAATGAGGAATAAAATCCCATAATGGATAATTTTAAATCTAATAAATGGGTGCCTAAACAAATACCTAATAACTATGATATTATAGAATAATTAAAAGAACTTAATCCATCATCATGAAACACTCCATCTTATATATAGGATTTTTTTATTATAATGATATATCTCAATGTATTGGATTTGATAATGAAGAAATTTTGATGTAAATGTATCACTTTCTCATACTAAAAATTATATGCAACTGCATACCACAATTTTATACTTTGATGAATCTAATTGTAAGCATATCATTGGATAGTGTTAGCACCTACCTTGTGAAATAATTAACCTTAATTTGGGTCATTCTTATAGGTTTATAGGTTTATTCTAAATTTTATGTCTATTTGCATTTATTATATTTATAAATGCACTTTATTCCACCCCTTTTGAAGTGCCACTCACCTCTCTAGTCTACCTGTTGAAATTAGGAGTTATTTTTATGTAACTCCTCTCCCCCACATGACACAAGCATCCTCCTGTGGACACCTAAATTTGGACACCAATGATCTCCAACCAAGATTTTGACCAATTTCTATGTAAAATGCATAATTTGGCCTAAAAACAATAAAAAATGCTAAATGATGTTGAAATTGACATATTCAAGTGCCAATTTTGGCCAGGGTATCACTAAATGGGGTAATACAATTTATGTGATAGCTAACTTTGATCAAATCATTTCAAGTCAAAATGCTAATTTTGCACCTAGGTGCTCTAGATTGCTCTTTTTTTTTCAAATCTCTTGCACAAAACATGTGCCTTTGTTATTTTTTATTGGTAACATCCTAAATGGAATAATGGATCAAATGCATTTGACATTACCTTCCAATTCTAATCCAATCAAAATTTTGACCAATAACAAGGCATTATGATCAATTTGGCTAATTTGTGCACAAAGTGCTTCAACATGCTTAAGAGGTAATTAATCCAAATCAATGCCTAACTAATAATTCCATGGAAACTTATTGAATACTTTGTTTTGGAAATGAATATTGAATATTTGCCTCATCAGGTGACCTCATTTCTTGGGAAGACATCCCTAGGCCATAAATGCCACAAATATCAGGATTCATGCCTCCCATACCTCATCAAAGCCATCCATGCCTCTTAATTACTCCTCTATCCCAAATATTTATGAGATTATTTATCAATTTTAATTTCAAAATTGGATTAATCCTTAGCCACACATCTCAATCCCGAGATGGATGGTTCAGGTTGATTCTGATCAATCTCAAAAATCTATAAATAGAGAGGCCATGAACATCATTTTTAAACTTAATTTGTGCAAAGTTATATTACAAGATTGGTTCCAAAATCTTCAAGAAATTATTATTACGATGCCAAATTTATTCCAAGCCAAGCCAAGCCATAAGCCAAAGGTGCCAAGGAGAGATGGAGGTAGACAAGCTTCCATTACCAAGGACTTCATGAGCACAAAACCAAGCTAGCCACTACTACAAAGGCATTTGGAGCATCCAAGGAAGGTTAAGTAATTATTGTGTTTTTACTTAATTTTTAGTTGTTTTTGTCATATGTTTTTGTTACTAAGTTCACCCTAGTAACTAGGCATGAAGGTGTTAGCTTAGTGTGTTCTTTGTCAATTTATTTTGTGTATTTTATCACTAACACAATACTAATCTCCTCTTCTTAGTCAAATTCCTAGTTCATACCTACCACTTGTAATATGATTAGGGGCAATTGATACACATGCCTAAACTTACACATGAAACTCCTCTTATCTCTTAGCTCTATATTAAGAGTTCACCTCTCTCATTTCTTAATACTCATAACTCATTCTTATTATTCTAAGTCTTACTCTTGCATCCTTGATGTTCTCTTGGCATAAGGCTATTCTTATCCTAAACTTATACATGTTATTGTATTCAAAGTGATTCATTGTTACAAGATTCTTAATACTAGTGTGGGGTTTTTCACCATTCGATGGTTCCCCACTTATCAAATATTTTGTCTCAAATTTATTGTTTTCTCTACTTTGCAAGGTAATATTATTCATTTCCTTATTTTTAACATTTGATTATTGGCATATTCTAATATGGTATCATATCTACGACTCTTCTAATGTTGAATATTAAATTTTTTGTAGGGCTTTCCTAGAGGAATCTTGGATTTTCCATCTCTAATTTTTGCTCTCTAACCTCTTTTTTTTAGGTCTATAAATAATGTTTTTTTTTTTTTTAAAATTGTTACTATCCTAACCATATTTGCCTTTTTTGTTCTCTTTCTTAATTTGTGTTTTTTTTGTGTAGTATATTTGGAATTATAATTTTTTTGGTTAAGTACATTTTGGTTTTTTGGTCCTTAGCACCATATTTGCTTAGAAAAGACTAATGACCTTATCTTTTTGCTCTTTTTCTAAGAACTTTGGCTCTTTTACTCTACCTTATGCTTCAATTTTTTTTTTCTCCTTTAGTTTCTTTTATCAACTGCTCTTTTTTATGTAGCCTTTCTTATTTATTAGCTTCATCTCTATGTAGTGGTGTGTAACATATCTACCCTAAAATCCTAAATAATTATTTTGTTGTGGCCTTTCTTGGATTGTTATATTTATTCATCTTGATCCATTTTTGGTGAAAATCATCTTTTTGGTTATGTTTTTATATGTTACCTTTACTTTTATTTAGATTATATTTTCACCTTGCCAAATATAATTCATTGGGTACTTATGTGTCGATCACCTTTGGGTAAATGCCATTCAATTTAGTCTTTGGCATTTAATGTGATTTTTTTTATTTTAATAGTTCACATTTTTACCTCTAATATATGCTTCCCCCAACATCTTATGATTCCCATCTTGACATTTCAAAATAGAATCTTGTTTGGCGTTATACTTTGGTAGCTTGGAATCCTATTTCTTATGAGTTGTAGTTTTAGACCATTTCATTATTTGCCTTTTTTAAGTTTCCTTATTTTATTCACATTTTTGTGGAATATTCCTATATGATTGTGCCATTCTTATTTAAATTAATTCTTTTTTTCATATCCTAGATTTGACACTTGGCATTCTTTCTTTATTTTTAATGGTTGAGATTTCTCTTTATCCACTAAGTATGCATTTATTTCTAAGATCTATATTCAAGAGGAATTCTTTTTTTTTTAAAGACTTTAAAACTTTCTTTCTTTGGTGGTGCATTATCTTGGCATGTGTAAGGATTAGTAGTTTGTTTTAATAAACTTTTCTAATCCTATCCTTTTAAGTGTCAAGCCCACATAATTTAAAATCAAAATGCATGTTACTTCATAATAGTTTTTACTAAGTTAAAAATTAAACTCATGGAGAGCAAGGAGAAAAAGCGATGGGAAAAAAATAGTTGAAGACAATATGGAATTTGAATTCAACACTACATAGGAAAATAACAACAAAGTGGATACCAAAGACCTTATAAGGATATTATGGGTCCAAATTTGACTTACATGTCCCTGGGAAAAGTCATAAGTGACAATAAGGAGGTCCCAAACTATCATTAAAATGGTGTTGTATTTACCAAATTGATATACAAACCCTAGGGAAAGTCATGGGAGTGAATATTTTGAGTATTAAAATCATCCCACCCTCTAAGTTCCCTTTGGAAGCTTTCATTCTTTCAAGGGTGGATTAGGTTTTAGGAAAATGACCGATGGGTTTAGACCTCTCAAATATACATTTGATCCTGTCAATTGATAACAATGACACTTGGGTTAATATTCTTGACTCTTTGGTTAAATTGGTAGATAGAAAACTAGAAAACTTCATTATAGCCAAGGTAAATGGCTTCAAACCTAACATTTATTCCCTCAATAAATGGGCCAATAATTAGTGGAAACCCAAGGGTCAACTCGAGGTAGTTTATTTACTAAGAGACTTCTTCTTGGTTAACTTTACCAACCAAGAGGATTATTTTAGGGTCCTCATAAAATGATCTTGGTTTGTGGGTAAAACTAATGTTTTAGTTAGACATTGGAAATTAGGCACCAATTTAAACAACATAGCTTTTTAAGATATACCCATGTGGGTTCCACTTCTAGAATTACCTCTGGAATTCTGGGAACCAATGATCATTTTTTGTGTTAAAAGAGCACTAGGCTAGCTAATCAAGATTGATCTAATCACTACATCTAAGAGAAAGATTATTGTGTCCAAATTTTAGGTATTTATTCTAGTAGATAAACCTCTTCTGCATAACATTAAACTAAAATCTAAATATGGGGTTTGGTCTCAAAGAATCAAGTATGAAAACTCTAATCTAATTTATTTTGATTACAATACTTGTAGTCACTCCTTAAAGGATTGACCTAAGAATCCCCTTTCTCCCATTCCCTCCCCTATTTTGGCCTCCCAAATAGTTCCCTTAGAGACCCCTTATAAAAAAATCTTGGTTATCCCTTAAACCTCACTCTCTCCTCATCACCCACCCACCCTAATACCTCTTCCTTCGTTTGGTCTCAATTCCCCCTCTTAGTCTCCTGATTAGGAACCCTATTTCTACTCAACCCTCTCCCAAGGTTTTGAGATCTACTTTGGATTTAGATTAGAATGAAACCCCTATAGGTTTGAAAGAAGCATCCCTACAGAGTCCCTCTCTCAAATATTTACTTAACTAGATCCCCCTATTTGATGTGATCTCCATGGATTCAACTTTGAAAATTCATATGGATTCATCTTAAAAACTCAAATTACTTGAAATGTTATCCTTAAACCAACTAGGTGTTGTGAACATGGAACATCTTCTAATCCTAACAATTACCACCTGCTTGGAGCTACTTCACAATGGAGGCCCTACCCATAATGATTCCCTAGCTTGTAAAAATGTAGCCACGATAAAGAATGAGAAAGGATAATGTTCCACTCTAGAAAAAAATAAGAATTAAATTGGACACAAGCTAAATCAAAAAGAGGTAGGAAGAAATCAAACACTATAAAAGGACAAAAATAACTTGGTAGAACCAATAATGTCATCTAGAATAAGGAGACTACCAATGAAATAGCCAAGGGTTGTCAAAAAACACTTAAAACCCACTTTACTAGAGAAAATCAATGAAGTTTATATCTTGGAATGTGAAGGGGAATGAATAACCCCAAGAAGCAAAAATTGGTTGGTAATTTAATAAATAGAAATAACTCAATGATTGTTCTTTTATAAGAGACTAAAATTTTAGAATAATTATTCCAAAATTTTAGTAACATAATATGTAAAGAATCAAATTCATTGTGTATGAACTTAGATGGGGCCTGAGGAGGAATTGCCACCCTATGGAACCCTCAAGAACTGAAAGGGGAAATCCTCATCAAGAACAATTATCATATATCTATAATTTTAAAAATCAAAATATCCAATGAGGAATGGATAATAAATAACCTTTATGCTCCCAATTATATGATAAATAGGATAAAAATTTTAGAGGAATTGATAGCTTTTTAAAAAATTAACAGTAAATGGAAATGGCTATTGGCAAGGGATTTCAATTCCCCTTGTCACCAATGGAAAAGAAAGGTAGAATTATTGATTTTTCAAAAAGCATGGTCGACCTCAATTATTTTATAATAGAACATGGGTTCATGGATGTTAACCTCAAAGTAAATCCTTACACATGGACAAATTGAAGGATAGGGGAGTTTCTAATATAGATTAGACTTGATAGATGTCTAGTATCCCTATGTTGGGATCTCCACCATAGCAACTCCTTATATTCCCTTCCTAGAATTAACTCGGATGATAACTATATTATCTTTGAAGAAAATATTATCCCCAAAATGAAAAATTTCCCATTCAGATTTGAAGTTATGAGGGTAAACCACCCAAATCTACATGAAGACATAAAGGCTTGGTGGTAAAAACCATTCTCAAGATCTAACATGTTCATCCTGGTAAAAAAACTCAATTACCTAAAAACCAAATTGAAAGTTTAGAATAGGAAGGTTTTTGGTAATATTTTTTCTCAAAAGGAAAACATAAAAGAAGAACTGAGAAGCTTGAAATCTTCTTCTTGCTTCATGGTATTAATGAAAATACATGTGCTCTTGAGAAGGATCTTCTCAGTGCCTATCATAATCTTGAATCTAAAGAGGAAGATTTATAAAAATATAAGTATAGATGCCTTTTGTTGAAGGAGGGGGATATAAAGACAAAAAAAAATCATTAGTAGGAATCTAAAAATAAGAATAAAAATCTGATTCTAGAAATTATATAAGATAATGAAGGAAATGTATGAATCCACAGGATATTGCTGAATAGATTATTCAATAATTCTAGGATTTTCTCAAAGAAAGTGGCTCCCTAGATAAATATCTAGAGGAAAAAATGATTCACAACATCCCAAACCTTATCTCTCAACATGACAATACTACATTTATGAAACCACCCCCCCCCCAATAGAATATATTAAGGCCATTGTATTCTCAATGGAAGGAGGTAAGGCCCTAGGCTCAGATGGATTCCCTTGAATTTTCTTTCATAAGTTCTTGGATATCATTCACATAGAGGTGGAAGATGTTGTCTTGGAATTTTTTAGAGAAGGTATAATTCAAAAAGACTTGAATAATACCTTTCTTATTCTTATTCCCAAAAATCCTAGAGCAAATTATCTCAAAGACTTCAGATTGATAATATTATGTTATATAGCTTATAAAATTTGTTTAATAACTTTGGTTAGAAGAATATAACCCATTATGGAGAGAATCATAGAAGAACATCAAGGAGCATTCTTCTCAGGTTGAAAAATCATGGATGGGGTAATCACCATACATGAGGCAGTCCATTCCACATATTTGAACAATAATCATGGAATGTTCATTAATATTGATATAAATAAAGAATTTTATAGAGTCTCCTAGAGATTTGTAGATAAAATCTTAGAGAAATTTGGATTCAATTCCTTCTTTTAAACCATCATTCAGAGTTGCATCTCCATTCCTACATTCTCAATCATAGTCAACGAGATCCCAAAAGGATTTTTTTTGGCTAGTCAAGGTCTAAGATAAGGGGACTCATTGTCCCCTTATCTTTTTATCATTATTGCTAAATATTTGGTAAGAGTGGTAACTACAAATAGAAACATAGGTATTATTAAATGAATTAGAGTAACTTAAGGATTCAAACCAGTATCTCATGAAAAATTTACTAATGACACCTTCTTAATTGGAGAAGCCATAACAAAAGAAGCCAATAACATTAAAATGATCCTTTTAGATTATGAAAAAGTGTCCAATTAGAGCATCAACTTCAACAAAATATTTGACTTCTTCATTAACACCCAAGAAGGCCTTCAAAATAAATTAGCCAACATCCTCGGTTGACAAATTGGGAATCTCCCCTCCTTCCACCTTGGACTTCTTATTTTTATAGGTAAATTAAAAGATGAATATTGTAACCCACTAGTGGATAGAATTTTAAAAAAACTTGTAGGTTATAAAGGCCACCTAAATACTCAATCTGATAAGCTCCAACTACTTAAGAGCACCATTTAGATCATCTCAATATACTTCATGTCTCTTTTCAAAATTTTGATCAAAATTGTAGATAAAACTAAACAGATCTAGTGTAATTTATTGTGGAAAGGGATAGAAGATAGGTTTAGATTTCCACTGGTCCTTAGGATAAGGCTTACTTACCCAAATCAAATGGTGAACTCAAAATTTAAAAAATAAGAGATATGAATAAAGATATTCTTGCCAAAATGGGATGGAAAATATTTAAAAAGGATAAACAATGGACACAAATCATTAAGGCCAAATACTTAGAGGGTAATAATGAAGATAGATTTTTATGGGAGGAAGGCCTGACAGATGGCTCATCCTTTGAGAAAGTGGTCTCTTATGAAAATAAGGTCATAGAAAAAGGTTATAGGTATAAAATTGATAATGGAGAATCAATGGATTTTTAGGATGATTCTTAGTTATCTCAAATCCCCCTTGGCTTTAAAAAACCATGGACCAACCTTTCTATTAAATTTAGAGATAAATGGAACACTAAATTAAAACAATATTAGGACTACTCAAAAGGCTCATTGGAATGTAAATTCCTTAATCTGGATAACAAAACTTACAAGGAATCTTTATTTCTTCTTGAGCTCAATTCAAAAATCTAGCAAATTCACATACCCCACTTTTTGAAGAAGGATTATATTCTTTGGTTCACTGAAGATAGTGGGACTTACATGGTGAAATTAGGTTATTTAATGAAACTAGATCTAGAGGATCAATGGTATCTTTGGTGACCTCTTTGCATCAAACACTTTATCCAAAAGATCAATATCTTCTTCTAGTTGGCTACTCAAAACTAGATTTTCACTATAGATAATCTTATCAAGAGGGGCACAACAAATCCTAATCATTGCTTGCTTTGTTCCACCCAAGAAAATTTGGTTTATCATCATTTTTTGGAGTGCCTTATTAGGATTTTTATGATTTATAGGTTTCTTAATCATTTTCTAGTCTTCTGGGTCTATCAAGGATCCATTCAAGATCTTATTCAGCAATGGAAACCCCTTTGGTCTATTTCATCTCTCTCCTTCTTATGAAACCTTTCCCTCCCTCATTTCTTCTAGGCCATTTGGAAGGTTAGGAATGATAAAAAATTTGAGAGTAAGAGCTCTACACCTGGGTTTATCTTTAAGTTTTTATGGTATTCTATAGTGGATAATTGGAAATCTTTTACCCCCAAAGATAAAGTTAGAATATCCCCATCTTAATCTTTAGTTTTTTATTCATGGAATTTGTCTCAAATTATAGTAATGGTACCATCAGTGGTAGCTCATCATGCCACTAAATGGTTGAATCCCCCTTTTAGGTGGATCAAGCTTAACTTTAATGGTACTCTGAAAGGCAACATAGGACTAGTTGGGGGTGATTCAGAATCACAATGGTGTGGTAATTTCTATTTATGTGGGTCCCTTGGGTCAATAAACCAATCATGTAGCTAAATATATGGATGTAATTTGGGGCATTCAACTTGATTCCCATATTTGCATTCCCACCAACATCATCCAAGGTGATTTTATCAATATTTGTTATGCCCTTGATGGTAAATTCACCCCATCCCAAACCTATAATTGATGATACCCATAATATTTTAAGTTCTTTCAAACATTTTTCCATAATCCACGTGTATAGGGAGGGGAACTTTGTGGTGGATTATCTCACTAATTTTGGTGTTCATGTTTAAAATTTGGTCATGTGGGATAGTATTGATCATATCCCATCCCAAATCTTTAGCACCCTATATTATGATTGCATCTTGTCATTACCTTGAGTCGGCCTGGTCTGCCCCAAAGGATGCATTAATGAATAGCATGTAGATTGAGATGGTTAATTTTTTACACCCAAATTTTGCATTAAAATCCATTAGGAACATCACTTTTCTTGAATTATTTGGAAGTTTAAACAAAAAATTTAAGTTTATAGGCTTTTTTCCTTACAATCAGTTTAGAATGGGGGGAGAAAGAAATTGAATGGAACCACTTTCATGTTCAAACATTTAGAAAAACATGAAAGTTTGGAAGAAAATCCATAAAGGGGGTTTGGCTTATTTTATACAATGAATTACCATCCATGATGAAAACCTATTGAAGGATTTTATTTTTGCATTGAAAAAATAAATTGTCAGAATGAGGGGTCTATGCATTAAGGTCTCAAAGGAAAATATTAGGTAGGTGATGGGTATGCCATGTAATAGAACAAAATATTTCAAAGATAGTAGCCAAAATTTTGATCTCATGAAAAAAAAATTCAAAATTGATGAGGAAATGAAGACCAATAAAAAATGATTCTCTAGACTAACCTCCTAAGTGATGGCTGGATATCTACCTGTAGGTGATGAAATATCTCACTCTAAAAGGTAAGTTCGTAGTTATATTCTCTCACCACTTCCTTTTTCTCAATCATGTCAAATGATACAAAATTAGTCTACCTTTTTACATATTAAAATTGTTGGAGAGTATTACCCTAGCATACCATGTGAGCAATAAGAATGAAATTATACACCATGGTTTGATTTATCTATTAGTTTAAAAAAGAGAGTCATTACTAATCAAACCCCTTCCCTATGCTAAACTCCTCCCTGAGGAAGATCCCCATGATAAATCCCTTGAACCTCTAGACAACACATAGGCTTCCCCTATACTAGGATCCTTCATCCCTCCCACTAATATTTTTCATACTCCCCTTAACTATTTGTTTTCCCCATCTCCACACTCAGCTAAAAAATGTAAAAATGTCTCCACTCCCACCAAAGAGGAAACTATCCTTAAATTCAACCTTACCCTATCCCTAGAAGAATCATTGGGGAAGCATAGCAGAGAATTGGGGCTTTTTTTAGAAAAACTAAAATAGGTTAGTATGGCCATGTTAGACCTCATTATAGACTAGAACATGCTAAAACTGGCTACAATGAAGCTCAAAAATGATCTGGATGTAGTTTTGAAGATGGAAAACACTCTACCTAAAAATAAAATGAAACCTATGGAATTTTTTTAAGAATCCCCTACATAGGAAAATACCATTTTGACCTTGGATGAAGTCCCATCAAAGTGGATCAGGGGCAAAATCAGAAAGACTTTGCTGAAGGAATCTAGTTTGGAGGCTGAAGAAGAACATGAGACTAGTCAAGAAAATACAAGCTCTGAGGATATTTTTGGCTCTAATAATTAATCAGTTTTTGGTCTTTTGTGTTCATTATATTATCCTTTTTAGTCTATTTTTTGCTTTTAATTTTATATTTACTTTATACATGGCTAAAGGCCTTCTCTTTCAAACTATTGTCGTGCTTTAGCTTGTTTTTTATTATCCTAATTTTGTTAAAAATAGCAGTTGTAGGAGCCCTGTAAAACCTTTTTATTAACCTTATCTAATCAAAAATAGTTTTTACTAAGTTTTTTTTCCTTCATGAACTTAAATTTTCATTTTTTTCTACATATAAGTGGCATAATTTAAATTATGGTTTATAATTGCTTTTCTAAAGCACACTTTAAAATTTGTCAATTGGTTTTTTTTTTGAAATGCTTTAACTTTAATATGCATGAAAACTAAGTTTAAATCTCTTATCTTTATTCTATAACCATATTTCCAATCTTTTAAAAAAAAACTTTACTTTTGTTAAAGTTATTTTTTAACTTTATTTTTTGGATAAAGTTTTTATTATTAGTGGCATTAATATTATTTAAAATAATTATTTTTAGCATTTTTTTAGTGATTTTGTGTAGCCTTAATTTTATAAGTTAATTGACTTAAATTTCAATAAATTTATCTCACTTTTTAAGTACACTAAAGTCTTAGTTTTAAGCCTTCTTGGGTTTTTTAAGTTTAAAACTTGTGTAATGGCATTTATGTTAGCAATTTTTTTAATGTTAAAGTAATTTATGATCACAATTGCTTTTCAAAATAACAAGATTACTGATCTAAAACATGAAATATAATGTTAAAATGCTACAATTATTACTTTACAAAACATCCTTTAATGCACATATGGATAAAATGCAATCTTCTTTTGATGGTTTAGATGAAAAAAATGTATTTTTCTAATTTTAATATCTCTAATACTCATTTCACTTCTAATCAAACTCAAACTTCTTTTAACACTTATTAAATCAACCTTGGCTTCAAAAAAATTCACTCTATGGGGTATGTTAGTGAAGGTCTCGATAAGTGCAAATATGGTATACTTGAACCTATTTTTTCTAATTCTAATGTGAATCATAAAGGTATCAAATTTGATAATTCTACTGATTTTAATGTAAATTTTACATATTATTATCCTCCAAATCGAAGGACCTATAATGAAACTTATTTTTATTACATTGATTTTAATGCTCATGTTTTGGTTAAAATTACTCAAACTTGTGTGCATTGTGTAAAACACGAGCATCGTATATCTAAATGTTAGAAATTGCACCTATGAAAATCTTGTGGTAAATCCACACATGAAACTTTTCATTGTTAGATTCTAAAAGAAAATGAATCTTCTAAAGACTTTGATATGTCTTCTTGTGATAATTATTCTAATGCTTCACATAGAATATATTTTGTAAGTGACACATCTTCTTTGTCTCCTTTTTAATTATCTAACTCTCTTTATGCATTCCTTATTTTTTCTTACAAATGAAATATGCTTTGAATATATTGACTAACTTATTTTCGTGTAAGTTTATAAACTTTATGATGTAATTTATCTTTTCTCAAATTTGCCTAGTTGTACATCTACTTTTATTATTTTATGTATGTAAATTGTATTTTTGGCATATTACTTATTTAACTAGAAAGATTGGTGTTAGCTTGAGTTTTTTACAGGTTTGTGGATCATTCCTCCTTGTTATTATTTTTTTAATTATGTCTTGACCACATTATTTTAGGAGGATTATTGGTGATTACACTTTCTTCCTTGCAACTTTTTGCAGTACATTCTCTTTTTACTTTCTCAAAATATTGTAATTCCTCTTGAAGAAAGTTTATATGAAGGGAGAGTATTATCTAATTTTAATTTCCTTATTTTTTTGTACAACATTTTCTCCAATTTTTAACTGAAATTTAATCCTAAGTGGGATTTTTAGATAATTAACCTTAATTTGAATCCTTCCTATCGGTTTCTAGGCTTATCTTAAGTCTTATGTGTGTGTGTATTTATTATGTTTATCAATGCACTTTATTCCACCCCTTTTGAGGTGTCACTCACCTCTCTAGTCCAATTGTTAGATTTATAAGGTAATTTCATGTAAATCCTCTTCCCCCACATGGCACACACATCCTCCCCACTTGTAATGGTACTTGGGACACATACCTAAACTTGCATGTGAAACTCCTCTTCTCTCTTAGCTCTATATTAAGAGTTCACCTCTCTCATTCATTAACACTCTAAAATATAACTCATTATTATTGTTTCAAGTCTTGATATTGAATCATTGATGTTCTCTTTACCTAAATCCATTTTTATCCTAATCTTATACATGATATTGTATTTGAAGTGATTCATTATTTCAAACTTCTTAATAGTAGTTTGGAGTTTTTCACCATTCGACAGTTTCCCCACTTATCAAATATTTTGTTTCAAATTTGTGGTTTTATCTACTTTTAAAGGTAATATTTTTCATTTACTTTTTTTCAACATTTTATTCATGGCATATTCTAATATACCTACTATAAGATTCAACACATGCATATTTTAACATTTCCATTTTTACAACACATTTGTTCTTTTTCTTACAGTACATGTTTATTTGTTTCATATCATTATACTTATTTTTATTTCAACACATTTATCAAAAATTGTAATTAATTAGAATGTTAAATCTAATTAAGATAAAAATGAATTTAAGGGTATCAAATGTTTTAAATAACTTGTAACAAGTATATTGAAAGTAAAGTATTGAAATAGACAAAGCTCAAACAAATGAAAGAATATAACTATGAATGAAACAAGAAAGAAAATAAGACTTAGCTAAAAAAAATCATATCACATTGATTGTGTGTGACTAAAAGATTACTGGGTATGACCAACTCAAACTAATTATGCATATGTAATTAAATTAATATTTTTCACTATTATAGGTCAAAATTGATTAGAAATAGTCAAGATCAACTGTCACTACTATCCTCTATGGATAGATTTTGACCTACATGGTAAAATAATAAAATACTGATAAATTCACCTATATCTATTTGAAATATTATTATATATTGATATTTAGCCTTCAATTGTGTGCGAATGACATACAAAAGGCTTCTTCAAGAATGAAACCCTACTAGGGTTTATGATAGCTAAAACCTATAAAAACAAATGGGGTATTTTAATGGTGTGAGCTGATGCCAATAACCCTCAATATGATTAAATGTTTCCTACATATCAAAATAATTTTTATATGGAATCAATCCCATATATTTCTCCCACTTAGTGTGTTTAGTATGACGGTGATCCTTTACTACATGTATGCATCTAGAGATGGCTTGAATACTTGATAATGTTTTGTTTGACTCACAAGAAATAGGATATTTAATTGGCTAAGGGTCTCTTTAAATGAATAGAATTTAATTTGTAAATTATAGGAAATCTTTGCTCAGTGTGCAATAGTATAAGTGTGCTTAAATAGTAAAATTGTCAAGTGGTAGAATAATTGGATTATATGTGCTTTTACATAAATAAAAATGGATGAAATCTCATTCCACCTATCTTAAAAAATACATACCAACCTATAAGTAAGGGTTTAAATTTTTAAAATTATCTATTATTGGGAAAGGGGAAAGATTGACCCATAAAGGTTAAAATTTATTGTTGATTCTAATCCATGCAGGTCAATTCCAACATAGAAGGGTAACATTTTATCTTAATATTTTTAAGTATTCATAAATAATATTAGATAGGTTTTTTATAAATTTATAATATTTTCATAGGTTTAAAACAACAACTTATAAGGGATGGGTCTATACAAGTACTTAAGATAGAGTTAGGTGATGAAATAGGACCAGTTTAAGTGCTCAAGGAAATCAAGGTAAAAGTGGGCCAAAATTGACATTATCAAGTATTCATGACCAAATATAATTATATACATTATGATATATTATAAATATTCATATGTGACTTGATATAGTTATTGCATCTTCAAAGTTCCACTACATATAATATATCTAGACTGTGACATTCACTTCTTTAGAAGTGCTAATATATTTTTAGCCTACTCTCAATGGTGATTATCTCATTTGATGATTTATGTTATCCTCACATATTGAATGATAATTTCAACACTTAGTGTGTCACATATGACTATTAATGACTACAATATTATGCCTTAGCAAATGTATACATTAGTCGTGATTTCTTACGTCTAATACTTCATTGATACATCTTTATTATTATACATAAATTATTGGGTGATCTTACTATAAAATTACCAAACAAATAAAAACATTTATAGAAATATATATATATATATATATATATTTGATACATATCATGTTTATCTATCAATGTTAGATGTTTATATATTCATATTTTCTACACACAATTCTCATGGTATAATTAGAAAGGGTTAGGTGTAGAATATACATGTTATATATTATTATGGACATATAGATGATATGTAGCTACTTTATTAGTCTAAAACTTTGGATACATGGTTATATTGATGACATGTCTTATCTTTAGAGGCATCTCTGCTAAAGTGTATTTATATGGTGACATCTTTCTAGCTTTCCATTTATTATATAAATCTAATTTATGGTGATTACACTTGTTATCATGTATATTTAGCATGTTTACATGTATATCTGCATGTTATTTTTACATGGATGGTTACATCTTATACTTTAGGCCTTGTGAATGATACTTGTATAAATATTACACCTTGGTACCATGCCATCCATGCTTCTACTACTATGACTATCATTCATTATTATACCTTACCCTCTTAGGTGCACCTTGCCTACATAGGACATATATTTATTTTATACTAGGATAAAAATACCCTAAAAAATCTCCTTGATCTTATTCTATACATTTTGTGCACATGAAACATCTATTAGGGCCTATTATTTGTCCCTCTCACCACCGATCCTATTAGCCATGTCTTTTCAGTTGGGGTCACAAAATAGTTTTTCATATTAAACCATGTTAATATTGATAATTACATGATTATACATCTCATTTTTCCCATGAATTCATATCACACATTATCTCTCCTTGAAGTTCATTTATACTATATTAATCTATGGAGCCACACTACTTATATATCTTGTATTATTGCATCGATGGGTATGTATTCCTCATACACATTTTACCTCTTCACACATCATTATTATCATATTTACTATAAACATGATTATATATTTTAGAATGGTATACATGACTTATACATTTCCAATAGGGGCATCATACCTGCATGTTTATTATGAGTTATTTTCTTGTTATATTATATGTTGACAAGGACATCCTTGTCATTGCTACAATATCCATCATATGGATCACAATTACTACATTATGGGGGAATTATACCTACCTCTCATATGAGATTCATTAATCACATCTATACTTATATTTTTGTATGGGGTAATGATACCCACATCTATTCTCCATGAGCCTTATATTGGTATATTTCTATACATTGATATTATCACACACTTGTCTCTAGTATGCTTAAATTCTTCTTCTTATAGATATGAAATTATTTTTCATATACATATACACATGCTTGGTATTCACACATGGTACATTAATTGTTATATATTGTTACTTTAAGAATCTATCTACATTTGGGGGGATTGATTTGTCCCCATCCACTTGGATATATTAGAGCATGTTGTTTCCTAATGAAATATCATCCTCAGAGAAAGATGCATCCAAATATGAAAATTACAACAAAGTTATCTATATTTCTTTATTCTCATATCGATACTAGTCCATCTCTCCTACTATGTCTATGATGTGTCATCTTGTTGTATGCCCCTCACCACCTCATCCCCGTTGGAGGATACAAACACCTATTGATCCTTACATGAGTATACATTTATATAATCTATTTTTCATTGATATTTATATGATTTTATTTATCCTATGTGATACAATACTAATACTCCTTAGATTTGCATATATGGCATTAATTTTTGCATGATGTTATGTATCCTTCACAACACTGCATTTGGGGCATCACTAGTTTCCTATTTATCTTTTTATGAGGCTTTACATGTAATATTTGATGATATTTACATGTGTTTTATAAAAAATTTAAAATTGTATTACTTATATATAGTAATACTAAACATGGTGATTTTAACTTTATTATTTTGAGATGCGTGATTATCATCATAGGTTATCTAATTCTTTACTTCAAAATGGGGGGACATATATTAGAGCATTTTTAAAAATCTATTGATTAAATTATAATAAGAAAATTTTGGGAACTCTCCTTGGAGAATATTTATCTAATTATATAATAAATAAGGGGTTTGGGTTCACAAAATTCCTAGGTAAGTGGTGATTATGTCTAACACATGCCATAAATGTTTTTCAATAGAATAAATGGAATAGTTTGCATTTTTTTTCAAGTTATCGGAGCATTTTATTTACACAAAAAGTAGGTTTATTTGTTCCTATACTCATCTCAATTTCATATAATTACACTTATAAGATACTAAATTGATTAATCATTATAAAATGGTCATTATTGATACGTATACTAAATTTTTCAAAATGGAAAAGATGTTGATGTAAAACCTTCCTCCTTATCTCCCTATGGTAATTCAAGTTATGTGATTAAATTATGTATTATTTTAATTTAACACATGTATACAATTTTTGTATACACAAATCAAAGTAGAGGAACTGTTTAGACACCTTATTTTAGTATAAGCCTTGTTAATACAATGTTTTTATTACTATTTTTCGTGTGTGGGTTATCACCTTGAATTATGGGCTTATTGGCACTTGTTTGTATGTTTACTCCTTATTATTTGTGTGATCTTATGACCCTATTTTATTTTGTTTGTCATTATATCTCATTCATTTTATACCCATGGGCATGTTTTATCTATCCTCTCTTTATCTATGTTTGTTTCTTCTTCTAGGACAAAAATGTCAGTCATGTTGATTTTACTTGGTACAGAAACATTTGGCCCAATTTTTATGTCTTTTTTATTTTTTTGGGCCCCTCTACTCATTTTTGTATCCTTTCCATTTTTTATCTATTTTTCTATTGTTTTCCTTTTCCTTTTTCATCTTTTACAATCTAATATATATTTAATTTGAACATTATAAGCCTATATATACAAATCATCTCTGAATATTTCAAATAGAAAGGGTTCCCATACAAGTTTCCAAAGGTTTCCAAATAACTATCAAGTATTTATATTTTGAGTATAAGCACACTCTACATTAATTTATAATTTCTCAAGGACTTGCATCAAATTATATATTGCACCTTGTGCCAAAATAAGGCCTCTAAGAATATGCATGTAGATTCATCTACTTAGGGAAGTTGGGGTTGAATACCTCACACAATTTATCCATTTACACAGCACAGTAAATATGATGGGTTTAATTATAACATGTGGGATACATAGTAACAACTCCTTTATGGTTTCTAAACCCAAGTAATTCTTCCCTTCTCCTTTTGCATTATGTTTTATTGTGAAAATATTAGTTACTATTGGTAGTAGACTTTGAAGTATAAAATCATAGAGTACATGTGAAGGACAAGTGTTTAATTTATAACTAATGTATAATATTTTGTATGTATTCATCACATTATTGTATATTAAAATTATATAGGAAGATGAAAATATTTCTTTGGGAAAGAAATGAAAGGTTAGTAGTGCAAAATGGTAAAGTAGTATTGAAATTATATAAATATTTTAAAGTTGTGAAGGAAAAGAGTTTTGATTATGAGATAATATATATATTTTTATGGTTTTATTGAAAATTTTATGTATATTATTCTTTGTGCATTCATTTCTCTATTCTATTCAAATTTATGTGCTTAATCTATAAGATGATGTATGTTTTATTCTAATAACTTGTGTATAGATGAATATTAATCAAGAATGAATGGAATGAATGAATTATATTTACATATTCATGCCTGTATATATATTTATATTCAATTCACACAATAAATTCCTTAGAATACTTTGGAACTTCTACTAATAATGGTGCAGTGAGCATGTGTTTTGAAACATGTTGAACTGGATATCAAGTTAAAGATGTTTATAATGATGGTTGGATGAAAGAATTGAAAAATTCATATAATGAGAGACATAATGAGTTGGAATCATGATTAAGGAAATAATAATTAAGTACATTCATGAAAAAACTATGAAATTTTATAGTGTGGTTTTCCCAAGCTATTAGATGCCTAGGTGTCAAGAATTGAATATTATTATTTTAGGCCAAGAGAGATAGAGCACTTTTTATAGACTAAATAAAATTTATAAATACTTAAAAAACCATACATTCATTGGATTCATGTAATGTATATTGGATAAGATCCATTATTAACAGATAGATCACTGAGTTTCCATATAAGGGTACATTACATTTGAATCTAATAAGATTTATTTGTAAGAAGCATTAAAGGTAAAAAAATATAGAACCTAATTATGCTTATGAATATGTTTGTTATAGAGAATACCATGGGGCCAATTACATCTGAGATGGATTAGTTGTTGTCCATGACACTATGGTTATTTCAATGGACTTAAGGGAGTGAATGATGAATAATTGAAAGATATAAATTGAACCTAAGCCTAGAAGATGAAGGACATAGACAAGAAGAAATAGAAGATAATTTTGGGGCTTGAGAAAAAGTTATGACAAGTGATGGAATAAATATAATAATCCTCATGTAATTATAAGTAAAGGTATAATAGATAGTTTGAATATTTTTGGATAAATCACCAATGTCTCCCTTAGGGATTCATGACATGGGATAATAGCCTCCCATGGGTACTTATCTATCATTTATATCAGGCATTAATAGGTTGATCATTTGGTACAATGGAAAATGTGAATCCAATAAATGGTATTATAATCATGGTCATGAGTTCAAATCCCCTCGAGTAATGCTGAGAGGGGGATTATTGGACTAATCACCAGTGTCTCCCTTAGGGATTCATGACATGGACTAAAAACCTCTTGTGGGAAATTATTTGGTGTTTATATCAAGAATTAATAGGTTGATATTTTGGCACAATGGCAAACATGACTCCAACAAATATTATGGGAAGAGATATACCTCTAATTGAAGCTGTAGATTAAGAATAAGGGGTAATTAGAGTACCCAAAGGATTTTAAGGTGCCAAAGAGATTGAAGGGAATGTATGAGATGGGGAAATTGATTTATATAAATTGAAATAAAAAAATTAATATAATGTGGAGGGGTTGCAGAGGAGCAACTAGAGTATTTATAGGGTAGTTTTAGGAAACAATTATAAGGGAGGATATTATTTGGATAGTAAGAAGGAAAATATCTTGAATAATTGATGAAAATTAATATATTAAAGTCATCTTCAAGTTAAAGTGAGGAAATTAATTTAGAAAGGATCATTCATTTAAATGGGATGCATCTATTGTGCCTAATTTTTTATCAGGATTAAACAACATATAAATTGAGAGACATAATAAGCAAATATAATTTTATAATTAAATTTGGAAAGCTAAGTGAAAAAATCTAGAGATTTGTATAAAAAATGAATATTGGTACTTTGAAGATAGCTACATCAAATCCTAAGACACCAATAAAGTTTTATTTAAATTAGCCAGTTGTTTCAGGTGCAATCATAGGAAACATAACTCTCAATCCAAGAATTTTTATAACTCTAATACCTTATGATGGTTTTACTAACACCAAACAATATTTTTTAACCTATGAAATGAAATGGTAGGCTAAAGGTGTGACCTTAAATGATGCAAAAAAGTGTGAGCTAATAGGATCTTTGACAAGCAAAGTTATATAATTTATATACAATAATAACCCAACTAAAATGGATTTGTAATATGTCAAGAATAAATTTATTAGGGATTTTAAGGTTAAAAAATGACCAAGCCAAACCATTTATGACTTGAAGGAAATTAGACATAAAATAGGAAAACTAGTCTAGGATTATGATCATAAATTCTTGAATGTTATAAACCAAGTGAATTTTTAGTTTCAAGACATATAAAAAGTTTTGCTTTGTAAAAGTCCTACAACCTAGGATCCATTTTCTATCGCACAAACATAGTTCCCTTATAAGCTTGATGCTTGATCAACTATAATCCAAGTTGAATAGATAGAATACTATGGATAAAGTTTGTAGCTTGCTATGAAGATAGATGCTAAGATATATGTTATCATGTAAAATATGTAAGAATTATATGAGATTAATTGTAGATATTAGAAAACCACACACAATGGTTCTAAATGTCAAAACACCCCTAGATAAGACCATTACCCAACCTCCAACCATGACCTTGAGTCAAGTTAGCTAACTAGCTAAACCAACTCAATAACCTACCTTTTTCACCTAACTTGACCTTTGACACTTGACTACCAATAGTCATCATGACTATCAACGGTCACCTTGAAGATTGATGGTCAGGTCCCTCCCACCTGAACACTCAAATTCAATTTATGTACGAACCCAAACACATTATAATTTAATTCATATAGTGAGCTAACACATCAAGAATTAAATTTGTGTAATGAGTTTCACCCCTTCTAGAACCTACACATCCATCTCTTTTTCCTATAAAAGAGAGGAGTAAGAGGTGAAAAAAGGATCAATTCATTTAGAGAGCCAGGATTTTAGTAATCAAGCTATCAACCAGTAGTTATTAGGAGCTTTTAGCATTAAGAGCTTCTTTGTAGGTTTTCCCTCTAGTAAGTCAACCACTAAAATAGAGACTGAAACTTATACAAAAATTATTCTTCAAGAAAAGTACCATTACTCTACCAAAATTGCTTCTCAACCTTCCATCAGCCATTAAACAAAAAACTAGGTACATTTCATATTTCAAGTTTTGTTTATTTGGTTTCTAACATGTCTACCTAAATCAAACCCTTCTGTATAATATCTTCCAACCCCCTGACCTTAACTAGATCTCCAATCACTTATTGACCCATTTTGTAGCCCTTTTATAAACACCCATAACAACCGGCAATGGTCACCTTAACCATTGATAGTCACCTTAACCATCGATGATCATTGTGGTAGGAAATAATAGCAAGTTATTTCCACCTACTTACCCTCAACCAAATTATAATTTTTGTCTCTCTAAATGTTCAAAGAGTCCCCACCTATTTTTTGAGCCCAACCTGACCTATTTAGCATTAGTATTGACCCACTTATTTCTAGAGTTAGTATATTTCCTTTATCAAGCATTTATTTTTATATATTCCCTTTCAGTCTTTTCTATCATTTGATGCAAGTAATTCATTTTTATTTCCTTCAACTTAATTATTTTAAGAGAGTGGATTGATATCCTCCTAGTAAGTTCATGCTTCTTGGCTATAGCTTACGCTATGCAATCCACCTTATTATCCATCTAACAACCCCTTTGTTTTAATATTTTCTTATCTATAGGTCATTCTTCTTAAGACAAAGATGAGTTCTTCACAATCATTGGGATCACACATGCACAAACATACATATTCTTCTACCATACCCATATTTAGTTTCTTACTTCTTCTTTTTCAAGAAAATAAATTAAAATTGAGAGAAACATTCTGGCATGCCCAGTGGGACCTAGTAGCATCTAGGTGCCCTTTTATTCCTTATTCTATGCTCATATAAAGAAATCAAAATTTATTTTGGGTATAAAATAAACCTTACATACATTGATTGCTTTCATGTTTATCTCATGTAATTAAAATTAAAGGCGAAGTAATTCAATCATAGCTTCACTTCTTTATTGCACACCATACCAAACCACTTAAATCAATCAAAACATCATAACAATTGACATAAAACCTAACTAGGTTTTCATCTCCTAAAAGTTCACCTTCAACCTTTAGCTATCTTAGTTGGAGTTTATTACCAAGAAGAGAAACCAAAACTCAGCTCTTTGGTTGAGTCTAAACTCTAGAAATTGGTTTATACTAGCTAAGTACCCAACACCCTTATCATTGTGATGTGTGAAGGGAGGGGGTAGGCCCCAATAACAAGCCACATATTGATTTCCAACATATATCCTTTGAAGAGCCTTAAACACCTAGAACTGACCATAGACTTATTTTCTGGTGCATATTCTACAAACCAAGTTCTTCTTCACACTTTTCAACTAAGGTATAAGCTAAAAGTGAGATAAAAGGTACCCTAAGATTTTTAACACACTATAATATATGTTCAAATTGCCTTGAGATATTTTATTTTGTTTGCTTTATGTTTGAGTTGTGATCTTTCCTTTATTCCTTTCTATTTCTCACATGGTCTATACTAGACAATAGTTGAAGAATCAAACCAACCAAGAGCCACCTTCATCTTCAACTTCTTTCATAGAGTATACCTTAGATTTTGAGGGTTCTCCCCATCCTTATACCAGCCATACCATGCCTCAAATTTTTATCCAAGGTGATAAAAATTTCACCACCTTCCTTGAGAACAATCCAATGGCCCTCCAACATTATTTAACACCATGTCTTACTGCACCCCTGCTTTGGTTCCTCTTAGTGATCCACCTTATGGGATGCCTCCAATCTTATGAGAGACACATTTGTTTCTACTACCTCTACCCAACCTATGATCACTTAAAATCTTCCTCCACTAATAACCCATCCACTAACTCCACCCAAACTCAATCAAACAACCCAACCAATAACCAAACACCCCCTACACCAATCAATAATTCCTCCAACATAGCAAAAACCTCACCTTTTATTACCTATACTCAACCCCACTATGGGGATATCTTCTACCCATATTTCCACTATTCCCCTTATCACTACCAACCCACCAATATCCACCCCAATTCAAAATGTGGTGCTCTCCATAGCTTCTACCCTTCCACCTATCAGTACTAGAGTTACCACTCACCCCCAACCAATTAACCCATCCATACCTCTAACACAATCCATATCATGTAACAACCCTCCTAGTTATACTTAGAAAAAAATATCAAATTTTTTTAACTAAACATTGAACAAAGAATCAACCACTTAATCAGATTGCTATGCAATCAAGTCTACCTTATTGTAGCCTAAGGATCTAGACTTGATGCCCCACCATAATCTTGGGTAGCCTATATATCCACTCCTCAAAATTAGGGTCCAATGTAGTTCTCCTTTAAAATGTGATGGCCTCCTCCATGAGACATCACCACCGAAGGGGTTAACACTCTAATCCAAATATAGAAATAAACTACTCATGACATAGGTGAGGTTCTAAATCTTTGGTCTAGAATCCCATAAATAAGAGACACACTCTAGCATAACATCCTATTAATTCAGGCTTGTGTGCTTACCCAAGCACTCTCACATAAAAACCTAGATATAAGTAATGATGAAGGAACCTACATTCCTAGTTCCATATAGAATCACATGCTAGGCACAGAAGTAAGCTAAGTACATAATACAAAGTAAGCCATAAAGTACATAATAGTCAAACCTATCTTTTAATTATACTCTTAAGATAGTATGCACTCATACAATTATCTAAATAATTGATATGAAAAAACTTCTCAAGTCAAAATCATTTGAACAACCAATTTAGGTAAGAGTCTATATATACATCTACAATATGTACCACCCATGTATATACATCTAAGATAAAGAATCCTATGATATCCCATACTATCATAGTTCATGATCACTCTAACCAAGATTCTCAACCTTAACATCTATATTGATTTAGATATGGGTCAAGGTATAACGAATATAGTATGTACTAACTAGGTTCTTTTCATACTGTAAAACTCTATGACATCCCATACAATCATAGGTGTTTGTGTTTGAGCACCTAACTCAAGACCAAAAATAATCTTACACCCAACCATAATAAATAAATCAAGTCAGGATTATACTATTCGAGTATGCATTCAACAACAAACCAATGAGAGCATAATCTCAAGGCACACCTCATGAAACACTATGCAATTATATAAATTTATAGTCACTTGCACAATTACTTCCTCATGAAATATACCATATACAATGTTCATCCTTCAAGATGTGACACACTTGATCCTATTGACAAGTTTGCATAACAATATTGTGTTACAAAGGGCTATTTGTTTTCACTGTCATTCTAAGCAAAGCTAGAGTAAAATCACACTAAGGAACACCTATAGAGTTAGCTTCCTATGGATGCTAGGATTAATTTCCTATTCCTACGCTCACTCCCTGAGCTATCATAGATATTTACAATGTCATCTACATACACAGAATAGGTCTAGATGTAGTTCTACCAAAACTACTAAAGGTATAAAAGTTACTCAAAAGATCCTCATATGAATGCATAAAAGGAAAAGGTATAAATACTTTCCTTTATTACCAAGAGAAGACTCAATGGTCTTTACAACCCTATCACTTACATCAATATGTATAAGCTAAGACTATTTATGTCTAACATCATTCTCATGTCCTCCTATACTGCCACACTATGAATTTTAACCACATACAGAAAGGGTGTCACTTAGTTTGTAACCTGCTAAGCATTTCAAATCATAATATTATCTTCTCAAGTATAACATCTACATATAGATGGGTTACATAATCATAGAGTAAGTATGTTGTGGTTCTTGATTCAAAAGTACTTATATAACCATACCATCCAAGTATACATATCAAAAGACTTTAACATCATACATGTAATAGCAAATATCAATAAATACTGCTAAACATGCTCGTACATCCATGTTTTGTATTATTCTAGTATATAAAGTGTATCATAAAGAAAATATGTTTCAACTATAATATCACACAATATTAAATTCATACATATGAATTGACAATGTTAATCTAACATTAATTTGGCTAAAGATCATCCAAATCAGTCAAATTCATAACACATCACTGGATTGGGTTATCCATATCCATCATTGATAAGGCTAACCAGGCTTGAGTAGTATCATCAATGTGTCCCTATAATATTCATAATAAATAAATATTCCAAAGCATAATCTCACCATCCAAGTAAACTAATCTAAGGATCATAATCACACTCATGCAATATCTGATGTAATAAGCATATATTGACAAAACCATGCCAACCAAAAATGGTAACAAAAGTCTTAAGCATAATTCAATTATTTGTACCAAAGAATTACATTTAAGATAACAAAGATCTCTTGACCATTTTTCAGAATGGTTAAGTTTGGTTTTCCCTAAAACCAACAAAATTAATGAGAGGCTCTAATTACCCATTTTCTATAATTTTAAAATAACACAAAATATGTATTGCCACAAATCATCATTTTCAAACATATTATGATAGTTTCCTCATAAGCTTTATATTATTTTCATTTCATGTAAAATAAAAACCCCCAAATATTAAAAAATGTTATAATTTCCCCCACCCCTAGATAATTCACTTACGAGGTTTAAAAACAATGTCGACAATCTGCTTGTATATCACAGGGTAATTGATTATTATTTACCTTAACAAATTTCATATATGATATGCTTTTAAAAGGAAAACCTAGTTATAAATTATGTAGATAATTCACAATTTATTAGTTTAATAACCACTATGTAATTTTTTATTATACAATAATCGATATGATATAGTATTTAATATTAAATAAATTATATTCTCTTCAATTTTCTAAATTAATTAAATATCTAATCATATTTATCATATATTTATGTATATGAAATTTAATAACTATATTGATTAGATATTTACACATATCAATTTTAATAACTAATTTAATGTGGCTCTCACACTACCCCTTCCCATCAAATCACATTAATATAAAATTAAATATGCCCGACCAATAGAATGAGACTCGTGGAAAGATCAAAGAAGATGCATCCATGATAAAATTGAAATGGGAAAGATATAGTACCATGAGGGTACTATCATAGGCATTATTCCTGATACCTAACCACACCCCAAACCTCTAATCATGCCTATCAACATTAGCAGAGTGATGGGATTGACCCATTAGATAACGAGTATGCTAGAATGGAAATCCCCTTTTAAATGAGATTTCATAATAAAATTGGTAGACAAAGACATGACACATAATGGTTTTCCATATAAAAAGCAACATGACCATAAACTTTAAGCATTTTATGCATGTCATGTCCAGGCATGGAGATAAATGCATATTTGTAGTCTATAAAAAATGTAGAGGGCTCTTGAATTTCATTTAAAATACTTGACTAGAATGGAACTAAATTCCACTAATTTGAAATAGCTAAGATAAAATAATGGAGATGGCATAGCTCTTAGGCTGAGATAAAGAAAAGAAAAGAATAAAACTTGATATGGCAACAACTTTAATACTATTGGATGAAAGGTTGCTTAGAGAAATTCACCCCAAAACATGGTGTGAAAGCATGGTGTGATGCCAAAGGGAGATGGTAAGATAAAAACAAATGAGGTATTAAATAAAACTATAAAATAAAACATATTACAACCTTGGAAAAACATAGAAGTGGGAATAAATTCACCAAAATCTCTGATTAGAAAGAAATAAGTTCCATTTGAATTTAAAAAGATGAGAAAAAGGAAATGAACATCTTCATGGTAAGAAAATCAACTATAATTTTGAAAATATATCAACAAGGAAAGGATCTAAGTGTTTTTTGTTCACAGGATGAGAGGGAAAATGTTTGTTTTACTACAAATTCCTATCTTTCCTCACCACAATTTACAAACATATTTCCAACTAGTTTCTATAGACATTAAATAAAGCAATTTACTATGTAAATATATTAATTATGTCATCCAAAACACTTTATAAATAAAATAATGCTTTAAAAATAATTTCAATACCCACCTGGTATGCTTTCCCTTCTGTTGCAGGCAAACTTTCCTTTTTGTTTTCAAAACCTTCCTTCCTCTTCCAACTTTCAGCTCTCCTTTTTTCATAAATCTTCTATGTATTCTCATATCTCCCCATCCTTCTTTTTTTATCTCTTTAATACCTTTTTCCCTCATTTTCCCTCCTTTACATGCCGCTTGAAACCAAAGTTGAAGGCTTTGTTCCCAATAATTAACTAGGAGTCCTACAAGTAGTTATCTAATTTATCTCCCTTGATTTTTCCAGTTAAAATAAGGTAATTCAACTTCTCTTTTCCAAAAAAAAATTATCATAATATTTCATGCATTACTAATAATCAATTCCAAATAAATATTTTTAAAGTATGAGTTCATCCTAGTGTTTAATTAGGATTTATACCCATAATTAATTTAGCATAATTTTTAAGTTGAATATCACAATTTAATAATTATCTAATATAATTAAACAATTTAAGATTATAATAAATCTTTATTTTGACAAATTAAATATATCATTACTACTATTTTAATTTTTGATGGAAAGATTAATTATTAACACCATTTATGAATTACAATATAAAGCATCTCTCAACATAATAATCATTCTAACCAATTTCAAATCCATGAATTTAAAGGTAAAAACATAGGGTGAAATTGAGATGTGACATCCTCTCCCCCTAAAATTGCTCATCACCCCAATGACACAAAAGTTTTGAAATACATTAGAGTTGTCACCAAATAAACATAATATATATTATCATAGTATGTAAATAACTACAATTTTTACCTTAAAAATTCATACTAATGCACTCATTTAATATTATTCATAGAGTATTGATCCCATAAGACCCCACTCTATGACATTTTCTATTTTTTAATTAAGTTTTATGAATGTCCCTTAAGCTAATTGATTTAACGTGACCACCCTAGGGTCAAATAACTTGGAAAAAGTCTTACGGACTTTCCAAAATAAGTCAATCAAATAACTAGGAAGAGTTCCACAAAACCTTCTAGTCCCTTAGCACATCTCTCCAATCTAGAGAGTGTATTTCTCAATCTGAAGAAAAGTATTTAGGGCACCTGGAAAGAATGATGTGTATATGTTAATACTATCACTACTCTGTGTAGCCTCAAATAAGTATAACATGTCAATATTGTCCTAACTCAATCACAACTCTGAACAAGTATGATGATGAATAGAAACTAATAAAAATGTATACAATCATGGAATAATCATCCACATGGAACACCATCCAATATACATGCATATGGCCATATGACTAAATTTGACAAGTTCTACCTATCAAATCCTAGATTTAGCAAGTCCATCTATCATATCTAACTTAGTACCAATAATTTGAGTTAATGTGAGGCTAAGTATAATACCATCCTATCACTTATAACTCATGTTCCCAATTCACCACTCTTCCCTCAGGTCTCTATGACTTGATGATCTCCAAATAAAAATGTGCACAAGGCTCAAAAAAACATGGATCTATACTAACAGATCATTAAAAGTAATGCTATATGCTACAAGATTTCCATATTTACTAACATGCATATTATAAAATCATACAATCATCTCGAGATTGTATTAAGTTGCTACTAGCTAAACATATCTAGTATAATAATTTCATAACTTATCTTTTATATTCATAGTTAAGTAGAAACATTATCATAACATACAAAGGCTAAGGATTATACCATCCTTACAACCTTATAAGGGAATAACAAAATAATTTCTCCTTGCTTGATTGACTAGAATTACAAGTTAAAATTTTTATCTCTACTCTTACCAAGATGTTTGTACATCTAATACCTTACTTTCTCCTAGTAAAAAGATATACTACTCTTCAAAACAACATGTTTTAAAAAGAGAATAATATTATTCTAACAAAGGTAGATAATAACATACTAATTATAATTAGCTATAATTTATATGAACCCATTATTATCTACTCCTCATGGTCAAGTTTACATTTTAAATAAAATAGTAACTCTATAAAGTTATAAGTAGAAATTAGGGAGATAACATCTCAAAATAAAACTTCCTACATATCCTCATATGGTAAAAGATAACACCACAACTCACATTACTTACCAAGTTGCAAGAGTAGAATCATAACCTACTTCCTTAATTGGAAATAAAATATATATTAACCACAATGATGTACTAAATCCATCCAATCTTAAAAAAATTATGAATAAGAAGTAGTAAACACTATCCCATGAAGTTAAGAGAAATGAGATCAAGCAATATTTCAGAAATAAGTTTCTACTTAAGAAAACACTAAATCAACATCCTAAAAATATGAACCTTTTTGGTAACTTAAAATGATGTACAAGTAGAATGAGAATAACAACTCACCTCTAAGCTAACAAAGAGAAATGATACTCCTTCTCAAGTATATATAAATAAAACAAAGTAGTGATGCTAATCTACAAACTCTTATCTCAAAGGATTTTATAATCAAGTCATTTGCAATCAATTAAGGAAATTCCCATTCTTGATTTTAATGTAATAAAGACATAAAATGAAAGTATATATATAGTGAAATGAGAAGCACTCCATGTGTGTCAAACACAAATATAAATGATGAAGGTGTTTCACTTACCAAAAAAGATGTAGTCATACTCGAGGTGTTCAATCAAAAGATCAAAAATATGGTAGAAAACTCTTGTTCACAACTCAAGAACTAAGATATATACTCTCCTACCCATACACCTTATAAAACCATCACGAATGAGACACTCGATAAACTCACCCTTTTATAACTCTAAGGGGTTACGAATGCTCTTAGGGTACATGCTCAATGTACCAAAAACACATTCACATTTATCCTTTTTATCAAATAGAAGATATGAAAATGTTAATAGAATAATTAGGTCCTATAGTTTGAGCCTAAGCTTTGATACCACATGTAACAACCCTCCTAGTTGTACTTAGAAAAAATAACAATTTTTGTTTAACTAAACATTGAACAAAGAATCAACCACTTACTCTGATTGCTATGCAATCAAGTCTACCCTATCCTATCCTAAGGATCTAGACCCAATGCCCCACCACAATCTTGGGTAGCCTACATATCCACTCCTTGAAATCAAGGTCCAATGTAGTTCTCCTTTCAAATGCGATGGTCTCCTCCATGAGAGGTCACCACTGAAGGGGTTGGAACTCTAAGATATATAGGTAAATAGACTACTCATGACATAGGTGAGGTTCTAAAGCTCTAGTCTACAATATCATAACTAAGAGACACACTCTAGCATAACATCCTATTAATCCATGCTTGTGTGCTTACCCAAACACTCTCACATAAAAACCTAGATATAAGTAATGATGAAGGAACCTACATTCTTAACTCCATAGAGAATCACATGCTAGGCATAAAATCAAGATAAGTACGTAATACAAAGCAATCCATAAAGTACATAATAGTCAAACCTATCTTTTAATTATACTCTCAAGATTATACACATGCATACAATTATCCAACTAACTAAAATGAACAAACTTCTCAAGATAAAATAATTTGAACAACAAATTTAGGTAAGATTATATATATATATATAGTTAAAATATGTAACACCCAAGTATATGCATTTAAGCTAAAGGATCTTATGATATCCCATAATATCATAACTCATGATCACTCTACCCAACATTCTCAACCTTAACATCTATATTTATTTAGATATGGGTCAAGATATAATGAATACAATATGTACCAACCAAGTACTTTTCATGCTATAAAACTCTATGACATACCATATAGTCATAGGTCTTTGTGTTTGAGCATTTGACTCAACACCAACAATAATCTTACACTTAACCATAATAAATAAAGCAAGTGAGGATTATACTATCCGAGTATACATTCAATAACAAACCAATGAGAACATAATCTCAAGGCACACCTCATGAAGCACTATGCTATTATAAAAATGTCTAGTCACTTACATAGTTAATTTCTCATGAAATATACTACATACAATGTTTATCCTATAAGATGTGACAAACTTGATCTTGTTGACAAGTTTACATAACAATATTGTGCTACAAAAGGCTATTTGCTTTCACTAGCATTCTAAGCAAAACTATAGTAAAATCACACTAAGGAACACCTATAGAGTTAGCTTCCTATGCCTACTAGGATTAATTTCCTATGCCTATATTCACTCCCTGAATTTCCATACATATATGTAATGTCACCTACATACATAGAATCAGGGCTAGATGTAGTTCTACCAAGACTACTAAAGGTATAAAATTTACTCAAAACTTCCTCATATGAACACATACAATGAAAAGGTATAAATACTTTCCTTTATTACAAAGAGAAGACTCAATGGTCTTTACAACCCTATCACTTACAGTAATATGTATAAACTAGGACTATTGATATCTAACATCATTTTCGTGTCCTATACTACAACACAATGAATTTTAACCACATACAGAAAGGGTGTCACTTAGTTTGTAACCTGCTAAGCATTTCAAATCATAATATTATCTTCTCAGGTATAATATCTACATATAGATGGGTAACATAACCATAGATTAAGTATGATGTGGTTCTTGATTTGAGATTCTTTATATAACCATATCATCTAGGTATATGTATCAAAGGACTTTAACATCATACATGTAATAACAAATATCAATAAATACTACTTGAAATGCTCGTCCATCCATGTTTCATAAGATTATACTACATAAAGTGTATCATAAATAAAATATGTTTCAACTATGATATCACACAATATGCAATTCATACATATAAATTGACAAGGTTAATCTAACATTAATTTGGCTAAAGATCATCCAGATCAACCAAATTCATAACACATCACTTGATTGGGTTATCCATATCCATCATTGATAAGGCTAACCAAGCTTGAGAAACCATCTCATTGCTTGAGTAGTATCATCAATGTGGCCCCATAATATTCATAACAAATAAATAGTCCAAAGCATGAGCTCACCATCCAAGTAAACTAATCTAATGATCATAATCACACTCATGCAATATATGATGTAATCAGCATATATAGATAAAACCATGCCAACCAAAAATGACAACAAAAGTCTATATAACAGATAATTTTAAGTTTAATTAAATTATTTGTACTAAATAAGTACATTTAAGAAAACAAAGATCTCTCAAACATTTTCCAGAATGGTTAAGTTTGGTTTCCTCTAAAACCAAAAAAATTAATGAGAGGTTCTAATTACCCATTTTCCATAATTTTAAAATAACACAAAATATGTAATGCCACAAATCATTATTTCCAAACATATTTTGATAGTTTACTCATAAATTTATAATATTTTCATTTCATATAAAAAGAAGAACCCCCAAATATTAAGAAATGTTATAATCTCCCCATCCCCTAGATAATTCACTTACAAGGTTTAAAAATAACAATGACAATCTGCTTGTATGTCACAGGGTAATTGATTATTATTTACCTCAACAAATTTCATATATGATATGATTTTAAAAGGAAAACCTAGTTATAAATTACGTAGATAATTCACAATTTATTAGTTTAATATTCACTATGTAATGTTTGATTATACAATAATCAATATAATATAGTATTTAATATTATATAAATTATATTCTCTTTAATTTTCCAACTTAATTAAATATATAATCATATTTATATATATTAAATTTAATAACTATATTGATTAGATATTTACACATATAAATTTTAATAACTAATTAAATATGGGTTTCACACTACCCCTTCCCATCAATTCACATTAATATAAAATCAAATATGCCCAGCCAATGGAAAGAGACTTATGGAAATATCAAAGAAGATGCATCCATGATAAAATTGAAAGGGGCAAGATATGGTACCATGAGGGTCTTGTCATAGGCATTATGCCTGATACCTAACCACACCCCAAACCTTTAATCATGCCTATCAGCGTTAGCAGAGTGATCGGATTGACCCATTAGATAATGATTATGCTTGCACAAAAATCCCCTTTTAAATGATCTTTCACAATAAAACTAGTAGATGCAGAGATGGCACAAAATGGTTTTCCATATAAAAAGCAATGAGACCATAAACATTATGCATTTTATGCATGTCATGTCCAGGCACGGAGATAGATGCATATTTGTAGTCTATAAAAGATGCAGAGGGATCTCAAATTTTTTTGAAAATCCTTGACTATAATAGAACTCGATTCCATTGAGTTGAAATAGATTAGATATAAGAATGGATACGACGTAGCTCTTGGGTTGAGATAAAGAAAAGAACAAAACTTGATATGTCAACAACTTTAATATTACTAGATGAAAGGTTGCTTAGATAAATTTGTCCCAAAACGTGGTGTACAAGCATGGTGTGATGCCAAATAGATATTTTAAGACCATAGAAAAGGAGGTATTGAAAAAAAGTAGAAAATAAAACATAATACAACACTGGAAAAGCACAGAAGTGAGATAAATTTACCAAAATCATTGATTATAAATAAATAAGTTCCTTTTGAATTGAAACATATGAGAAAAAAGAAATGAACATCTTCATGGTAAGAAAATTAGATGTACTTTTGACAATATCTCAACAATTAAAGGATCTAAGTGGTTTTTGTTCACGAGATGAGAGGGAAAATGTTTATTTTACTATAGATTCCTATCTTTCCTCACCACAATTTACAAACATATTTCCAACTAGATTCTACAAACATTAAATAAAGTAATTTAATATGTAAATATATTAAGTCCATCATCTAGAGAACTTTTAAAATAAAATAATTCTATAAAAATAATTGTAGTACCCACTTGGTATGCTTTCCTTTCTATTGTAGGAAAACTTCCCTTTTTGTTTTCAAAACCTTCTTTCCTCTTCCAACTTCCATCTCTCATTTTTTGTAAATATTCTATGTATTCGTGTATCTCCTCGTCCTTCTCTTTTTCTCTCCTTAATACCTTTTTCCCCTCATTTTCCCTCCTTTACATGCCACTTGAAACCAAAGCTGAAGGCTTTGTTCCTAATAATTAACTGGGAGTCCTACAAATAGTTATCAAATAAATTTCTAATTTAACTCCCTTGATTTCCTTAGTTAGAATAAGGTAAGTCAACTTCTCTTTTCCAAGAAAAATCATCTTAATATTTCATGCATTACTAATAATCAATTCCAGATAAGTCTTTTTAGAGTATGTGTTTATCCTAGTATTTAATTAGGATTTATAGCCACAATTAATTT
Source organism: Torreya grandis (assembly GCA_037957365.1). NCBI lineage: Eukaryota > Viridiplantae > Streptophyta > Pinopsida > Cupressales > Taxaceae > Torreya > Torreya grandis. Next base: position 1,833,528 of record JARHVA010001167.1, on the reverse strand, counting down.
ATCATAATTAATAAGTTCATTATCATAATTTAATAATTGTCTAATATAATTAAACAATTTAAGATTATAATAAATCTTTATTTCAACAAATTAAATATATCATTACTACTATTTAATTTCCCATGGAAAGGTGCATTATTAACACCATTTATGAAGTACAATATAAAGTATCTCTCAACATAATAATTATTATAACCAATTTTAAATATATGAATTTAAAAGTAAAAACATAGGGTGAAATCGGGATGTGACATCAATTCCCCAATCTATCAATATCATACCTCTAAACCAACCCACATCAACTCCTCAACTAATACCTATGACAACCTACCCATGCCATGTTCCTAATCCATAAAGATACATAGCTCCATCTTCCACACAACCTCTTGTGCCTATTAACCTATATGTGGCACCTTCTACCCAACCTATTGTGCCCATTAACCCTTATGTGGCATCATCCCAACCCTCAATGACCACATACCAACATGTGGCATATTCTCGACCTTCTACCAATTATCCATATATTGATCCACCCAACCCCAAAAAAACTTACCATATAATTATGGAACTCCCTAGCCTCAAATAGATTTGGTCAAAATATTGATGGACAAAATGACCAACCTAGAGTCATTGATCTATAGGGCTCACAACCTCTTATCTTACGACCAAATATATAATGAACCTATTCACCCATCCACCCCTATCCAACCTTACCCTCCCCAATGAGAAATACCTAGATTTTCTAAATTCCAAAGCAAGGAGGACCCATAATAGCACCTAAGAGTGTTTCAACGTTCTTTCTATGTGATTGCCTATGATGATGCTCTTCTCCTTTGCACCTTTCCTATCTTTATCTGGACCAACATTAGATTGCTATAGTGTTATTACTAATCACTCCATATTTTCCTATTTGCAACTCATCCAAACCTTTTTAGACCACTTTTTGATCAATATATCTAAGAAGGTCTCCATCACCAGCCTCTACTCCATCAAGCAATTTCATGACGAATCAATTACCAATTTTATAGCTCAATGGAGAGGTCTTATAAATTAGCTCTTTATCTTTTTTCCCAAACTCAAATTGATTGAACTTTTCTCTCAAGCTTGTGCCAAACACATCACCCCCACTCTATAAGTTCAAACCTTCAAAACCTTTGACAAGACTTTTACCATGGCATGCAAACTAGAAATTAGAGCCATCGATGAGGGGAAGTTAAAACTAAGAAATAAAAAATATAGCTTCATATCTAATTACCCTTCCCCATCTAATCCCAATAACCAATCTAACTACCTTAATACAAAACCAAAGGCAGCCATAAACATGGTTATCTTTAAAATTGTTCCATCTCCAATTGTCAACCAACCCAACCAAACCAACTCCTATAAATCCTCCAATCAACAAACCCAAAATCAAAACTGGGATGCCCCAAAACAATACACTCCACTAGGGGAGTCATATGCTTCATTTTTGGACAAGTTGTTCAAATCCAACATCATACAGCTTCCCCCCATCAAGCCTCTTCAACAATTTAATACTTCTCACCCTATGCTCAATTGGTAAAATGAGAGTGATCTATGTACCTTCCATTGTGTCGTTGGACATGACATTATTAGGTGTAACACCTTAAAAACCATTGTCCAAAACTTGATTGATAAGGGAGAACTTGCATTGGAAAATCCCAATGCACCCCTAAATCAGTCACTCGACATATTTTGACAACCTTTTCCCAAGCATGCCCCTTTTACCAGCCCTAATGACAATAAACTAGAATCATCTCATGCTCATGATGTCCATACAATCAATGTAATTATTAATAAACCTATCATTAATGAAACCACTGCCTCAACTACCTCTTTCTCCACTCCAATTATTGAAGTGGTGGAATCACCCTCCATTCCTTTGGATACCCAAATAAAGGAAGAAACCATCTCTTTTCTTTTATTGGATTAGATAACAGACTTACCCACCTCTCATTTGATAAAAATACCAAAGGAAGCAATGATTGCCATCATACATTCCTCCCCCATCATGGAACCACCCACTCTCTCATTGAAAACCATTCCATAAAGAGAGATCACCTTATCTACTCCTTCTATGGAGGAAACATCCTCCTAAATCTTTGAACCTTTCATCAAGGACAAGGGTGAAGAAACCATTCCCATACCTCCACCTATGGGCCTAATCTTTGAATCTTATGCCCAAGGAACCAAACCAATTTACAAGCCCTTCTCTAGACTGCTCTAAAGCCTATAATTCTCTTCTCCACCCAATACAGATTGAGCTACCTATTGGCACCATCTTGGGTTACCCTATCAAAACAAGCATGAACCTTTGACCTCACCTTCATCTACCATATCTTTAATCACACCTACCCTTAAACCTATAATCACCTCAACCCCTTCATCAAAAACCTTTTTCCCTAAAACTATGGAAGAACCATCCAAACCATCTCCATCCAAAATTATCAAATCACCTTGCACCTCTCTAATCAAACCTATGAATGACCTATAGATGCTTCTTACTTCTAGCCTTATCCACCCATCTTTAAAATTGGACTTAACCCCATTTATTCCACCAAAGAAAACCTTAACCAAACCAACCAAGAAGGTGGAGCCACCCAAACTCCCACCTAGAACCAGAACCATATCAACCCCCTTCTCTCTTACCTTCTATATTGGGACCCCATCCTTCTTCCATCCTAGGAGCTCATAATTCTATCAAGAAGGCAAACTCTCTAAAAACTACCCAAGCTAAACTTCCTCTTTTTATTCTACCTTTACCTACCCCCTCCAAAACATCAAACTCCCCATCATTCTTAACCAAACTATCTACCTCTACCTACCCACCTATCTCCAAACCTTCACCATCTCAATCATCCATCTCCAAATCTTTCACCTTTAAACCTTCCATATTAAATCCATCCAAAACCAATTAAACCCAACCAAAATAACCTACCAAAACCATTCTACCACCCCCAACTCCCATGGTGAAGCCTACTTCTAAGAAAGATCCCACACCAAAAACTAAAATCCCATCATCCTTAACACCTTTTCTCAAATCTTATTCAGCCATTTTACAAAGGTTGTTACAAACCTCTTCCTTAAACCTACCACCTATCAAACCCTTTAAGTCCTAAACCATCTTGGTTCAATGATAGTTTAATCTACTCATACCATAGGACACTTAGACATGACACAGAGAACTACAAATCTCTCTAAGCACTTGTCCATAACTTATGGGATGAGGATGATCTATTATTAAATGAACCTCTCTTAAGCCCATTATCAACCCAACCAAAAAATGAACCTATCCAACACTTTCTCACTCCTATACTCTCATCTAAGAGTGAGAAGGAACTGAAGCAACCTTTTATCCCAATATCTCCCCTCATTCACACTATCCATATGGTCACCTGATCTCAAGCCCAACAAAATAATAAGGAAAAGGCCAAAGTGTCCATTCCATGGACATATCCTTCCACCCCTCAACCTTCCAACCAAACTTAAGCACCTTCACCTTCAGCTTCACCAAACCCCAAAATATCCATTTTGGGTTCCTTTCCCTCCAACCCTTTTGAATCTATCAAGTGAGTAGTTCTAAAATAGCTTCACCAGACATTAGTGAAGATGAGCATATATTAATTGATCAACACCCCACCCCATCACTACCAAGCACTAATATAGGCCCTGTAATCTATATAAGCCCACACCAAAGACCCTCAACCTCTTTCCACCTTTGTTGGCACTCTTAAAATCTCCACCCTTTTCACCTTTAAGAATTCAGAGATACCCTCTATACACCTCAAGGAACTAGATCCACCTCTCTTCATCACTGCATACATCAATCACACTCACATCAAAATGGTGATGATTGATGGGGGAGCTAGTATTAATATTATCTCCTCTTTTACTTATGACCAACTCTAGCTACCGAATAACATCATATCGAAAACCACAGTGACCCTCCATTCATTTAATGATACTATGGCCACAACCTTGGGAACATTCATCCTCCACATCCGCTTGGGGCCTTGTACATTTTTAGAGCTCTTCTACATCATAGAAGGCGAGTTAAAATATAATATATTATTTGGATGCCCTTAGATCCATTCCATGAATTATGCCCCATATACCTTGTATTGATGTGTCAAGTTTGAACATGAAGGTCAGGTCATCACCATACAAGCTAACCCTAGTCCTTTCAAATCTTACAACATGACATATTGACCCAACAATATTCTTATTCCTTGCTCATACACCTCACCACCAACCAACAACATCTCCACCCCTACCATCGATGAATCTTCAACTAGCTCATTTATCCCTTCTTCTTAGATCCCCATAGAGGACCCCTTGGAACCTACGTTCCAATGTCTCTCACTAGTAGAATATCATCTTTTGGCCTTAGATGCCTTCCCTACTCCTCAAGAGTATGGGAATATTGATCATAATCCTAATTATGATCCCCATATTAGAACCATTATTCCTTTTAAGCTTCCCAACCACTAAACCAATTTCATCTATGGGGAACATGATCATCCCCTTTTGGCTTCCTCTACCACCTCTTCTACTTGACCATTTACCTCCAATTTTTCCTATTTGGAAAAACTAGAATTTTCCAAATTATACCTTCATAGGTGTGCCTATAATATATTAAACCTTAGCCATTATGAACATAGACCCCATGAGTTACCTCTGATAAAAACCCAAAAACCTCACGAGCTATTTGGCCTTGGTTTCATACCACCAGAAGAACCCACCGATTCACCCAATCCCATTGCCACCATTGAGGAAGATATTCCATCCTCACCAACCCCATCTCTTTCAAAGTCTAATGATTTAAAAACCATCCCTTATAACTTTTTTTTAGTTAATATCTTTAATTTGGACCCCTTGACCTATCAAAAGGGTGGTTGAACTAAAACCTTTCCTCTGATTCACCTTGAAATGGTAGAAAATGATTCTCATACCATCTACACCATCTAACCTCAAGATGATGATTCCATTCTCACTTATCTTGGTGTAATGAATTCTTCTATCCATAAATCCCTTCCTCCTAAAAACCAAACCATGTTTAACGAATCCACTATCAATGTCAACTTGGGTACTCAGGATAACCCTCACATTGTAAAATATTGGTCAATCTTTAGATTCCTTAGAGCAATAGGATTACCCTTCCTTCCTTAATGACCAGAGCATAGAATTTGCTTGGTATTATCAAGATATTCCAAAAATTTACCCTTCCATATCTCTCTAGAACATCATCATCCATCTTAATGCTAAGCATGTTAGGTAAAAGCTTCATATGATGCACCCTTGTATTACCCTTCTAGTCAAAGAAGAACTTCAGTGCCTCTTATATATTGACTTTATCCAACCCATTAACTATCCCTAATGGGTTTCCATTATCATTCCCATCACCAATCCCATAGGGGGACTTCACCTTTATGTTGACTATTGTGACCTCAACCTTGAGTGTCCAAAGGATGACTTCCCTTTGCCTAGCATCGACCAACTTGTTGATCTTACAGCTAGCCATGAAATGTTGTCTCTCATGGATGGTTTCTCAAGATAAAATCAGATCTTGATCACCCCTAAGGATTATCATAATATCTCTTTCATCATCCAATGGGGAACCTTCTACTATAAGGTCATGTCATTTGGTCTAAATAATGTTGGAGTAACCTACCAGCATGCGATGACCTACATCTTCCATGATCTCATCTAAAAAATAATAGAGGACTATTTTGATGATCTCCTTAGGAAATCCAAATATCTCAAGGATCATCAAGAATTTCTCAAATTTATCTTTGAGTACATAATCCATTTCCATGTATGACTTAACCCTAAGAAATGTGTTTTTGGGATTTTATCTGAAAATCTTCTTAGCTTTATCATCTCTTTTCAAGGAATCAAAGTCAAACTACCAAAGTCATAGCAATCTTAGACATGCCACCTCCAACCCACCTTAATAAAATCCATAGCGTATAGGGGAAGATCTAATAGATCCATCGCTTCATCTTTTTGTTATCAAATAGGTGTCAACCCTTTCACCATATTCTCAAGAAAGATACATCTTTTAAGTGGACTAAAGACTATCAACAAGCCTTTAATTCATTAAAATAATACCTTATTTCTCCACCCATTCTTATTCCTCCTAAAGAGGACAAACCCTCCTATCTTTATATCTCTAACACTAACCATTCCTTAAGGGCAATGTTTTTTTCTCATCATGATGAACAAAACAAAGAGCAAGTTGTCTATTATATAAGTTAAACACTTATAGAGTATGAGTCTTGGTATACCCATACCGAGAAGCATTGGCTTACCTTAGTCTTTGTGGTTTCTAAAATTCATCATTACCTCCTCAATCATAAAACCTTTGTTATCACCAATACTTACCCACTCAAGTACATACACTCTAAACCATACTAAAACTAGTGTATGGCTAAGTGGCTCCTACTTCTAGTTGAGTTTGACCTTGAATTCCTATAGCATAAGTTGATTAAAGGAAAATTCATTATTGATCAATTGGTTAAAGCTACTTTTCCAAACAACTAACCACTTCCTCTTATGTTTCTATATGAATCCATCATGACTCTTCCTCAAGAGGACATCACCTACTAAATGACCATGTTCTTCGACATCTCAAAGTGTCAGCATAGTAGGGGTGTTAGAGTTATTCACATTACCATAGATGGTGAACCTCTTCCTCTTTCATTCAAACTTTATTTTGAGTGTAACAACAATATGGTAGAGTATGAAGCCCTAGTAATAGGTCTCTATATTGCTCTAGCCTTGGGAGTTAAGATGATCAGTGTCTTTAGTGATTTCTCAACTTATGATTAACTAAATAAATGGATCCTACCAATGTAAAAATGATGTCTTATAATATTAAAAATAGATAATATATGTACTCTTATCATTATTTGATCATTACCTTATCCAATATGTTCCACAGTCTACCAATAAGTTCATGGATATAGTAGCTTCCCTTACTTCCCAAATCCCATCCATGCCTTCCAACTCTAATATTTTTGTCTCCATTCATAATTTTATCACACCCTCTTATATATAATCTAACCTCCCTACCATTTATAGTGTGGAGGAATCTCCATTGAACATTTGGTAAGAGCAAACCTTCAACTACCTCAATCTTGACATCATTCTTCCCAACCTCTCTAGGAATTCCCAAAGAGCCTTTCTTTAGAGTACCTATCATTATACCATACTAGGGGGAATATTTTACAAATATGGTTTAAATAGACTCCTTATTCATTGCCTATGAATCCATGAAGTTTCCCATGCTATCAAGGAAACACATGATGGGATATGTTCGGGACACTTTAGTGGTCTAGTTGTCATTAAACATATCCTTCACCTTAGCTACTATTGGCCCACCCTTAACCAAGACTACCATTATTATGTAAATAAGTGTGTTAAATGTCAATATAAAATCAATTCACATCATGCACTAGCCCATGGTCTTAAAGTATCCAAGGACATTTGGCCTTGATCACAATGGGGACTAGATCTCATTGGGGAAATGAATCTTCATTCTTCATAGAAGCATCACTCCATCATCACCACTACCAAACATTCCACCAAGTGGGTAGAGGATATTCCTCTCATCTCATCTAAAGCCAATAATATATTCAACTTCATCAATCATCATATCATCTGTCATTTTAGTGTTCCCCATAAAATCATCATTGATAATGGCAAATATTTCAAAAATAATCAAGTCCAAGGTCTTTATGATGCATTTGGCATCAAGCTAAGTTTTTCCTCATGTTATAATCCATAAGTAAATGGATAGGCAAAAGCCTCTAACAAAACCCTCAACAAGATTTTAAATAAAATGGTAAATGCTTCTGGTCTTCGCACATCCCTTTTACTTTGTGGGCCTATTGCACTAGCATTTCAACCTCTATGGGCACTACCCCTTTCTCTCTGGTCTTCGATGTAGAGGAGGTATTGCCTCTTGAATTATATATTCCCTCTCTTTGCATATCCTTAAAAGACATCATTTTTGAGATAAAATATCATCAAGAACATCTAATATGACTTGATCTACTTGATGAGCACCACCTAACTGTACTTAACCATCTTCATGTCTATCAAGAATGAGTCAAGTGTGCCTGTAACAAGTACCTAAAAGAATGAGAATTCAACATCAAAGACCTAATCTTGAAGGAAAATCAACATGTGACTAATATGGAGAAAAATAGGTGAGGCAAGTTTGTTATTAATTATCTTGGAACCTACATCATAACCCACAAGTATGGATCAAGAGTTTATCATTTATCCTCTTTGGAAGGCAAACTAGTACCTGAGCCTCTTAATACTTCACACTTGCATCCTTTATTTTTTTAAACAAGGATATAACTCACCTTTTTTCTAAACTTAAGCTCATCCCTTGATTTACAAGATTTTCACCTTCCTCATACCTTCATCCCATCTCTTTGAGGACAATCGATTACCACATAGAACCATGTGTTTAACTATCATAGTCATAGCCTAATCCTAAATATAGGTTTCATAGATGTATCCATGGCATGGTTCTCATGGATTGTTTTTTTTTCTAATTAGACAAAATCTCATGGTCATTATCTCTCAAAACCCCCTTTACACCTATCATTAACCTTCTTATTATCTAGGTTTTTCCCTTGTAAAGGTAAACCTTCATGCCTATATAGATTTTTCCATGTCTAACCTAACATCGAAATAATTTAGGATGTCAAAATATCACTTGGGTCAAATATCTCTAACATACAAATTGATCCCCTGAAGGATAGTTACCCAAAACCTAAATTACTTAAAATATAGACTACTCCCTTAAAGGATAGCTACCAAGATGAATGAATCCAAACTTAGACCACTCCCTTGAAGGATGGCTAAGTCAAATTTTTCAAATAAATCATTTGAATATTCCCATATCAATCAGCTTCACAAACCTATCAAAATAAAGCAATAAAAGGACCCTATATCAAAATTAGAATAAGCTATCCCAAGAAAGCTATAATCAACTTTCATATATAGCATCGGTAGACTTCCTGCTTTGATTAGTATACACCTTGAATTAAGACATGGAATATCTATTATGGTTCTTAGCTCACCTATAAAAGGGGAAAACCAACCCTAAAAAAGGTTACACTACCCTTCACACCACCTATCACCTATCTCCCCTTTATACCATATACAAATCAAGAGATTTAGAGCTTAATTGACACAATGTGATCAAAACACCTTTTTACCAACTAATACATGCCAATGCAAAGCATTCAAAGGGATTATGTTCCTTAAGCCAATATAAATTTTGTTTTTTTAGTCCTTACCAATAAATAAGCATCATACATTTTATTTATCCTCTCATAATTGGTTCGTGTATTCATGTAAACATATGTCTCATGTTTTTCATCTTTTCCCCCACATCTAGTTTTTTTTATCTTACTATATGTGTTATCATCAACAAAATAAGTATAAATCATAACAAAACCACAAACACCACATCATCATAACATCATAACCATGTATATAATAATAACCATAATCATAAACCACATTACATCTATAACCACAACCCACATCACATATACATGATCATAACCATAATCAAAACATCATAACTATCATAATCAACAAAATAAACCACATAACATATCCATAATCATAACCAAAATCATATATAGAATAATAATCATAATCATAAACATCATAACTATATATAAAACAAAACATCACATCATCATAATCATGTATAAACATTCATCATAAACATCAATCCATAATCATCACATGCCTAAGCTAGTGAGTCTACATCTCATAATCATAATCATAATAACTATAAACATCAAAACCATGAACCATGAACCATAAAATCACATCTATATATCATCATCACATCATATACATAATGTCTCCTCAAAATCAAATAGTACGTGTGATAATATACATCTCTCTCTCAAAACATATACATCTTGTTACATCAGCTTGTAGGTTGATATCAAAATAATATAAACCACTTCCACTTGGTGCCTACCCTCCTAGGGTACCTACCTGTCTAGCTATAGATGTGGCCCACTAACCTAATGTCATCACACTAGCACCACCTACCAAGCTATCTCTATACTCACCCCATTAGGGCTCCACTAGATAGTGCATGAAGACTATCACCTCATAATACTACAACTCCTATACAATGGCTATGTACCTTTGCATATCAATGGTCTTTGTTGGACCTATTGGTGTTGCTACTACTCCTCTAGTCTTTCTCAAAGCATCTCACTCCTAGGTGACCTGGACTAGTGTAGCCCTAGCCTAGTCCCTCTCACCCATCATAGTGGCTAGCTGACCCTATAATATAACAACTTGACCCTATAATGTAGCAACATATCCTTATAATTTAGCCATCTACCCTTGCAAAGGTTTGACCTATACTTATGTAGTGGTTAGTATTGCTCCTACCTATCCATCAAAGCCACCTCCTTTTACCTATACCTGCAGACCCCTACTAACTAGGTCTACATCCATAAGCTACCTTCTCCCATCATCACATCCAAAATCTACCATTATATAAAGGGCCTGATACCATGTTGAGTATCCATCAACATAACTTGTACCATCAACCTCCACTCTAGCGAGCAATTCCTTATAATCAAGAACCATCTCTACCAACTATGGCTTTAGAAGCAAATACTTAGCATCCTCTTGCCTATACCTTAGTAACAAACTCAAAATCTGCTATATCAAGCCAAGCTACCTATGAACCCTATCAAAAGGGATGAGCTCAGTCTCACCCTCTCTCCTCCCAAAAATCCACATGTAGCTTTGCATCAATAAAATGTGTTGATTATAGTGAGTTCACTTTGAAAATATAATATACAGCCTCCAAACCACATCTCTAACTATCAAAGCCTCTAATGCCCCTCTAAACCAATCACTATCTCATACACCTCCTCCATCTCCTGTGAGTGCATAATCTCTCCTCTACCACATAAAACCCACCCTGAAGTCCATCTAGGCATATTGCTCCCATGGTATCCCCATCAACCTCATAACTTAGATGTGCTCATAGGCCCAATAGTGCATCATGAACCCCACATTGATGTGATACCTCTTATGAGCTCTAAAGCCCCACAACTCCTTATATATCTATACCAACAAAATAAGGGCCCGCCTAAATACTATGTAACCTAATAACATCTCCATCATTACTCCTAACAATAAATAGGGAATCCTCCCATTGCTCAAATATAGAACCACAAAGTAGGTGATCACCATCATCATCATAGTCATCAACCTCCAATCATCCCTATCCCTCTGATACAAAGGTCTGTAGTTAAATCCTTTAGTGTGCCACTTAGTGAAAGCTTGATCATCACCATATAAAATCTCCATGTGCTCATCTCTCTCCTCCCTCTTAATATGGTATATCATAGCACACTAAATTGAAAACCATGTGATCCTATGTATATCCTATAGAAAGATCATCATCTCACCAGTCAGTAATAGATATGTGTTCATGGTCAGATCCCATCTCTCAATGAGGGTCACAATCATCATCATATCTCATAGCATGTGCTAGTAATGCATCATCGCTTTGAGGCCAACCTCATCCATGTAAGCCTAGTCCTCATCTATAATCCCATGGTGGATATTTTAAAAGATCTTAAGAATATGATCTCTCATCTAGATCTGATCATGTGCCTACAAAATTCAAATATAATAAACACACTTAGCTTTTTATAAACTACTTTGCCATTGGACAATGTCCTTTCACCCCATTTCACCTACTTAGTTGTACCTATTTTCTCTATATAACCAACATCTAGTTTTTTATTTCTTCATCTATTTTTTAACCTACCCTAAACCTAAGCTACCCTTAGAATTAAAATGCTAAAACATTTTAAACTCACCAATTACTTTCATCAAAAACACTTAGCCATTTGATTGATCATCAATGGTCACTCTGACCATCAATGGTCAGGCCCTTATTTGGTTGGTGTTCATTGACCATCGATAGTCAAATACAGCTATCTATGGTTTTGCCTCCATTTAATCGATGGTCATCAGTTATTTACAATCAGATATGATCACTGATGGTTGGGTATGATCGCTAATGATCATTATGTGTGATCACCAATGGAAAACCCTAACCTGCCATAAAAACACCCAAAACTCATCCCAACTTAAAATACACCTACCTAATACTTACATTATCCCCCTCAACCTACCCCACCCTTCAAAATTCATTTTCACCTACAAATTTAACAAAAAACATCATACAATCTAAACACTTAGGGCAAACCCAAACCCCTCCCCCAAACCAATCACAAATCAACAAAAGTTAATAAAATGACCAAATCAAACTAATATATCAATTTAGTGTAGCCCTACCTCATTCTTTGACCATCATCAATGAGGAATAATGGGTCCCACTGCTATTCATGCCCTTGTCCACCCTACATCCTTGGTCTAACACTCTAGTCAAACTCAACACAATTCTCACACTCAACCACTAAGCAACCACCTTGTCAGCACTCTCACACAAAACACCAAGGGTATAGGTATGCATGGGAGTTAATATTCAAAAATCAAGTGAGTGAAAATGATAACTTTCACTTTGTAAACCTCTACACTTTTAGGATTTTATCCTTGACCATCGACAGTCATGGTGACCACCAATGGTAGCATTCAGGACCCTTGACCATTAATGGTCAGGGTGTCACTTTTTCATAATCTTAGCAAAATCACCTTAGTTCCCACCTTTGGATATTTCCTTCTCCACCTACCCTACCAATCATGTCCACCTCAATGTTGGTCAATTTTAGCCCAAACTATTGCATATTTTATGATGACCTTGCCTTGGTCCTTTTGACCACACTGACCTACATTTCCATGTTGAAAATTTGAGCTTACACCACCTAGTGCACACCAAACCATTTGTGTTATTATCAATAGCACTTCCTACCTTGGATACCTATAAAAACACTACCCTTATCTAGGATACTTGATAGGAATAACCTGATTAGATATGCCTAACATTGTGGCTTGATTATCCTAACACCAGTCCTTCTAAAGCCAACCTTTATTTTTACCAATCATGGTAACTTAGTCTATGTGTAATCTTAGCTATTTCACTTATTCAAATTTTTTGTACATGTTTTCACTTCACATGCCCAACCACCATTGTCACCAACCTCATGACTCACCCTAAACCACTTGTCAAACCCATACTTGATTCGGTTTCACCTCATCCACTCCTGGTTTGAGGGGGAACACCTCTTCCCATACTCAGAGTAACCAAACCTTTGAACCCCAATCTATTTTTGTTTTACATCTTAATGACATAAATTACACAATAAAAAGGGGCAAAATATAGACACTAAAAAATCACACACAATTGTTCTAAATATTGAAACACCCTTAGATCAGACCATTATCCAACCTCTGACTATGACCCTGAGTCAAGTTAGCTAACTAATTAAACCAATTCACTAACCTACCTTTTTCACCCAACTTGATCTTCAACACTCAACCACTAAAGGTCAGGTCCTTACCACTTGAACACTTAAACTCGATCCATGTGTGAACCCAACTACATCATAATTTAATTCATGTAGTAAGCTAATGCATCAAGAATTAAATTTGTGTAATGAGTTTCACCCCTTCTATAAATTAAAATTTCATTTATTTTTCATATAAAAGAGAGGATTAGGAGGTGAAAAAAGGATTGATTTATTTGAAGAGCCAATATTTTAGTAATTAAGCTATCAACTAATAGCCATCAAGATCTTATAGAATAAAGAGCTTCTTTACAGGTCTTCCCTCCAATAAGTCAGGCACTACGACAGAGACGCAAACCTCTACAAAAATTATTCTCTAAGAAAAGTACTATTACTCTACCAAAATTTCTTCTCAGCCTACCAACAACCATCAAGCAATAAACTAGGTGCATTTCATATTTCAAGTTTTGTTTATTTGGTTTCTAACATCTCTACCTGAATCAAATCCTTCTACATAATATATTCTAACCCCATAAACTTAACCATATCTCTAATCACTTATTTACCCATTTTGTAACCCTTTTTCAAACACCCTCAGAACCCACAATAACCACCAATGGTCACCTTAACTACCAATGATCACCTTGACCACCGCTAGTCACTATGGTAGGAAATTACAAGTTATTTTCACCTACTTACCCTCAACCAAATTCCACTTTTTGTCTCTTTGCCTATTCATAGATTCCCCACCTTTTTTTGAACCCAACCTACCCTATTTATCATTAGTATTGACCTATTTATTTCTATAATTAGTCTATTTCCTTTATAAAGTATTTATTTCTTCTTGTATTCCCTTTTAGTCTTTTCTATCATTTGATGAAAGTAATTCATTTTTATTTCCTTCAACTTAATTATTTTAAGAGAGTAGATTGACAGCCTCCTTGTAAGCTCACACTTTTTAAATCTAGCTTATGCTAGGTAGTCCACCTTATTATCCATCTAACAACCACTTTGTTTTAATATTTTCTTATCTATAGGTCATTCTTCCCAAGATAAAGAGGAGCTCCTCACAATCCTTAGGATCACACATGCACACACAAACAAGCTCTTCTACCATACCCATTTTTAGTTTCTTACTTCTTTTCCAAGTAAATAAATTAAAATTGAGAGAAATATTAATAGACCCAAACTTTATATATTCTCTATGGAGTGTAGTAAGGAATGACATCATAAGAATGATTGTCTAAAAATCAAGATGATAGAGTTATAGAAGATTTGTCACATAATGGGATATCGCAATACCAAATGTCATTTGTTGAATTAATGCATACAATAGCCACATAACATTATTTTAATTTTTTAAAATCTCATATTCATGATGAGAATAATTATAGATCACTTTAGGAGTTGAAGGAGGACATCACCAAAAATGTCTTCATAGTAGTTACATATCAGGTTCCAACTACAAAATTGTGATTCCCAAGTTTAGACATAGAGATGACCTCCGCTACACATGCTACTCCTAAATGGATGTCCCAATCTCTACAATACCCAAATACACAATCTCATATGATGGAAATCATAACCACCTTAGTTCTAGGATGGATGGATAGATTCATCCCTAGAGTACCAATAGTTTTAGAATTGTGTATCTCCACCATAACAGTCAGGATGGGCTCCAACTTCCCCTCAAAGATAATATGGGGGATACGATGGCTAGGAAAAATAAGGTTGGTTCTCCACAAAGATAAGGAGGGTATCAAGGAGGCTACATATGAGGATATCATTGAGGGAACCAAAATTATGGATAAGACAATAGATAGGGAAAACAACATATTATTTACTACATGTGTGGTGAATATAATTAAATCCCCAAAAAAATCCATATAACCTAGAAAGACAAACCTATCTAGTGTTAGAGAAGAAAAGAAATGATAAACTAGTGCATAATGTGAATATGGTAAATGTGCAACCCAAAGACCCTACATATCTACAAGTTGTTACTCAAAACCAGTGTAGGTAGCAAAGAATTCCACATTTGAGATTCCATAAGAGCCTCTAATAAAATATGTTTGGTATGAAAAGTATTAAGACCCTATCAAGGAGAAGGTTTTGATACTTGAAGTGGCATAGTTAAGACAAAATATACAAAATTAGAATCCTCACAAAAGGATATTTTGTAGATGTAGACAAAAAATGTAATGGAAAATTGTTTACATACTATGATAAGATGGATTAGTTATAAAATTGACATATCTACTTAAGATGTTGATTAATTTGGAAAATAAGGATATAACACAAAATATCTCTAAATTTTTATATAATCTATTAGAATGTACAAAAAGAGAGCAACAACCAATTGAAAGGGTAGTACAGTACATGAAAACTAAGAATCTATGGGATGTTGATTCTTGGATGGATATGAAGTTTTAAATGTTGTTTTCAACTTTGGGATCATATATAATATGATTCATCATCCACATGGGATACCATTAGATTACCTCTTCTTAGATAAAATCTAGTAACACTGAGTTTTAGAGATTATGAAAGGGTAAAACCCATTGGAAGGTTCAAATATTTAGAGATAAATTTTTTTGACTTAAGTCTACAAGGTGACTTTGAATTAATTGATATGAAGATTGATAAAATGCACTACTAAAATAAGTGAAACTATTATGGTCATATAATCATAAATATAGTAGCAAATCAATTGTAGTCTCATCAAGGGGCCAAGATCATCATCATACCCTTGAATAAGGCTAAAATAAAACCATGCATCATTCATAAGGATCCTACATCACCAATGCCTATGGAGAATAAAGTTAGTTTAAAGAGGCACATAACCAAAATCATAAGGTCTACACACCAAAGAGGTTATCGAGTTCACATAATAGAAAAAATTAGTTATGCAATTGTAACACATAGATCAATTCTCATACCAAGCTATCAAAACCATGGATCAAGTCCCATAATTCCATATGGAGGAATGTAAGTCTCCATCTGTGGGATCCCCCATGATATTAAAAGTGGATTTATTGTACCATGTGACTCCAACATATATGGACTACATCATAACCAATCATGAAGGTAATCTAGCATGGGAGGTTGTGTCTTTTATTAGTGGTGATTCATATGCACATTTGTTAAATTGGGCATGAGGAGACTGTGAGTTAAGACAAATGAGAATAGTTTTTGCTACTGAGTGAAAATTTCCCTAATACTTCAAAATAGAATATTTAGTATAATTAATTTATAGGTTGGAACACCATGTTCCTAATTTATATATTTGGTTTAGTGTGTTGATCTACATGCTCAAATGAGCTGATGTGACATGATGGTAAATTCACCATTCTAAGCAATTGCACTAGAAAGAAGCCTATGAACTAATGTGAGCTTGGTTATAAGGAACGTCTATGATCTTTGATCACTAGTTGTTATTCTAAGAAGTTCAATGCCCTTAATTTCACATTCATAGGTTTGTTGATATATGGTCTTCGTAGGATGTGGAACTAAGAAACTAAGTGCATGTGTTTCATCATACTCTAACACCTTTTCATGAGAATATTATATACACCAGGAGTAGATGTATGAGAAAAATAATTAGCCATAGGTCCAACATGGTTTTATATAAACCATTGTATTTGAGGATGAGAATCTCATAGTACAAAAATATCTACAAAAATTAAAGAGGTTTTTATGTCATGGGTAAGAAGAAGACATAATAACTACACCATATAAAAAATCACAGGCAAAAAAGCAAGAGACATAAGTAAAGCTATCAAAAATTACAAGGCCAACAATTAGAAAGGGGAATTTTTGTTTAAATATTGAAATAGTATTATTAATAATGTAAATCAGGTAGATTCTAATAATAGTGAGGAAGATTTAAATTTAAAAGGATTATTTGAGCCTAAACATTAAATGGAAGATCATAAATCTAATGTCATAAAGCAAAAAAAGGATATGGATTTGTGAAATCTAAACATTTAGGATCAGGAAGGGGAAGGGTGTAGATATGGAATCTAAAGTGAGTTAGATCAAGAATTAGTCAAGAAAACTCAAGAAATGCATAACTAACATAACTAACTAAGTCAACTCCTTCAATGGGCTTTGAAAATAAAAATTAAGAGCTATTGAAAGAAAGCATATACCAACAAACCTTCCCAAGAGCATCCCACTTCCAAATGTGGCTCAAAAAATGTTTTTCCCCTTGATTTAGTGCTCAAGTTTTTATCAATGATGAATGGCAATGTTCCTCCATCATCTTAAGTGCACCAATGAAACTAGGCTCATGATATTTGATTAATGTTATCCCAATAGTGAATCTATCCTATTGCAAATTAAGCATAATAAAACTACACAAAAAATGACTTATGGAGAGAATTTTTCATATTAAGTTTAAACCAAAAGAGATTTAAAATGGTGGTCTTGGCTTTCCTATTTATATATTTTTGGAATTGATCAAAATCAACCATAACCATCCATCTTGAGATCAAGATGTGTGGCCATGAATTAATTCAATTTTGGAGACTTAATCCATAAATATCCCCATTAATATTTGGAAGAAAAGGACATTAAAGAGGCTTCATGATGATGTAGGTATTAGAAATGAATTTCCAAGTAATAAATCTTCAATAACTTCTATGGAATTTCCACTTAATCTCTTTATTTGGATTAATTTGCCTAAGTGAGATTAATCAAGTTATATGCAATTCTTTGGAAATTAGTTGCCTATTTAATCAAACTAATCAGAATGTCAAGTTACTAGGTCATAATTTGACTGGAGTATAATTAGAAGAAGGTGTCAATTATGTATAGACCAATATCCTATTTAGGACATTACTGACATGAATAACACATGCACATGTTGTGTGCTTCTAAATTAGAAGAATTCATTGGTTCAGAATGTCAAATTACATTTTTACCATTTTAACTTGAAATGATTTGAGAAAAGTTAATAATCACATAAAATACATTGCCCCATTTAGGGATACATTAGCCTAAATCATCACTTGTATACGATAAGCTCAAACTATTTAGTGTATTTAAGTGACTTTAGCCCAAATTGTGCTTTTGAGTGAATTTCAAGTAAGATTGATAATTTCAACACAATGGTGTTAAGAATTATATGTCTATATTTTGACCTTATTTGAGAAGGTGTATCGAGACATCCAGGCAAAGTAATGCCTTTTCAAAAAAAAAAATTTTCAAGAAGAAGTTGGAAAGAAATGAAACTAGTCTCATTTTGATCAATGACGAATGGCAATACTCCTCCATCATCTCAAGTGCACTAATGAAACTATGATCAAGATATTTAAACAATGTTATGCTAATAGTGAAGCTATCCTATTGTAAATTAAGCATAATAACACTACACAAAAATGACTTATGGAGAAAATTCTGCATAATAAGTTTAAACCAAAAGAGCTTTAAAATGGTGGTCTTAGCCCTCATATTTATAGATTTTTAAATGTAATCATAATCAACCATGACCATCTATCTTGAGATTAGGATGTGTTGTCATGAATTAATTCAATTTTTGATACTTAATCCATAAATATCCCTATTAATATTTGGAAGGGGTATTAAAGAGGCATGGGAGGCCTTAAACTTGATATTTATTCCATTTATGACTTATGGATACCACCCCATAGATGATGTCACCTGATGATGTAGATATTAGAAATGAATTTATAATTAATAAATATTTAATAAATTCCATGGAATTTCCACTTAATCTCTTGATTTGGATTAATTTTCCTAAGTGAGATTAATCAAGTTCTATACAATTCTTTGGAAATTGGTTGCCCATTTAATCAAACTAGTTAGAATGTCAGGTTATTGGGTCATAATTTGAATAGAGTATAATTAGAAGAATATTTTAGTTGTGTATGAACCAATATCCCATTTAAGACATTGTTGACATGAAATAACACATACATGTGTCGAGTGCTTCCAAATTAGAAGAATTCATTGGTTCAAAGTGTTAAATTACATTTTTTCCATTTTGACTCAAAATGATTTGGTAAAAGTTAATAATAATATAAAATGCATTGCCCCATTTAGGGATACATTAGCCTAAATTATCACTTGTATACAACAATCTTGAGCCATTTAGTGTGTTTAAGTTATTTTGGCCCAAATTATGTATTTGAGTGAATTTTGAGTAAGATTGACAATTTCAACACAATAGTGTTAGGAATTGGATGTCTACATCTTTCCCCTATTTGAGAAGGCGTAGCGAGACATCTAGGTAAGTCAATGCCTTTTCAAATAAAAGATTTGTCAAGAAGAATTTGGAATGAAATGACCCATGATGCCCCCTCAAGAGGACATGCAAGGATGAAAGAAAAGGCTGGATTCTCAAAAAGAGAGAGAAAGTGAAATTAACCCATGGATGAGATTATATCCATATTGAGATAATGCTTACATGCATTGATTCTCAATGATAAAAATACAATATAATATAATTGGCCCTAAGGTGGGGGGAAGTAGGAAGTATATAATCCAAAAATATAAGCAACACACTATGAACACACCTAAAAGAAGGGGCAAGCTACATGATTAGGGAATGATCAATCCCAAGACAAGTTGCATACTTTAAAATTTGCCAAAACAAGGGTAAAATCTATAGATCTTAGAATTAGAATAAAAAGGAAAGTGTTACTCCAGATAAAGGAAATAATAATGTGCCCTAGCATAGTAGATTTGATTGGTTGATGAAATAATTTTGCCCCATTAGGGCTGATTTTGATCACTGATAATTAAATTTTCCCCAGTAGAACTTATTTGATTGATTATTGGTTGAAATATTTTGCCCTAAGAGGGAAAATTGGTAAGCATATCTCAAGGATATAAACCAATGCATATATTAAATATGAATGGGTGTAAACATATATGCAATGATCTAATGACGGAAGCAACCATAAAAAACTAGGCATACAAAGATGTACAAAGTAATGAAAGAGATGAAAAGAAAAATAAATGTGGCCAAGCTAACTTGAGATATGTCATGTATCCAAACACTGCCTACATAGTCCATATGGACCTCGATACAATGTATTTCACTAAAAAGTAGGAGATAATGGAATGAGGAATGAATAAAAGAATAAAAATGGACCACTATTCGATTAGACACTATGCACATCTTGCATAGTGTCTTTCATGTAAGCCATTGGTATTTAATTTCATTGGTGCATTGAGAGATAATATTTAGAGTTACATTGACTTTTTAACTTGGGATCTAAAGCACTTGGTGCTTACTATATCAAATAAAAATTATGCATCATAAGTATGAATGACTTATAATGACATTATATTTCAATTATAATTAGTTGGTTTAAATGTGAATATTTATAACTAAGGATAATGATAATAACTATCAAGACCAGAGTTACAAATATTTACATTTAAACAGAAACAAAGAAAGAAAAATAATACATAAATGTAACCTAACTTAAAATCCATAAATGAATAATCAAGACTCAAATAGGAACAAGAATGTATAAAAGCAAAGCAAGAACAACCAAATAAATAATATGAAAGTAAGATATGAATAATCAAGCTTTATGTGTACTATCAAGATGTACTTTGAAAATAAAACCAAATAAAAATCCAAACACAATGTTAAACAAATCAAGTGTAATTAAAAACTAGACTAAAAGTGGGTAGAGAATGCATTTGAGCATAAAATAACAAATCAATACAATACAAGACAAAATAGTAACACAAAACACCAAGAATAAATAGGAAGAAACAATAGAGGAATAAAATAAACCAAAACTTGAAACAAAAATGAAGAGACAATGAATAAATAAAAATAACGAATCAAATAAACACACACAAACAAGAGTTAGTCATAATGTTAGTGAAAATATAAAATAATCATTCATGCACATGTAGTAGAGGCATTACTTTCTAAAACATTACAATAAGAACAAATGACACAAAGTTTCCCCCAAGTGATAGGGAAACAACAAGACAAAAAAATGGGGGGAAAAGAACAAAAGGAAGGGGGTGGATGAGTTGAATCCAAATTTAAAAGACAAGTGGATGTTGCCTATATATTCCCATGGATACAAGATCCAACATGAACTTTAGGCCAAATATAGTTCTCCTAGGAAATGGGATAGAAGAAAAGTGATGATAAGAAAAACATGCTTGATGTTGTAGAGGAAATAAGGAAATGGGCTTACAAAATGGTGAGAGCATTCGAAATTTAAAATGCTCAAAAAATAATAAGAGCATACATAAAAAGGGGGACTATGTTGATCTCAATGTGAATTCAACCCACACAAAATGAGGTGAAAAACTAATTAGGTCATAACAAGTTCATAAATAAAGGAAAATGATAAGTCAAATGCTAATAATAATAATGACCAACTAATGTGATAATTCATGATAAAAATGCATTTTTCCTAATTTTCCCATAGTTAGTTATAATTAGGAAACAACGTCATAATACTGATTTGCCTAAAGGTGGTTATAATCAGTAGTACTAAATAAAATATTGATTTTCCCATAGGTGGTTATAATCAATGATACCAAATATAATATAAATCAAAGATAACTTGGCATATCAACTATCACACTGCTTCCATAGACTGTCATTTAAACACATAATTCTTGAAAATCCTTAAACTAGATTGAAATCCCCATTTGAAAGGTGCAGGAAGAACCAAAAAAACCAATATCAAAAAGGTGTTGGGTAGGATGGCTAAAAATAAGCCTTGGTTAATAGTAAATACATGCTTTAATAAAATGGTATAAGTCATGGCATAAACAAAATTATAAGATGATACTTGGCTATAATGGCAATAAGGCTACCTCCAAATGATAATTAGCTCACAAAATAGTGAGAGTGTGTCTTAGTGTGCTTGTAAAATGGACAAAGTGTTCAAAATTAAAATTGTTCATAAAATAGTGAGAGCATGTCTTAGTGTGATGACAAAATGATGAGAGTGTTCAAACTTAAAAATTGCTCATAAAATGGTGAGAGTGTTCAAACATAAAAATTACTCATAAAATGATGAGAGCATGTCTTAGGGTGATAGAGTTGACCTCAATATAAATTGAGTGCTACCTACATAGTCCTGAAGGACCTCAAGTCAATGTAGTTCAAATTATATGGAAAATGGGACACAATGGTATAAGATTCCTAAAATGAAATGGTCTATAGGGTTGCCCCTAAGATATGAGGCAAGACAAATGGTAGGATAAATCAAAAATGAAAAATGGTTTTGCTTCTCCTATTGACATGAAGATGCACGTCCTAGTCAACATACAAGATAACTAGAATAATTAATCATAAAATTTTCTATCCCATACCATTTATATATATTTTCTCTTTCTATAACTTGCTACATATTTTGGACTCCAAAAATGTTGTTGTGATCTTCATTGGTCATTAATTTTATTTCCTTCAAACTTCAAGACAAGATATCTTTTTAGCCTTTATGAAGGAAAGTGTTGCCAAGAGGGATAAATAATGTTAGGTATATGATAAATGATATAATTTGGTAATGGATATGTGGATGATAATGGAATGTATAATTATTAGGTAACAAATGAAGATCAATCATTTCAGACACACACAATGTTGTTGATTTTGGATTTGACATAATTTTGATTTTGGTGGGGCTGAAGACTTCTAAATATTCTTTTGATATGACCACAAAATTTTTATATTGTTTGGTCTTGAGAGTAGATACCATATGATTATATTATAGATTAGAAGTTGTAAAATTTTTATCTTTGATAATGTCTTCATTAAGCAGTGAATAAATTATGTGATTAGTTATTGACACCTCGATGATGTTTTCACTAATGAATTTGTCTTGATTATCCCATAGAACCTCCAAGAATGTTTCCCTAAGGGATGTTAACATTTTACTTTGATTGTCTTCTAGCACCTTCAAAGAAGTTTCACTAAAATATGTTAAGTTTGAACTTAGAACGTCCCCTAATGCCTCTGAAAAGGTTTCACTAGGAGATTGTTCTTCTTCAGAATGAATGTAGTCTTGGTCCCCTAGATATTATGCACCTAATATGTCACCATGGATGCAATTCAACAAAGTATGATACTGTCAATCCCAATCAATGGTTGTGGGAGGTAGAATGTCAATATAATGGCTATGTTGGGTGGGGATAATGGGATGATGAAAGGCAACACAATCCTCATAGAAGATAATAGGAGAACTTATGTCAATGTTAAAGTAATCATCCTTAAAAATTGTA
Organism: Torreya grandis; assembly: GCA_037957365.1. Lineage (NCBI taxonomy): Eukaryota > Viridiplantae > Streptophyta > Pinopsida > Cupressales > Taxaceae > Torreya > Torreya grandis. The sequence goes on along the minus strand of JARHVA010001167.1, from coordinate 1,809,784 downwards.
GAAGGATCACAAATATATTCAAATTGATCCACAAGGAAAGTGTAGCCAATGTTGTAATAACCATGATAGTATGTTGATTCTGAAGCTGAGTTCAAATCAAGTGACTCTAAATCTAATGTTGAGACTAATAGTGATTCTAATTTTTATGTTAAATCTGATGTTAGTTCAAAAATGGAACCTGAGTCTAATTTTGATTCCTCATCTGATGTGGATGTTTTTATGATAATGTTTTATTGAATGTTGAATTTTGGATAAATAGTGACCTATGATGACATAATGGGATCTATAAAAATTGATTCATCTAGGAAGGGTTTAACATATAGTAGCTCATCTAGGTGAAGACCCTCAAAGAGAGGGAACTACTCGAGGGATGATTTGATAGAACTTAGCTTGTCAAAATGAGACTCCCCAATGAGTGAAAAAATATCAAGAGATAACTCTGCAAAGTATAGCTTTTCAAAGGGGTGAGACATTTTTAAAATAGGATAATGGTCAAAATAATTATTTTACCAAAGGTGGTTATAGTCATTAAGAATTGAGTCTATAAAGACTAGATCATTAGAGTGAGACTCCTTGATAATAGGTAAATGATCATAAGGTGATTCATCATAGGTTGACTCGTCACAAATAGGTGTCTCAATAATAAAATCATTGTCTCAGTTTACAATTGGTTACAAAATATTAATTCTAAACACATTTTGGTCCCCAAAATATGGTTCTTGAATTGGTACTAGTTGGTTTTATTGAGGATCAAATACTGGCATAGATTTTCTAAAGTGGGTAATGATTGGTACTAGATCAATGACACATGGTTCAACAATGGGCTCTCCAAAAAATAGACTATCAAATAAGGGATAAACAAAGACTGGTTCATCCAATTAACATTCCTCAATAATAGGTTCAACAGATAGAGGCGATGGGCCTAGAATGGTAATGATTGGACATTATAGAGCTTGGTTTCTAGCGCAATACAAAGGAGGAGAACCTAAAATGGTAAACTTTGAGCATTACAAAGCTTGGTTGTTCATACAAGATGAAAGATAAGGATAGCCTAAAATGGTAACCTTTGAGTGTTGTGGAGCTTGATCGCTCACACAAGCTAAAAGAGAAGGATAACCTATAATGGTAACCTTAAATCATTATGGAGTTTTGTTTCTCACATAATATGAAAGAGAAGGATAGCCTAAAATGATAACCTTCGAGCATTGCATATTTTGGTTGCTTTCACAAGTTGAAAGAGAAAGATAACCTAAAATGGTAACCTTTGAGCATTACAGAGCTTGATCACTTGCACAAGATAAAAGAGAAGGATAACCTATAATGGTAACCTTCAAGCATTATAGAATTTTATTGCTCACACAATATGAAAGATAAGGATAACCTATAATATTAATCTTTGAGCATTATGGAATTCGGTTTCTCGTACAAGCTAAAAGAGAAGGATAGCCTACAATGGTAACCTTCAAATGTTGAAAAGTTTGGTTGCTCATGCAAACCAAAGGAAAAAGATAGAGATGATGTACAAAAATCAGCATGAATTGGATTGGTGTTTAAATACTAGGCCTAAAAAGGGTGAAATCCTCAAACATGATGAAGTGCTCATTCCCATCATAAAAATCCTCTTCCTCGTAACTAGCGAATAAGAGACCCCATTGTGAGTATACCTTTGCATCATGTCTATAATATTTTTTTCTACATTTGCTAAGATCTGGAAAATGTTTTTCAAATATTTAACAAGGTGTGATTTTTATTTCTTCAAACAAATGACAAGGTAAAAAGAGACTATAATAAAAGAGAGGTGGCATAGTACCACATAATTAAAAAAAATGGTTACAAAATGACTCAACTTTGGTGGGTTGAAATCATCAAATTATAAGATGGTATGATAAATTTGAAACCTAAAGTGAAAGATAGCACAACAAACTTAGGTCAAATATACTTCAATACCATAAAATCTAGATACAACTATGATGATTTATAACTATAAACTTAGAAGTCTTTTTGATGAGGAAGGTAACAATACAAACTAAGAAGCTCAAGATGCAAAAACACACAAGAACTCCTAAGTATAAAACTAAAACCAAATGGGCAGCACAATGCCACCACATGGTAATAGGAAGTATAATTGGTTCTAAAACTTAAATCATGAGAAAAATTCAAGAAAACCTAAATTCAAAATGATCAAAAGGATGGTGAGTCTATATAATGACCTTCAACCCAAATGGTAAATTGCACCCAATAAATCAAACCAAGTACAAATAGGAAATTGATTAACATCTTGTCATATAAATTAGAAAGGTGTGATTTTAAATTTGAATTAAAAATGAAGGACTTAAATATTTTTATAAAATGGTTTAAACTCAAATAAACATCATAACAACATTGTTTAGATAATACAAACACAATGTTTGAAATGAGGATTTGAACAAGGCAAAAGGTGACTTTGATTTCATAAGTGTAACGCCTCCTTATTCAAATAAAATGGTGGATAATAAATGTATTTGGTTGATGTGTTTTGATTTTAAAACAAGTTTTAGACTTAATAAGACCAAGCAAGTAAAGGAAAAGTGACAAAATACAACTAAGTATAACGTCCAAAGTCCTAAAACTGACAAGGTTGCTTCATATCATTAAATTTCATATATATACATGATCTTAGGAGGATTTTAAGTGTTAATCCAAAAATAAATGCACTTGAAATAGCAGGGTTTTTACAACCCCCTTCTCCCAAGAGATTGTATGGTGACATGGAACTTTGAGCTACTTGACCTGCATTAACAATATGTTCATGGCAAGTGGGGTTATTCTAAAACTTCTAAATGGTCCTAAGTGTGGTTAACACTAAATATGCTCACATCAATTGAGTTCATACCAAATAACTTACTATGCAAGGGTCTATTCTTTTACATAGTGATTTCATCTCTGTACTTCTTAGTAGAATCCCCTAATTAGCCAGACCTGACTCATGTCTTCATTATGATTAGAGAGGCTAACCGTTCAACCCCCTTTAAATTATAGTATACATGCCCTAATTTATATACCCCACCATGGAGTGGGGTTGGTATGATGTTGGGAGATGAAACCCCAAGTCAATGAACCCCTAAAAAGCTCATGAGGAGGCTATGATCTCCTGCTCACCAGCCAAGTTACATAAAATAAATGACCAAGTGAAAAGACTTTAAAGATTATGTTTTGATAACCTAAACCATACATATTTGGGGAAAGCCTTAACAACATTACTTTCACACCTTGGACAAGGCACAATTTTCAAGTAAAGATGGATTTTGGTCACTCAAGTTCCTTAAAGGGGTTAGGGGAGAGCATACGTGCATCCTTCATTTTGCAAAAAATAAACAAGTATAAAATATCTAGCATAAAACAAATAATTATTTACTTTAATGCACAAAATGAAAGTGTTTGTGAAATTTATATCCCCTTGGCCTTAGTTAAAAACTTGGAAAATTTTCATAAAACAATCAAGTGTAAAAACCTCTAAACCCTTTTTAAGCACCAAATGATAAGTTTAAGACTTAAACAATTTCAAACTTGTGTTTTTATCCAACATGTGACCTATAATTTTTAGAGGGTTCATGTCTACATTGAAGCACAAATATTAATGTGAAAGGCAAGATATTAAAACTTGCTCTCTATTTTTGTTACATAGAAATTGACATCAAGCCATAGAGATCAATGTTTATTATAATAAAACTAATGTTAGTTATAACAAAATTGATGTCTTTCTACTCAAAAATAATGTTGATTACCTATAAACCAGTAGGTAAAAAACAATTTTTTTTTAAATGTTTTTTAGCCCAAATAAGTATAAAAACTCTAGATAACCTCTAGATCCTGCAACAAAATGATTATATAGAGAGCATGCAAGTTCTTAAAATCCAAAATAAAAATTAAGTGTTTCAAGAAAATTGTGAAAATATTCCCTCCTACCATGATTTTCCCTTCACATGGGAATCGATTTCAGTTAGGATAGGATCATTGTTGATTATAGAAAACCAATACCAATCACTGTGCAAACTATGTGTCAATAAAAAAACAAAAACATGGTAAAAATAATGATAAAATTGATTTTTAGATATTTTTAAGCATTATTTAGAAAATCTAAGAGTGTTAAACTATTCTCCTTGCTTGTATGGGGTGCATGGTCCCACCGAGTGTGCCAAGATGTAGAGATGAAATATAAAGTGAGTTAGATCAAGCATTAGTCAAGAAAAATCAATAAGTGCATAAATAACATAACTAACTAAGCCAACTCCATCAACAGGGTTTGTACATTAAAATTAAGAACTATTGAAAGAAAATATATACCAACAAACTTCCCAAGAGCATCCCACCTCCAAATGCAGCTCAAAACATGAATTTTCCCCTTGATTTGGTGCTCAAGTTGATGAATGGCAATGCTCCTCCATCATCTCAAGTACACCAATGAGACTTGGATCATGATGTTTGGTCAATATTATGCCAATAGTGAAGCTATCCTATTGCAAATTAAGCATAATAACACTACACAAAAATGACTTGTGTAAATAATTTTTCATAACAAGTTTAAACCAAAAGAACTTAAAAATATTGGTCTTAGCCCTCCTATTTATAGATTTTTGAAATTGATCAGAATAAACCATGGCCATCCATCTTGAGATCAAGATGTGTGGCCATTAATTAATTCAATTTTGGAGACCTAATCCTTAAATATTCTTATTAATATCAAGAATAAAGGGGCATTAAAGAGGTATGGGAGGCCTTAAACCTAATATTTGTTCCATTTATGGCTTATAGATGCCACCCCATAGATGATGTCACCTGATGATGTAGATATTAGAAATGAATTTCCAATTAATAAATCTTCAATAACTTCCATAAAATTTCCATTTAAACTCTTGATTTGGATTAATTTGCCTAAGTGAGATTAATCATGTTTTATACAATTCTTTGGAAATTGGTTGCCCATTTAATCAAACTGGTCAAAATGTCAAGTTATCAGGTCATAATTTGACTAGATTATAATTAGAAGAAGGTGTGAGTTTCATACGGACCAAGAATCCATTTAGGACACTATTGACACAAAATAGCACATGTACATATCGTGTGCTTCTGAATTGGGAGAATTCATTGGTTCAGAGCGTCAGATTGCATTTTTACCATTTTAACTTGAAATGATTTGGGAAAATTAATAATCACATAAAATTCATTGCCCAATTTAGGGATACAATAGCCTGAATCATCACTTATATATGACAAGCTTAAAACATTTAGCACGTTTAAGTGATTTTGCCCCAAATTATATGTTTGAATGAATTTCAAGTAAGATTGATAATTTTAGCATAATGGTGGTGAGAATTGGATGTCTACAAAGTGAACTAGGAGAATCTATTCTAAATGGGCCAAATAATATATATAAACAACCAGTATGAAAAGTAGTGGAAAATATATGTATAGACTCGATACCAGAGCTAAAAACCATAGGTGACTACTAGAAGCAACAATAAATTTTAGAATATGTCCAACTATTGCAAGATTACCAAGATACATTCCCTGCTAATTTTTTAGAATTCAATGGTGTATACCTCCCATGGGGGGAGAGGCACATATAACTCAAATAATGTGTATGGCTTATAAATACGTTCCCATAAAAAATAAATCTCAATATGAAGCTCGAACTCAAGACTAAAATTGACCAGATGCAAGAAATAGGGATCAACTATCTGATAGATAAATTAGGTTGGGTAAGTCTATTGGTGGTTCAACCAAAGAATTCTTGTGAGATCCAAACCTATGGTGATTAAAAATCACTAAATTATGCCTATGTTAATGACACATTTATGATTCCTTTCATAGATGAAGTTATTGAATTGGTCTCAAGACATGAAGTATATTCTATCATAAATGGCTTTAGTAGATATCATTATATTTTGGCCATAGCAAAACTAAAAATAAAGACCAATTTTACAATAGAGTGTGGTTTCTTTTTATATAATTTAATTCTTTTTGGTCTTAAAAATTCCCCTACTATTTTTAAAGAGTTGTAGTCATTATGTTCAAGGACTTCATACATGACTTTATAGAAGTTTATTTGGATAGTTAGGTTGTGTTCTCCATATTAATATATCACCTTTTCAAGCTAAAACTTATTTTATAAATATTCTGAGATCTATGCATAACTCTGAATTCAAGTAAGTTTTCATTTTTTACACATTTTGGTGTTCTATTGGGACATGTAATATGTAATGCTTATATTCTAGATGACCAATTCAAAATCATAGTCATTGTGGGATTGCCACCTCTTGTTAGTTCTTCTAAAGTGTGATCATTATTGGGGCACATTAGGTATTATTTCAAGTTCATCAAGGGGTATGAAACTATGTCCACTCTATTAAAGATACTAATATGCAAGGATACAAAGTTTGAATTGACTGATAAATATCAAGTAACCTTTATAGATTTTAATTAGAGATTAGTAACAACCCCTGTATTAGTATTTTTGAAATGGAATAAGCTCATTTATGTCCATGTGGATGCTTTAATAACCATAGTGGGATATACATTATCCCAACCTAGATATTAGGTCTTAGACCATCTAATTCACTTCGTAAGTAGGAAGTTTTTAGAGACAGATAAGTAAAGTACTAAACTACTACTGAACAAGAAGCTCTAGCTATGGTGTTTCTCTATGAAATGTTAGGCATTATCTTTTAGATAGACCATTTGAATTATTTATATACCACCAAGATATATGATAGTTGGTGAATAATCCCATGTTATGAGGATGAATATCTAAGTGGTTAATGATATGTTAGGAATTCCAGTTTAAAATCAATGTCAAGCTAGGATGAGAAAACATGGGAATGGATCATCTCAACCACATAAATAATGGATAAGAACCATAATAATTACAAAATGTGTCACCATATGCTCATTTATTTATAATATTTGTGATCCCATATAATATGGATGACATCCAACTATATGGAATAAGAGGTTTTTCTAGCATATTATGTCAAAAAAGACAAAAAATAGTTCATCACATAAGCAATGCCATTCAATATTATCAATGGGGTTATTTATAATATGGGTAAGGATGATTTGTTATGCAAAGTAGCCTTGGATCATGAGATATCATAGTTTCTATAATAATCATATTAGGATGTCATAAGACAACATTCATAGGATAATATACTATGATGAAGACACTAAAAAATGGTTTGTGTTGGCCTACTTTGTTTTAAGATGCACACAAATTCAAAAAAAAATTATGACATTTGTTAATGATTAGGAAGACCAAACCAAAGGGATAAAATTACTTTAAACCTAATCCTAGTAGTGCAACCATTTGAACAATGGATAATTGATTTTTATGGTGTATTGATCCACCTATCAAACACATTCATGCCATATATATAATCACTATGATTAATTATTTCACAAAATGGTAGAATATTTTGGGACAAAGTTGTAATGCCAAAGACAGATATATTTTTGTATGAGAACATCATAACTAGATTTCATACCATAAGAGCATGACTTATTATCCTCAATCCAATGGGAAAGTAGAAGCATCAAACAAATTCCTTGAGAAGATGCTTATGAAAAATTATAATATGCATAGCAATGTCTAGGAGGATAGAATTCCTATGATCCTATGGTCATACAGGACCAACCATAAATGTGTGATAGGATTCACTCCTTTTCAATTGGTCTTTATAATGAAAGAAATGATGCTAATGGAATACATAATTCCTAGTCTACAAATTTCATTAATAATGCAATTGGGAGATTATAACTCTCTTAGAGAAAAGTTGTGGATATAATTCACATGGAATAAACTAGATAGATAGTAAGTTAGATGCAATAAAGAAACAAAAAGAACCAAAAGGCATGACATGATCATAATCTATGATTAAATGAATTATACCCTGAATAGATAGTATTTTTATATAATAGTAGATTTTGGTCACATCTAGGGAAGTTACACATTTAGTGGAAAGGACCATATGTTATCTATGAATTATCACAATAATGAACTATAGTTATCAGGAACCTTCAGTGAACCTTCCTTTTGAGATGAGTAAATGGTCTTAGGCTTAATCCTTATCATCATTGATCTCTCTAAATCTCTTACTGAAAATAGAGTGGGCATTGAGTAGCACCATGTAGTTAGGAATTATGTTTATTTTACAAATTTTCATGTGTTTTTTCAGGTTTTTAGTGTATTTGTGTTTTGTATGATATTTAGAATATATTATAAAACTCAAAGTTACAAAATAATTAAAATACACAAATCAGTCAACCCTTAAGTCAACAAAATAGGTTTGGGAATGAATTGTTGATGAAAATGTATGGAGGAGATCTACCAAGTGGTAACTTTTTATAATCCAAATTTTTACCCTAAATAAGTCAAATAGACCTTCTCAAATTTGGGATAACCTAGAACTATCTCTAATTATATGTATATTTCTATAAGAGATCAATCTCTAGATTATAGGCAAGCTCCCTTGATCTAACTATTTAGGCTCTCAACTACACCAGACTAATCACTTATTGGGGTTGAAAATGGAAAAAGTAAACATGAAAGCAACCTATATTAATGGACGTGGTACACCAAATATATCTCCACAAACATACTTAAAACTTGCATTATGAAGGCAGATTACCAAAACTGATCTCAACTCAAGGTTCTTCTAGCATAAGTGTTTCTACATGGAGGTAGATTGTTATTCATTTTTGAAGGTGGGTGAATATGAGGTTTAATCTCAGACACTACTAATCTCTCTTTACACTTCAAATACACCTAACCAATAGTTACACTTCATGAGACCTATTAGAGGAAGTATCATTTATACAATGAATATAAGAGTAGAATGGAAACAAGTTGAAAACAATCATCACTTGTCATCCAAATGGACTACTTGACATTCTTAGGCAAGAAATTTTAGAGAACTAAACTATCTTGATAACTTTATTCAAAGGTAAAACAAGATGTCAAATCATCAAGGCTTCACCATAACAATTGTGGATAGTTTATAATTCCAAAATGGCTTCAATATATAGAGCAATGGAAGAAGAGAGAGAAAGAGTGAAATTGAAGAGTCATAATTCCTAGTGTCAAGTCTTGAAGACTAGTTAAAATGCAAGAATAAGATTTTTTTTAAATGTCATGAAGTTCTCTTAAATAAGTGTCGATCACAAACATGAAATATTCTTGAAGTTGGCATGTGGACACTTCATTATCCTTATTGAGATTTCCCCTATTGATTAGGATTTCACTAACTATCCATAACTAATTTGTAAGTCATTGACACATATGTCTTTACTTTAGAAGGTGGAAACATGATTGGTTTAGGTCATTATACACCCTTCAACTAATGATCTTCTCTTTGACACTTATTATTTTCTTGTAGTCACTCACTAGCCCTCTAGACCTATACTTTCATACTTGTCACTTAGGTGACTTGCACACACTCAATGATATTCATTGAAAAAATGTGAGACACATCATCAAAACCTCTTTGTATTTTATTCTATCAAGTAGACCTCAATAATATTCAATATCACACTCCTCATCTCCAACTTGGCAGTTATGTTGCTTCTCATTATTATATCCACGACTGTATGCAATAACCAATTTATAAAAGGATTATCCATACATGATTGAGGTAATAATTGGGTTTGAAGATTTAGAATACATCTCCACACACCTTCCACCATAGGTTTCCCTCATATTTTCCCTTTTGTACCTTTAAATCACATGAAACCCTATAAAAAAACATAGAATTTGACTCATCGGTACAAGTGATGGTATGGAAAAATTAAGTGGTATGGATATTAAGAGAGTCCCAAGTAGGTCCAAGTCAATTTCCAAGTCAATCAACCCATTATAGATGCATTACTCTTCATATCTTTCTAATTGGGTTCTTATGAGGGTTTTATGTCATTTAGGTTATTAACAATGATTCATAAAGGTTAATCCATTAATCTTTGAACCAATTACAATTAGTTAAATTATATCATACCCCCTAAAATATCCCTAAGTTCTCAATATCCCATCCATCTCATCTATACAGATGTGAGTGAAAGAAGTTGGCTCTTGAGTTCTTAATATGCACTATGGACACCCATCAGACAAATTAAGGCCAACAATGGCCAATCTAAGTTTTTATATAAAAATAATTGAGTATAATCAACCCTAAAATCTCCCATAAATCCTCTCAAATTTATTTTGGATATCACATAATCCTATGAATTTAATTTGGAAGCTTGAGGTTCATGTCCAATTCTTAGGCCTAGTAGGCATAGACTGGTTTTCAAAGTATGTGACCACTTATGAGTAGTGATGGTGAATTTTGGGATTTATTAACTTTTATTAATATCTAATTCAACCCTACACATAATATTATATTCATTCAAGGCTCTACCATTCTTATTTTCACCATCAACGTATTAGGTATGCAGATTGCCTTGCTTATGAAGTGCCTCAAGTCTGAGACAAAATAGTGATCACCTCCACTATTGTTTTGAACTAAAGGAGACCATGAAGGTATTTTTAAATTAATTATGACCTTATTTACCACAATCCCTAACCACACTTTTGGAGGCCTTAATACCTCAAATTCTCAAAACTAGCTTCTAGGTTTGTAACTATGTACATGGTTTTAATAGGGCTTAAGCACTTTTAGCTATGATTGTATTTATTCATCCTTGCCTTTATGAATCACATTTAAGTGTGATTTTATCTCTCTAAGAGTGATTTAAACATGTTCATTTTTATTTTACACCTTTGCCTATCTTCTAAACATGCATCCTTCATTAGCTTAGGCTAATCTATGTATGAGTCAAACTATAGGTGTTCATTAGGTAAACCAAAGGATTCGTGTAGGTGATTATACATGTTTGATAATTATGTTACATGATTTTTATTTCTCCTAAGTTCACTAGGACCATCTCACACTTAAATGGACTCATTTCTACCTTGACACCATGCCCTTATCCCTTACCATCAATGTACTATAGGTGGGCAACTTGTATTACTCCAAGTTCATTTTGGCCTAATGGAACTGTATTTATCTAAGGGTTTCCATTAGGATTTTGAATGAGTTGAAAACCCATTCTACCATCATATTCTCTTTATTTGAAAACCTCCTCTTGTATCAATATGTTATCTATAGGCTTAGGCTATAAGAATGAAGCCATTAAACTTACCTAGACCTCACAAACTTCTACCATGAGATGAAACTATATGGAGAAAAATATCTTTTTTTGAAAATTTAAGGTAAACCTTCCCATTTGAAACTTTCTTCAACTTAACACCTTTCCATCTAATTTGAGGTCTGAATATGTCTGACCATCTCAACAAGTAGATATAAAATCCATCTTGTGATTAGATCCATAATTCCTGCTTCTTGAATCTCTTTCCACTTTCTCACTATCTCAAGCCTCTGTGGTATTCTCATTTGAATAAAACTAGGTAAGAATAATGGTATGAGGACTTTTTATTCACTTACAATTATGTAACCCCTTATTTAGTCTTCTTATTTGGTCTTGATGAGTTGATGAACCCTGAATGACTTGAGAACTCCATTCAAGTCTTGAAATCATACACAACCTATCTCTTAGGTTTCAGATAGTCCTACAATTATCTATACATACCTATAGATGATTTTAGGTGACTATGCACATTAGGACTCTAATTAGTCCTTAGTGTTTGAGATCCCAATCTCAATCAACCTCTATATCTTGCAATTAATAATCTAACCAACCATGCTTTGAGTGGTTGAAAATAAGTATACTATTCTTGACCTGAATCCACTCATAGAATGACAAAATTTGCAACTCTCAAACACTTTTCTATAAACCATTGGTATTTTCTTCTAGCATAAGGAGATGGTTATGCCTATCTTTCCATGACCACACATGCCAAAATAGGTTAAATCTAACATGAAATAGGTGGATATATTCTGAAAAACTACATATACTACTTGGTTCACACAAACCAATCACCAAAGTATAATTAGATGAGAAAAATCAAGTTATTGGGGTTGAACAGGTAGTTTGGAGGTAATAATAATATTAATTATTGTTCATACATCATATAAAAATAATATTGAAAATATGGCCATGAAATGAAATCTCAAAAGGACCCCTAGCATCACCAAGTGCATTCACTCCAACTCTTCTTCTCCAATCCATACCAAATTAAACCCGTTGACCCTTTTTGATGTTGGAAATATTGTCATTGATGTCAAAGGTTTAGTATTATTGGTGATAAAGGCCCCATTGCATTTAATGTTATTTATCTTGGCTAATATGAGTTAATATTTATTTAATATTAACAAATATATTTTTGGTTGCATATGAGACAAAATAAGGGCCCATGGAGAAGTTGAAGAGTCACGAGATAAAGACAAAAGAAAGATGGGATGCATTTTCCCATGAAGAGTCATCTTGGGGAATACCAAGAGTCACCAAGTGAAGACAAAAGAGTAAAGGGTGAATCTCTCATGAAGGGACACTTTGAGGAATACGAAAAGTCACCAAAGATAAGGACAAAAGTGGGAAAGACATTTTTGGTCATGAAGGGTCACCACATGACTTTTCAAATGCTTGGATATGAAGGGTCATCCAAGATTGGCACCATTTTCCATGATAATTGAAAGGTCACAAAGGGGGAATGCCAAAGGTCATTTGGAAAGCTATAAATAAAGGCTTGAGTAGCCATTTGTAATATGGATGTGAGAGGTTGATTTGATATTGTAATATCTAGCTTAGAAGATCAATTATGAGAGATGATTTGTATTTGTTATATCTAGCTTAGAAGAGCAAAAGTGAGAGAGAGGAAGGAGATGCTGTATTGATCTATCATTTGTTGAGATAGCAACATTGAGAGATAGGTGTGTGGTATACACAAAGGGGTTGGTGCTCCTATGGGTTGGTGCTCACGAATTGTTGTTGAGTTGGTTCTTGGCAAAGGGGTTGGTGCTCACAAATTGTTGCTGGGTTGGTGATCGGCAAAGGGGTTAGTGCTCTTGTGGGTTGGTGCTCACGAACAGGTGTTGGGTTGGTGCTCGGCAAAGGGGTTTGAAGCTCCTGTGGGTTGGTGCTCATGAATTATAGCTGAGGTTTGTACTTGGCAAAGGGGTATGGTGCTCTTGTGGGGTTGTTGTCATGAATATATTTGAGATTGATTCTCATTGGTTTTTCCCACATTGGGTTTCCACGTTATATCTGGTGTCTCTCTCTATCTTGTGTGGATGTTTATTGTTTGAGTTTTATTGCATATCTTGAATGTTTGATTAAGTGTAATTTGGTTAAAGCAAAGATTTATAAGATATATAATATATTGATTCACCCCCCCTCTCAGTATATTCTATGCTTAATAATTGGTATCAAAGTAGGTTCCTTTTTGAAAAGTTTTACAACTTGAAGGTAGATCGGGAAAGCACGATGGCTGGGTCACAGGAAGGATTTTATACAAATAAGGCACCTTTGTTTGATGGGATGAATTATGCTTTTTGGAGCATGAGAATGAAGGTTTATTTGATGGCCCTTGGATTCGACATATGGAAATCAGTGGTGGAGGAATATGAAGAGCCATAGACATCTACAATTACTCCAGTAGAAAAGAAGGCAAGTGAATGTAATGCTAAAGCTTTAAATGCTATTTTATGTGGTTTATGTGAATCTGAATTTGTTAAAGTTATGCAATGTAAATCTGCTCATGAAACTTGGGTAAAACTTGAGAATATTTACAAAGGTGATGGAAAGGTTCAGCAAGCTAAGTTGCAGACTTTTAGAAGGCAATTTGAAAATTTGAAGATGAAAGAAGAAGAAGATATAGCAAGTTATCTCTTGCAAGTTGATCAGATAGTAAATCATATTCAAGGTCATGGAGAAACATTGGAAGAGTCAATAGTGGTGCAAAAGGTTTTGAGATCTCTACCAATGAGATATGATGCAAAGGTTTCATCAATTGAGGAGATGAAAAATTTAGCCAAGCTGAATATGGATGAGCTTCATGGTATTCTCACGGCATATGAGATGCAGACAGATCAAGATAAACCCTCAAAGAGAGAAGCAGCTTTCAAGACATCAAAGAAGGAGAAAGCTAAGATTCAAGAATCAAGTGATAGTTCTAGTGATGATGAAGATGACAACGAAGCACTTTTCATTCATAGGCCAAAAAGAAGAATAGGTAAATATCAAGGAAAATTACCTTTTAAATGTTTTAATTGTGGAAAGATTGGACATTTTTTAGCTAGATGCCCAGATAAGGTTAAAGATGATGAAGAATAAAAGCCTACATACAAGAAGAATTTCAAAGGAAAATCTAAGAAGGGATTTGATAAGAAGAGCCTATATTCTAAAGATCCTAGTTCAGGCAAAGATAGTGGAGTCAGTGATTCAGAAGAAGAAGAGATTATATTCATGGCCATACATGATCAAGAAGAAGAAGAGGAGGAACCTGAAGTAGATATGGAAGGAGAACTCAATTGTGCCCTAGAAGAGTTAGAAGCTGTTCAGAAGAAGAATCAAAGTTAAAGCACTAGATCGAGAAAAATGAACAAGAGTCAAAGGAAATGATTGAAGATCTACAAGCACACTTTGAAGAAGCCAAGAAGAATGAAGAAGATCTCAAAGCACAGTTGGAAATAGCAAGAAAAGATTGTGAAAGGTATGTTATTGAAATTGCCTCTTTAAAAGAAGATATTAAGAAAGCAGTCAGTGATAAAGTAATTAGTGATTCAAAATTTGAAGATAACACTAACATGTTGAATAAGATATTGGAAAGTCAAAAATCATATTCAGATAAGATAGGGGTTGGTTTTGAAAAGAAAAAGAGCTATGCTGAAGCTCTGACACAAGAGGAAATAGAAAGGGGAGAAGTGAAGAATACAGAGGACATTCCAAACAGAGAAGGCTAGAAGGAATAAAGCTATAAAAGGCAATCAGGTCAGAGATATATAGACAGGTCTTATTTTTATGGCTATTATTTTTATTGTAATGGATATGGTCATATGAAAGTAGAATGTAGAAAAAGAGCTAACAATTTCAAAAATAAGGAGAAGGAAATTCAAGTAGAGTCAAGCAGAAGCCACAACTCTTTTGCTCCTCTATCAAGTGTTAATGAAGAGACCATAGTATGATACAAGTGCAACAACTTTGAACACATAGCTCGATATTGCAGAAGCATGTTCGAGTCAGTCAAGAAGGATTAGAGGTTAAAAGCTCCATTCATCAAGAAGAAGGATCAGAGTTTCAAAGCTCCATTCATCAGGGAGAAGGTTCAGACATGTTCATGGCAGAAGAAACAACATGAAAATTCTATGATGGTGCAGACAGCTCTGCATGTGGGAGGTAAAGATCAGCCATGGTTAATTGATAGCGGATGTTCAAGGCATATGATAGGTGATAAAAGTAAGTTCATTTATCTAAAAAAGATAAATGGTGGTACAGTGAGATTCGGAGATAAAACCACTACTAGGATAGCCAAAAAAGGTACTTTGAGTTTGGATTATGGTAGAACTAAGACTAAAAATGTTTTGCATGTACAAGGTCTTAAGCATAATCTGTTGAGTGTTAGTCAAATTTGTGATCAAGGATACACATTAAGGTTTCATGCTGAAGGCTGTGAGATTAGAAGAAAAGATTCAAATGAGTTGATTGCAGATGCTCAAAGGATAGGGAACAATGTATATGTTTTGTCAGATATCTTATCAAAGGCACGATCAAAGGATACATTCAAAGATTGTTGGGAGTAATTTCTATTACTTCCTACCATTGATGTTTAGTATCAAGTGAGGGGGAGCTAAGTGTTAGCTCTAGGTAGGCCCTTTGCCATTGATGTCAAAGGGGGAGAATAAAAGGTATAGGTACATGTGCAAAAAATAGGTACAGAGAACAGGTACAGGTTGCTACAGTAAGGGTGAGTTACTGTATGTTTTCAGATGATAGTATGTGTAGGTGACACGATATGGTAGTTTCAAGATTGAGGTTGCCATCAATGACAAAGGGGGAGATTGTTGGAAATATTTTCATTGATGTCAAAGGTTTAGTATTATTGGTGATAAAGGCCCAATTGCATTTAATGTTATTTATCTTGGCTAATATGAGTTAATATTTATTTAATATTAACGAATATATTTTTGGTTGCATATGAGACAAAATAAGGGCCCATGGAGAAGTTGAAGAGTCACGGGATAAAGACAAAAGAAGGATGGGATGCATTTTCCCATGAAGAGTCATCTTGGGGAATACCAAGAGTCACCAAGTGAAGACAAAAGAGTAAAGGGTGAATTTCTCATGAAGGGACACTTTGAGGAATACGAAAAGTCACCAAAGATAAGGACAAAAGTGGGAAAGACGTTTTTGGTCATGAAAGGTCACCACATGACTTTTCAAATGCTTGGATATGAAGGGTCATCCAAGATTGGCACCATTTTCCATGAGAATTGAAAGGTCACAAAGGGGGAAGGCCAAAGTTCATTTGGAAAGCTATAAATAAAGGCTTGAGTAGCCATTTTTAATATGGATGTGAGAGGTTGATTTGATATTTTAATATCTAGCTTAGAAGATCAATTATGAGAGATGATTTGTATTTGTTATATCTAGCTTAGAAGAGCAAAAGTGAGAGAGAGGAAGGAGATGTTGTATTGATCTATCATTTGTTGAGATAGCAACATTGAGAGATAGGTGTGTGGTATACACAAAGGGGTTGGTGCTCCTGTGGGTTGGTGCTCATGAATTTTTGTTGAGTTGGTGCTTGGAAAAGGGGTTGGTGCTCCTGTGGGTTGGTGCTCATGAATTTTTGTTGGGTTGGTGCTTGGCAAAGGGGTTGGTGCTCCTATGGGTTGGTGCTCGGCAAAGGGGTTTGAAGATCCTGTGGGTTGGTGCTCATGAATTATAGCTGAGGTTTGTACTTGTCAAAGGGGTATGGTGCTCCTGTGGGGTTGTTCTCATGAATATATTTGAGATTGATTCTCCATGGTTTTTCCCACATTGGGCTTCCACGTTATATCTGGTGTCTTTCTCTATCTTGTGTGGATGTTTATTGTTTGAGTTTTATTGCATATCTTGAATGTTTGATTAAGTGGAATTTGGTTAAAGGAAAGATTTATAAGATATATAATATACTGATTCACCCCCCCCTCTCAGTAAATTCCATGCTTAACATTTGACCTATCCAAGAGAGTGATAGGAGAGAGGAATTAGTTTTCACCAATTTTGGATCTATTTAAACTACCTAAGCCTATAAATTACCTATGGGGATATCAAGACACCTTCTTGAAGCATTCACATGTTCCATATGAGTCACTTCAATCTGAACAAGCATCTAAAACTAACTTTTTGTAGATATTCTTCTTATTTTATATGTTAGACTTGCCAAATTTTAGTTTCAAATATTTATCTAACCTTATTTTATAGTAATTACATTAGATTGTATCTTTAAAAATGTGTCCTTTTATGAAAAATTGTACAATTCCTTAAAATGACCAACAAGGTGGCATAAAAGGACATTAGACAAATGGACAAGTATGACAAAGGTTAGAACCCTCAAACTATGTCTTGACCTCATTTAGGACCATGGTGACCATTTTAAAATCTAGAAGGACCCTATGGAAAGTTTGAACATGTAGGTGGTTAACCCAATTTGGCTTAGGGTGAAATTTTGGTCAACGGTAATTACCAAGATATTTAATGGCAATGCACTTTAAATATTGCATCAATCCCAAAATAGATGGATGTGTCAAATTTAAGTAATGAATATAAATTAAATTATTTATAAGTGAAAGGGTGGCACTCCACATGACCAAATGTCATCAAATGTAATAATGAATCTATCCATCAAAATGCCAAGGTCACATCACAATAAGTGATGGAATTCAAATCAGAAAGAATAATGACACAAAAACAAATTAGTAAATTTAATGCAAACGGTCAAATGAGTGGGGAAAGGGAAATATATAAATTTAAGGGCATAAATTGGAAGACACATTGAAGTAAATGAGAACTCTCTATGATCCAATTTTTAGTGACTTGTTTGAGCAAATCTTGCAAGGTGATTTCACTACAGATTTTATAAAATGGATAGATCTCAACTACTCATCCCACTGACCAATTTTCAAAGGGAATATATGAGGATTGGGTTCTCACTCAGTCATACCAAATATCATCAATGTGACCCCTTCAATTTCATTGATTTAACCAAGACTATATTATTATCTCAAATAGAAGTCATAGATTCACAACTAGGATACCTAGCCATATTGGATAGGTTTTGAGGTTTGGATGTAGAATGCCCAAAAAATCTCCCCACCTTTGTCTAATTAATTTAATTAATGATGACTCTCCTAAGTTTACATAATGAAGGGGTCATATAATTATTGAAATATGTTACCATCCACATCAATATAACCACAATGGTGTAGGTGACTTAGATTCTAGCAATAGGAAAGTCCTTGGTGCATTACAAAACCAAGTTTCCTCTAATCCATTCAAACATCTAAGATAAATATGGATGACCATCCATATGCATTCCACTTGATTCAATTGATGATGTCATAGTGTAGCTCCTAGTATAATTCATCACCAAGAGATATTAAAAAACAACAAAAAGTGATAGGCAAGAAAACTAAGGGGGTCATCAACATAGGATATTGCATGATACAACTTGATGAGGATTTCAATTGGATATATTTTTGGTAACATATTTTATTACCAACATTGATAAGGTTCTCACAAATATATCACAAACCTTTTAATACCATTTTATGGTATTGTTGATTTACTTTACATAATGGAAATATCACAATGGCCCCATCTCACCTAATGTATAATATTGGCTTAATACTAATTTTTTGAATTATACATGGACTAAAATAGGACAATACTATGTGCAGCTTGGTTGTTTCAACCAATGGTGGAATGAAGTTTAAGGACTTATTATTTCACACCCTTAAGTGCCTACTGATATTTTTTAGTACTTACGACCACTAACCATGGTCACTAAACTTCATAATGGGATTTAAATCTGAATCCACAAAATTAAAAATTCACCAATCATATCACTTTCTTTATTCCTCACCATGTTAGACACACAAGCGTAGGTCTTAATGAAAAAAGATATGGTTGCATGATCAATGCAACTATTATGATATATGCCTCCCAGAAGATTAGCCATTATTAAAATGATAAGGGAAGTATATATTAAATATTAATCATAACCAAGACCATCTACATCATCATCACAAGCACTCATATAAAAAATAAATCTCTAGCTCGTAGAGCATCACCATTGAAGAAGAAAATTTTTAGTGCAAACACATGGTTGAGTGACAAGATCATGTCAAATATTGCCAAAAAATAAGCTCTATCACAATTATGGGTCATTTTGGAGGAGGTATATAAATCCATGTTATAGGATATCAATAAGGACACCTATGATGAGGAGTAGAAATAATTTTTCTTATAGAAAGTAGTGCTCACCCACCATCTATGCAAAAATGTGCCAATTATAATTCTATTCCAAATACCTAAATCTCCATAGTCCATCATTATGGACATGGTCATAGAAGAGGAAGAAATAAAATGTAGAATGGCATCAATTTTATAAAAAGTAACATCATGCTCAAGATACTCAACTACAGTGATAATACCACCATAGATGACCGAACAATAAATAAGGATGGAGTAAAAAATAGCATAATAAGGAAGTACCTAACAATATTTAAAATTTAGGTCATGTAATCATAAAATTTCAATGACATATCCTATATCCATCAAAAACATGTGCACCTTTATCACAGTGCAAGATGTTACAGAGGAAGAATCAAAAAATGAATAAGTAGCATAGTAGCAATTGAATATGCAAACCCAAAAATATAAGTGTAAGAAGCAAATGTTAGTTCTACCTGCTCATCCAAATATGTTAGTAATCAAGCATAGAGTGGTCATGTCACCATCCCCTTCTACTTATCTACATTTTTCCCCTCCACATTCACTCTCTTCACCATCATTATCTTTATATTCCCCTACTTCACCCCTATGTTCCCTAGACTTGTAATTACATGGCATAAGTTTCATAACAACAAACCATAGAAAAATCAACCTATAGGAAAACAAAAGCCATGGAAATTTCAACTCCAAGTTGATATTACACAATATAAAATAAAGGAAACTATGAAGGTAGAAGAAGATGTTGTAAGGGCAAAGGAAGAAAAGGAAAAGGTTGAGCTAGATAAAGCCAAAAAGGTTAAATATGAGAAAAAAACAAAAGAATAAGAGAAACATTGAAATAAGGAAGAATAAACAAAGAAAAATAATTAATAAGATGAATATATGAAGAAGGAACAAGAAGAAAAGGATGTGCAAGAGGCACATAAAAGGAAGACAGAGGTTGAGTTGACAACCAAAGATGTTAATATTTAATAAAGAGAGTATCTATGACAAAAATAGGATCAATTTAGTAAATTTGAGGTTGACACAGCAACCAAACAAGTTGAGGATAAAAATATATAAGGCATGCACAAGCAAGAGGAAATAGAAAATAAGGTTGGAGAAGAGTAAGCAACAAAAGATGTTGTAGAACAAGATCAAAAAGATAAACAAGTGGTGAAATAGAAATAGGAAAAATAGGAAAAAATATAGGTATAGGAAGTTTCCAAAAAAAGGAGTTAGAAATGAATAAACAGGTTAAAGTCACAGTAGATACCCAAATGACCAATCCACAATAATAAGTTATGCAATAGAAAATAAATGTGAAGAAATAATCAATTGTTGAATTCTAATAGCCTTCAAGCATGCCATAAGGATTGGGATCAACCCAAAGATGGGTACACTAAGATACATCATAGGACAAAATATAGATAACCAATCAATGGTTATGGGATGTCAAATCTCCACCTCTATGATGGATGACATTCATAATCCCTATCTCTCAAAATTGACACCAACTAACATCATTACCAACTTTTGTGTCATCATCAGCCCTAGCCATGAAAATTCAAGAGGTGTCAATAGATGTGACCCAATTCATCTTGGAAAAATATAGAGAGGGAGCTTCTACATTTCAATAATCAATCATGTAAAAGGTGTTTGAGTTGGAATAGGACAACTTCCAACTGAGAGAAGATAGTGTATACTTTCATGATCACCTAGCCAAGGCTTGGAAAATTATTGATGATTCCTACCCATCATCGATGGTTGAATATTTTGGAGACCAGGTCATATCATAAAATAATTAGTTCACACCACTACTAACTTAGCTCACAAAAGATTAGGCTGTTGCACATAAACTATTAAAATTGTGAGATAGAGGCCAACACTTACAAGTGGAATCAGAAGTGATCTTCAAGATCCTTAAATTATACAAGAAAGTAATTGAAACTATGATGCACCAAAACATACATATATCTTGAAATATGATCAATTAGAATATCCAATTATAGGATGCAATATAAAATTGAGTGTTAGACCTCTCCGAGGTTGAAAATCTAAAGTAATAATGGAGAGCCAATCATCCCAACTAGTTGAGATCAAATTTGTGTTCAAAGACTCTTTATCTCTATAAAATGATGTAATGGACTAGATGCACAAATGGGAGAATAAGATTCTTTAAATTATGTTCACTAGTGTCTAGCCATATCGATATGTACACAACATGGAATAGATTACATAGGATATCCAACAGAAGGTCCAACAACATGAGTCAATCATTGTAACTATGGAGGATGAAGATATCTAAACCATTATGTAGAGCCAAGAGATGAGATCCAAAGCTAATACTTATTATCATAGTATAGGATGTTTTGGTAGACTAGACATAATTCAAGCATGACTTGCCAAATATTGATACTTCAATTAAATCTATCATAAAATAACCTAATCTCATCACACTAAATCTACTCATTCAAGAAATATGATAAAGGGAAGCATCATAAACATCAAAATAAGCTCCTCCACCTTAGTTAACATCTATAATATTTATGTCCATAGTAGTATCATTATCAGCAATGGCTTTAGAAGCACCATCTTTAAGAACAAATATAATAACACCACCATATTCATAGCCTAAATTGACCCCAATTTTTCAATCAATGATCCATCATCTCACTAGGTACTACAGGTCCTAAATTTTGTAATTTTTAAGAATGTATTATTAGGTAAGGACATAAGATTTAGAATTAGGTCTAGGAATGTTGAAAACCCATAAAGGGAAACCTTTTGGTTACAACAATCAAAAGAAAAATTTCAAATGGTGGTATATTGGTAAATTACTTAGTTTAAAACCTTAAACAGAGGCTAAGTAGTGTTTAAGAGGTAAAAACCATTAAACTTCTCTTTGATAAATAATAGAAGAATTAATTTTGGACCAATCCCCCACTGTAGCATAGGAAACTCCACCAACCCTAACCTTTAACACACTTCATGTGACTTTGTCTTGGGACAAGATAACTGTTTAAGTCTGGGAAAGTGTTGTTAGTAGAATTTGAAGTATAAAATTATAATATGTATGAAGGACAAGCATACGATGTATAATTGATTTATAATATTATGTATGTATTCGACACATAATTGTATATCAAAATTTTGTAGGAAGATGAAAATCCTTTTTTAGGATAGAAATGAAATGTTAGTAATGCGAAGCAATAGAGTAGTCTTAAAGCTCTACAAATATTGTAAAGTTTTAAAGGAAAAGAATGTTTATTATGAAATAATAAAGATCATTTAATGGTTCCATTAAAATTTTAATGTGTTGTTCTCTGCACAGTCCTTTCTTTGTTATATTCAAAACTGTGTAATGAATATAAAATAATATGTTTATTTTAATCTAATAACTTCTATCTAGATGAATTTTCACTAAGAATGAATGAATCAACTTTCCATATCCCTGTATGTCTAAATATATAACTAGAACTCACAAAATAACATCCTTAGCATGTTATGATGGGTTTTTCAAGGAACCTCTACTAACAATGAAGACCATTGAAGAGAAAAACTAAACACTTCTATCCATCAATTATGTAAATTAAAAGTATAGATAGACATGACATCAAGCTTTGATTTGACATAGGAAAATATATATTTTGAAAGTGATCACAATACACAAATAATTTAGGACACAAACTATATTCAGAAATAGTTATAATTATACTTGTTTCAAACATTAATGGCAATCAAAAAACAATTCTAGTTCCTATTCTTGTGGAATCAAAACTTCAAATTTGGCATGCAGTCAGCCACAAGCCTTCACAATCTATATCCATAATAAAAAATAAAAAAAATTATATCAGGTGTGGTTATTCTTTTACATTTATTTCTCTTTCAATTTCAATTTTAAATTTAACATTTTCCTTTTGTTGGTTTATTGTTTCAATCACTAGGATAAATCTCGAATTACTATTTTAAATTGCCAAATGGTATATCTTCCTTGTCTAATTATTTTACCTTATTTTTAATGGTAATTCACCTTTAAAAAATAGCATAAAATAGGTCTTATAAAATTGTTTTTATTTAAATATTTATTCACAACTTAATCACCCCACTTCCAATATAACCCTTGGAAAACAATAGGGAAGGGATCATATTTATTACTACCTTAAGGTCTAGGGGGAGGAGGAAGAAAAGGAGTCACACATAGAATCATTTCAGATTAAGATTCTTGAAATATGTGTTAATAATTTAATATAAATTGGGAGAACCATGAAGATGAGAAGGAAGATTATTATGGAAGGGGAAACACTTGGTTGTTCTAGAAGATGTGAGTTGGGACAACAATAATGCAAAAGGAAAATATGTTTTTATAGATGTTATGGGTGTTTCTAAAGGAATTTTTCATGATATGGATTTAAATGGAATAAATATCACCATAAATAATTAATAGGTTTCTCTAAAAACATGTTTTTCCATTAGTATGTTAAATTAATATTATGTATATGGCTTCTAAGTTTGGTAAGTATGAAAAAAATGGGGTTCAAAGTTTATTCCAAAATCTTAAATCTATTTCTAAGGAACAAATGGATTTTATCTCAAATATGTAAATATCTAGTTGGTACACATTTAAATATAAATTAAAAATGAATCATAATATTATATCTAATTAGTTTTTAACTCTAACTAGTTTTAAAGCTACAACAGGATTCAAAATGTTAATATAGAACCATTCATTTATATTTAGGAGGAATGTTCATATTCTTCCCATTCAAACCTATATTTATACCTTCACTTTCTTTATAATTTTATATTTATAAGGGTTCACATTCTAATGATATTGATCTCAAATTAATGCCATGATCAAGATTCCAAGGCACTATTGGTAAAATTACTTTGTAGACGTTGGAAGGGTAAGCATCTAGAGAAATGATTGGGGGGAATTGGAAAATTTTTAAATATACTAATATTCACCACCTTTTAAAAGGTTTATTTTTATTCAAGTTTTAATCAAAAAAATAAAGAGATAGGATTATTTATTCCCAAGGTTGGAGGCTAAATATAAAAAATAGATCTTTTCCCATAGCAAGAAAACTTTTTTGAAAAATGATTTTGATCCCACACTAACTAATATATGGGATCACTTTTATTCTTTGCTTCCATAATATTGGAATGCTATTAGGGATGTACTAGGGAAATTATGTGAATTAGATCCAAGATCATTTGGAAAGGATGTTATATTTATTAGGATTAAGGTTTAAGTAGATCAATTTTGGATATGAACTAAATCTTTCATTCTACATGTTGGGGGAAGTAAGTTGTTCAAGTGCTAGAATTTGAAGATCAATTTAAGACTTGACATAATTATCTAGGGTTTGTTCATTCTTATACATCTTATACTAAGCTTACATTTTTACTAAAAATACTCCTTGATTTGAGTGGATTCACTTCTTCTGAAGAATATTTCTAAGGTAAAGGTTTATTCTGACCTAAATTGAAAAAATGGATAAGAAAGAGGGATTGCACGCCTATTACTACTCAAAATGGAACATTCCATGCTTCAAATCATATTTTCTTCTTTTATAGATGATGATTTATAGGTACCTACTTTTCCTACTATGAAATATTATTTTGAGACTCATATTTCACCTTAATTAAAGATTTCATCAATCTATAAGAATGTAATGAGTTTTTTTCTAAAGATAAGCACCCAAAACAAACATTAGAGAAACAACTCGATGGTAATGATCCACATGAGGCACTTTGTCATTTTAGAAAAGCTAAAGGAGAAAAATTATGACTTACATAGTTTCTAAAACAAAGATGCATCCCCAAATCATTTTTTAGAGAAAAGGGTTGTGAAGAGAAGGGGATGAAAATATACTATGGAAAATATTTTAGAGGATTCAGTAGAGGGATTCAACATATGTTCTCAAATAACAGTGGTGGAAATGTCTTTTTTCATGAGGAGGAAATTCATCATTTGATGTATTATGTGGTTTTTATGTGATTTTCCCCCTTTTTTAATCCATAAAGATGCTCTTGTGTGTAGACCATGATTAATTTTAATGAGGGGTTGTAAGTTGATATTGGGGATGGAGCACTGATCCATGAACCTTGGGTTGAATCTTAAACATGTCATTTTATTGGAGCAAGTTCTTTGGATGATAGTTTGGGACTCATATAAGGTTTTTAATTTATAAATATGTTTATTTTAAAACATATGAATCGACATCATTTTTGTAAAAAATATTTCTTTTTTAAGATGGGATTTTTCCATAAGACATGACTAAAATTAAGGAGGCAATGTTTTTGTTGACTAAAATGAGACATCAGGGAGTATAATAAGATTTTTAAGCCCCCTCAATTTCTAATTATTATGAATTTTTAAACCATGGATCCTTTAATAATTTTCATGCATGACTTCATAAGGATAATATGTCACACTTCAAAATATCATGGATTTAACTCACATATTATTAGAGGTTTCGATTACTTGCTTATTTTTATAATTAATTCAATAACCCTTTTTTGTGATATGAAATTACTAATATCTATCCTTCCTATTGACTATTCCATTACTTCAACATTGATAGATAATGGGAAGTGTTAAGTGATGTGAACCTAAGAATACTCATCTCTGAGAAAAAATGAGACATATTATAACATTTTTATTGAGACAAGATGGGTGAGCTTTTTTAAAAGGCTATGTGAATTTAATGAGGTAATAGCTATGAAATTTACTTTATGTCTCAAATATGGTATGATTATAGTAATAGGTTTATAATTTATGGTGGATGAAGTGATGGTCATTAAATTTATGGGCCTACCACGAATAGGGGAGTGTTGGTTTATCATAAAATACAAATGACCCCATTACAAAAACTATTTTATGCAAGATGTGGAAATAGCTG
Source organism: Torreya grandis (assembly GCA_037957365.1). NCBI lineage: Eukaryota > Viridiplantae > Streptophyta > Pinopsida > Cupressales > Taxaceae > Torreya > Torreya grandis. The sequence continues at coordinate 1,783,439 of JARHVA010001167.1, read as the reverse complement.
TATATATGGGTAAGTGCATTCTCCATTACTCTATCCCTTATTTTTAACAATAGGTTATTAATTAGTTTCAATAGTATTTAACTTGTAAATTTTGGTATTCCCTAATTTTTTATTATCATTTTAGGATCCATTCAAATCCTAGACATGGTAATAAACATTCCAAAATGACACCAAACCCACACAAGGCATAGCTACTACAAGAAGGAATAATTGAACAAATAAACACCACAAATCATGCACTATACAAAGACAAATAAAACCAATTAACATCATATCAAATGGGGATATGCATGTATGTAAGACAAAACAACATTTTCATCTCAAGAATGTCAAATAAGACAAAATTAAAAATCATCAAATTAGGACTACAATAGAATTAGATAGGTAATCAAATGATATAGATCCCATTTGCATTATTATAATTTTTAGTGTTAACTAACTACTCAATGTTCCTTCCTTTATTTCCCTATGTGTCGATGTCTACCACTAATCCTAGCTCATACAACTTGTTCTTATAGTTATGATAATGAACATCAATAGTATCTAAACATGGTATTATGTAAAATAATAAAATCTAAACTATATATAATGTAATGATGATATAATGAACCATCTATAACCATCCACTATGTAATCAATCATCATCATAATAATAAACTGTGAATTCAAAACATAATGTCAGAATTATAATCATATTTGCAACACACAGTCTAAATAAGCATCAAAATCAAGAAAAATATACTATAAAAGTTTCATAACTAGTAACCAAATGTATCATAGGATCAGGTCATGATATCCTCCTCCCTTTAAAGAGGAACCATCCCAATGACTACTCAAAATAGCCAAGGATAATACTACTTGAACAGTTGTGCATCTTCCTAAGTGGTGCTTATTTCAATCAATAGGTCCCATGAGACCAAAACTTGTAAAATGTCTCTATTTCATAACTTAACATTGTGGCGGTCCAAAAAATTTATTGGTTTTATCTATATCCTTTCCTCATTTATAACCTAGAGATTTTTCCAATCCAAGACATGAGAAATATCAAGTATATAATTCCTTAATAAATCAGCATGGAAGACATCATGAATTATGGATAGAGAAGGGGTTAAATTTAGTTGGTAGGCAACAAGGCTAATCTTTTCCACAATGTCAAAGGTCTGATAAATCATTGAGCTATCTTGGAAGTTTTTCGTAACTTGATTAAACTTTTATAAGGTCTAATATGTAGAAAAACCTTATCACTAATAGTAAATTCATGAGGTGTTATATTATTATTAGCATAACTCTTTTATAAATCTAAGGCAAATTTTATATTCTAGTGTATTAAGGCCAATTTCACATCATACTCTTATAATACCTTAGGGCCAAAAATGGCTCTATTTTCCAAATTATCCTAGCCAAGCGGGGTTTCACATTTTTTCCCATATAGAGCTTTAAAGGAAGCCATTTTTAGCACATAATGGTATGAGTTATTAAAAACAAACTCAATTAAATGGACATAGTCCTCCCACTTAGTTTGTTGGTTCATAACATACATTCACCACATGTCCTCAGCCACTTTATTGATTCTTTCGATTTGACCATCCATTTCTAGGTGGTATGAAGAACTAAATTTCAACCAAGTGCCAAATCTTATAGTCAATGATCACTAGAACCTTAAAATGAATGACTTATCTGGATTAAAAATTGTCACTTTAGACATGTCATGTAATCAAACCACCTCCTTTAATAAATGCTCTATAAACACAGAAATGTCATCTGTTAGATTTACCACTTTGAAAAGACTAACCTTAGTTTCCTTGTCAATTACCACCAAAATGATTTCATGTTTATTATGGTATTTAGGTAGTCCAACAATAAAATCAAGTGAGATTATGATTTAACCTTTTAAGGTTTTACATGTGTAATTACCTATGTTTGGTTAAAGGGCTAAGATGTCTAAATTAGTTAAATAAATTTCAATAATTAGCTTATTGATTTGTAAATGAATTTGACCTTGATTGAATTTCTAATAATAGAAATAAATATGGAGAAATATAGACTTAGCTAAAAATAGACAATCATAGATGATCTAGGTTTTGAAATAGGAGAGTTGAGTAACTCTGAGTGTCACAAGTAGGTTTCTAATATTCATCTATTCACTTGATAGTAGCACCTAGTTTGGATAGTAGCACTATCCATATGTAGTGTCCAATATGTGACACTAATGTCCTTTTTGTAGGACTGTTACTATTTTTGGGGAGCACCCGCAGTTGTGTCTATGTGTTATGTTCCCTTGAGATAAAATCATGTAGTTGTGTATTGTACATGGAAAGATTGATTTTGTGTGCAAACCCTAGTTCTCTTTACAAGTGTGATATGAGAAATATTTGAGTGTATAAGTAGTATGGACTAGACATCCTCAAAATCTCACTATGTAGAGAGTTGCCTACATGTCAATACTCTAAAGAGGGATCAAGTTTGATGTAGTTCTCCTACCTAGTGTTTGATGTATGTGCAAGTGAATTTTAGAATGAGAGTGGCCTTGGATTCCTTGAATGTGATTGAGATTTGGAATGCCTAAAAAATAGACTTAGGTTTTTTTTTATGGTACTATTCATAAATTAGGGTAGAATAGGGATAATGTACCTTTACTTTGCTCTACTTTGTCTTTGGTTTGAATAGATTTTGCATCTATTTTCCCTCTAGTGAATAGAGGTAGATTAGATTTATCTTTCTAGGGTTATGTTGCATGTGTGGATAAGAAAATGATATTAACCTGACCTTGGGAGGGTCAGACATTTGAAAAAGTATCCATTGGGAAGAGTTAGGGCTAAGGACAATAACATCTAGTTGGAGACACTAGTGCCATGTCATTGTAGTGTCCCGAATGTGGCGCTAATTTCCTTTTGGTAGAAGTCTATGAAATTTGGATTGGGGTCAGAGGTGATAGTTTAGGGATTATGTGTTAACTAGATGTAAGTGAACAAGGTCTACTAAATAGATGGAAATGCAAGTTTGAAGCTTTAGAATAGGTCTATGGTAAGCCTAGGGACATGGTAACTCAAGTGACACTCTTAGCATCTAATTGCACTTTTAGGTGATTACATTTCCCCCATTTATGTTAGTAATGTATCAAAGTGAAATGACTAGTATAAATGAAAAATAAGTGTACCTGGACTTACCTTGGAAGTGAAGACTATGTAGCTAAGTTTGAATGTGTGAATCTAGGTCTGTGTATGTGAAACATGATCTAAATCAACATCTTCAAATGAAACATGAAAAAATAAATATTTACTAATGAGATAATCAAAAGTAAAATACTATGTTGAAATGAAATAAATAAGTAAAGAGAGAGGAAAGGAACAAATACACCTGATTGGGTATGCAAACCAAGGCATGAACCTGGTGATAACCTACATGTGTGAAATTACATAGTGATCATATCATTAAATAAATTTAAATAAGATGATGGCTTGCTCAATCCTCATATGGGTGGTTCAATAAACTAATCTAGTTTTTTATCCATCATTGCCCACCCCTACTTGGTGGATCTTGATCTTTGTGAATAGCTTGGATAGGACTGTATGTGTTTTTAACCCTCTCATGTAGGTGGTTAAATAACTAAAGTAGGCCATGACTCCATAATTTCCTCCTATGTGAAGTATATGCATCTATAACTATACTATCTAAAGTGTTGAAAGTATCTAACTGAGTAATTTAACTATGTATTCAACTTCATAGCCACTCGAGTATATTACACAACTATGGGCCACTCAGGAATGCCAACCACTACACATAGAGTAAGGCATGAATTGGGTGACAAATTAAAATGTGATAGCAAGTATATATAGCATATATAATGGCATGTAGTTTACCATTGCATATGATCAACCTGTCTGAAGTTGAGTATATAAAAACTATGTCCCATGCACATGCCCCCAATCTATTATCTAAGTATACTAAATCTTAATTAGGTATGTAATAGTTGAATATGTGTATTGATCTGAATATATGATTTATCATGCCACACATGATGCCCCTAAATATGAATAACTGGTATGCATATGGATTGAAATGACTAAATCTAAGCTAAATATGAACATAATTGCCAAATCTGTGACTGTATCTATGTAAATATGTACTGTACCTAGTGTATTGGTATGAATGTATGAGTGATCATGCCATGCATGATGCCCCCAAATGTGAATAAATATTATGAATCTAGATTGAAATTACTAAATCTAAGCTAAATCTAAACATAGCTTCCAAACTTGTGATTGTATCTATGCAAATTTGTACTATACTTGATGTATTGGTCTGAATGAACTAGACTATCTTGAAGCTAGGGATATTAGATAGTAATGTCCTATAGTGGATAGTAGTACCCCTAAGTGTTAGTGTCCCAATCTGGGCATTAATGTTTTTCTAGTTTGATCTTTGTGTGGTATGAACTAACCACTAAACCTCTATTATATTATGTGTCTACCTTAAGTCTAACCTCTATAACTGACCTCTGTGCTGAAATGTTTATATGAAAATAAAAATATGAGCCTAATCTATATGCCAACCCCTACAAATTCCCCCTCTTTTAAGGGTAGTTTTGAAATCTATGGAATAATTGTCCTCTAAATAAGTAGACATGCATAATGTGTTAGCTGAAGCATGATATTCTAATATAATGTATAAATATAACATCAAAATGTAAATGTATCTGAGCAATATTAGAAAATGTAATATGTATGTTGTAATCTAGGATTAGACAAAGGTGTCAAGATAGATGAAAGAAATGTATAAAAATAGTAAAATTTGATTAATTACCTAGGTGGATGGGGCATGATGTCCATCAAGGCTCCCAAGTAGGATAGGTAGATGCATGAGGTCCCTCATGTCATCAAAAATTGGTGTGTGTGTGTGTGTGTGTGTGTGTGTGTGTGTGTGTGTGTGTGTGTGTGTGTGTGTGTGTGTGTGTGTGCACGTGCACGCGTGCATGCGCACGCATGTGCACACACGTGCTTGTGTGTAATAAGCAAATACAAGTGTCATGGTATAAAAACATAAAAAGAAGCAAACATACTAGCACATGAGGCATTCAAGAAGTAGGCAAAGGGGCCATCGTATAAGGGACATGGGCACATGTCACTAAATTTTAGAAGGAAGACATATAATTATATGTTCAAATGTCCAAATATGGAAATAATAAGTAATTTAGCATAGATTCATAGAGAAGGACATGTTCAAATGTCCACATATAGAATCATGAAAGAGCATATAAAAGGGACATGGGCACATGTCCAAGGCATACAAATAGAGAAGTGGAATAGAATCCAAGTAATAATGGAATATTCAAATTCCCTCAAAGATGTAAGAAGAATAAGAAACAAAATCAAGTCTAATATAGGAACTAGAAATTAAAGCATGTATAATTGTGTAATATAAATATATGTAAATGTTAGGGTGCATATATACTGAAGATAGCTAGTGATAGTCAACAAAATCTAAGAAATAAATAACAATGATCAATATCAAGGTAAATCAAAGCGTAACTAGAATGTATAATATGTAAGATAAAACTTGGCTATAGTAACTATTTAGTAGATGCCCCCAAGTGGGCAGATGTAACAATGTATAAACTTGGATCAGTGTAGATTCCCCCAATGGGTAGATGGTAATTGGTCTAGATCAATGTAGTGGACTGGAATCCTATCCTAAATCTTCAAGCACTCAACAAGAATAAGTGAAACATATGTGTATGATAAAACCAACTATACTAAAATAGATAACAATATTCAATATCTAGAAAGTAGTCAGAATGTAAACATATCAATGCATACAATCTATAGAATTTTATGTTTTTTAAAGTATTTGAATGTTTTTTGTATTTTGACATTTTATAGTGTTTTTGCGTTTTTTGAGTATAATTTGTGTACAAGCATATGAAAATAAACTATGTACAAGAAGTGTGAGAGAGAAGGAAGTATGTACAAGGGTAAGAACCATATTAACCAATGATTCTCATGTGGCTATCATTGTGGCTTGTGTCAAAAATAGGAATGGTAATCTCTTGTGTAGTGTGATTTTTATTCTATATTTGAATGTTTTTACAATAAAAATTTGATTATTGTTTATCATTAGGATCATAATATTATTCCACATTAGAATCATAATAACCTGGTGTGCTAGAGGGAATTGCTTAATACTATGGAGTTGACCTTTCTAAATTGTGCTTTGGCATATTGATTGTGATTTTTCCCTTTGAAACTATGCTTTTTATAGACATATGGTGTTTTGGAAGCTCTTTTATTAGAGAACCTAGTTTTAGAATGCTTGTTGGTTGAGCATGATTTTGATTGTGTAACTTAGGATTTGGCTCTTTCTATAACATATCTCATGTATCTAGATTTTTTACCTTGATATACTGTATATGTGACTGATGTGACTTAGGATGTTCAATAAACCCCAAACCTTGTTGATCAATATTATCATCTACTAGAATAGGAAAAGTGATGCCTTGGGCTTATTTGCTTAAATCTTGACCATGATAATCATACTGTTGTAAATAGTTTTGACCAAATCCATATCATATTGAATGTTGAGCCTCCTTCTGGAGAGGTAGCTTTACTTGATTTATCTTTGCTTATTGTACTATTTCTTGATCTGATTAATGTTGGAACCTTTTGTGTTTTGAATTATACTTTAGTAACCTTTTTTTACTATTATAGAATGTGATCCTTTTTGAATTGGTATATATGCCATTATATGTTATGTGGATAATAATTCACTATGTGAGTCATCTGTATCCATTATCTATTGCATTTTCCTTTTCAATGTTAATTAAAAATCTGTGTGGTGCCCATGTATTCTATAATATGCAAAAAATATATCTGGATATCCTCATTGGGGTAGAGGAGGTAGGTTGATCAACTTAAATTTAATCAGTTCCCTTAATGTCTCACTTGAACTTTTATTTGAAATTTGAATGCTTTTTGAATCAGTAGTTGTAGATGTACTTTGGTGTGATTTATGATTTGTATATATAACATTGTTTGCCACAAATTGACTAGGTGAAGATGCATATACATGATTTACACTAGTGTGCCATGGAGGCCTTTGTCTTGTAGATTGATTTTATAATTTTGTAATATTTTCATATAATAGTTGATTCTAATTTTGTAATTATGTAATTATCTTATTCATACTAATAATTTTATTACACATAATCTAAAAAATACAAACCCTAGTTTTTTCTATTTGAACATGTAGGCACACACCCTGTAGGTAAAAAGTGTGAATAGGCTAAGTAGGGGGATTAATGATAGTGTTATAGGCTACATCATCTCATTGAGGATTGACAGCATGGAAATAGTTAGAGGGAAAGCATCTATCACCCTCATGGAGATAAGGAGGAGAAGGAAATTCTTTCATGTGCATAAGATATGACATTGAAACTTGGAACATAGTTGTTAGTTTATGTGTTAAATCCTCTACGTGTATATGGATTTGCTTGTTAATATAATTCCCCATAGAAGAAAGATAACATGCAAAGGAAATAATGCAACATGAAAAATATTTTAGTTATTTGAACCATCATGTATGCATATGTCTATGTGATTGAATAATAATATCGTAATTATTTTTCACTTAGAAGAAAGATAAAATCTATGGAAAGAATTTAACATGAAATATATTTTAGTTGATTTGAAACATCATGTATGCATACGTATATGTGTTTAAATAATAATGTCTTAGTTATTTTGCATATAGAAAAAAGATAACATGTTATGAAATATAATAAATATTGCATTTGATAGTAAGCATCATCTATACATGTATTGATGTCTTTTATTACTTCATTCTGAATTAAAGGGAATAAGCATGAAAATGAAAGTATGAAACTTTGCAATAAAAATTTATTTATGTATTCTATCATTATTATCATGATTTTATGAATTATAATATATTCGAATATAAAATTTGAGTGTTGGAAATAAATTCTTAGTATAAATAGAAAAGGATACAAACCCTAAGTGTGTTTAGGGTTAAGGTTTTTGTATTTGGGGTTTCTTTGCAAAAATTTAAATTAGATGTAAAGCAAATTGAAACCTTAATGTAAAATTGATTTTAATTAGCTAGGTTATCTAAATAAAACTATAAAATTAGAAGTAGGAAGCCCTAAATTTATTGCATAAAAGTTGGACTAATGCAAGCTAGGGTTCGAAGAAATATTCAAAGTAAGATGTGTTCACCAAATGATTTAACCTTTTAGGGTTTTACATGAGTAATTACCTATGTTTGGTTAAAGGGTTGAGATGTCTAAATCAATCAAATAAATTACAATAATTAACCTATTGATTTGTAAATGAATTTGACCTTGTTTGACTTTTTGTAAATAACAACAATTATTAAAAAAAAGATATTTAGCTAAAAATAGACTAACTTGAATGATCTAGGTTATGAAACTTGAAATCTAAGTAGTTTTGAGTGTCACAAGTAGGTTTTTGATATTTATCTATTCACTAGACTGTAGCACCCATTTGGATAGTAGTGCCATCCATGTGTAGTGTCCAAGATGTGGTGTTAATGTCCTATTTATGGGATTGTTCCTATTTTTGGGGAGCACCTATGCTTGTGTCTTTGTGTTCTATTCCTATGAGACCAAAGTCTATAGCTATATATTATACCTGTAAAGCTTTATTTTATTTGAAAACCCTAGTTCTCTCTACAAGTGTGATATGATCAAGATTTGAGTGTGTTAGTAGGATGGACTAGATATCCCCAACACCTCACTATGTAAAGAGTTGCCTACATACCAATAATTTGAAGAGGGATCAAGTTTAATGTAGTTATCCCACCTAGTGCTTGATGTATGTGTAGGTGAATGCTATAATGAGAGTGGCCTTGGATGCTTTGAATGTGATTAAGCTTTGGAATGATTGAAAACTAGACTTAGGGTTATTTTAGATGTTAGTATGCAAAAAGTAGGGTAGAATAGGGATAATGTACCTTGATTTGCATAACTTTGTATTTGGTTTGAATAGCTTTTGCATCTATTTTCCATTTAGTCAATAAAGGTGGATTATATTTTTATTTATATGGTTCTATTGCTTGTGCAAATAATAAAATGAGATTAGGCCAACCTTAGGAGGGACACATGTTTAAAAATATATCCATTAGGAAAAGTTAGGGATAAGGATAGTAGCTCCCAATTGGGGACACTAGCACCATGTGGATGTAGTGTCTCAAATGTGTTGCTAATGTCCTTTTGAAAATTTTTTGGGAAAGTTGGATTGGGATCAGAGGTGACAATTTAGGGATTGTGTCTTGACTAGTTATAAATGAAGGAGGCTTACTGAATGGATGGAAATGTTGGAGAGTTATAAATTATGTAAGGATGATGTCATGAAGGTGTCCAAGTGAGTGGATAAAGTGCCTTGATATTATATGTGATAATAATAGAGTGTGCAATGTGTTTGTCCTAGTATGATTGAAGTATGATTGGTTGATCTTCTATTTTGGCATGGTTAGAGATGTTCAAGGATGAGTATAGAGTATTAATCATGTGAAAAAGGTCCCTAATATGTTTTCTAACCTTTGATTTCTTATTTTTATGAGTGGATTTCATCTGGTTGATCATTTTTGTCATTTAGACATTTTGGGTCTAGTGGTATAAAATTTGAGTTGGCAGTTTGATGACATCACCATTGCCATGTGTGGATGAGTCAGGGGGATTTGGCCATATCGTTGTGATCACATTAGTCCCTAGTTTTTATGTACTAAATCTTAAATCATGTGCCTAAATTTAGTCAAATATATGGGGGTGAAAAGTTGGGCTCTCAAGCATTTTGATAGTGTTTTCTATGATCAAATAGAGCCAAGTAAGCATGTTGATGATATTGGCATTTGCATGCATGGATGTTTCAGGAGGAAATGGTCACATAAGTTTATTCAGTATTTTGCCTAGTTCTTATGCACTAAATCTTAGGTCATAAATGTAAGCATGTCAAAATATATGTAAGTGTAAAGTTGGGCTCCCAAGCATTTTGATAGAGTTTTCCCATACTTAGCCAAATTTGTAATGAGCAAGAAGAGCTGAGTAAGCATATTGATGAAGTAATATCTCACACATATGGATGTTTTAGGTGAATTTGATCATATGGGTTTGTTTATTTTATGCCTATTTGATTTTTAGTAATTTTCACATTAAGTGTTGAAGCATGGTAAAAGATATGCATGTTCAAAGTTGGCCTTCTAAATAAATATTTGACATAGTTGGCTTTGTGGCAAAAAAATTAGAGTGAACATTTTAATGTCATTATATCTCACATATGTGAGGGTTCTAGGAGAAATTTGTCATATGGTTGGATTCTCTTATGTGAGGAAATCATATGGTCTAAATTTAAGAACATGCGAGTGAGGTAAAAGATATGACTATGTAAAGTTGGCCTTCCAAGTAGATAAAGCAAGATTCCCATACTTAGTCATTTTTTCACAAGTTAAAGTTTGAGCAACATCGATGGAGCATGTTACTCCAAAAATTCAAGAAGCATTGAGATGGTGCCAAATGTTATGATCATGGGGTTTCTAAGCAATATCAAACAATGAGTGTTTCATGATAAAGACCTAACTGATCCATAGAGATCGATGGAGTGCATTGAGTCAAAGTTTCTAGATTGCATGAGATGAGGTCAACATGTTCAAGGTTTAACATTTAGAATTGGTGGACTATGCATTAAAAGTTGAGATTTATATAATAAGATAGATAGTGCGTATTTAATCTAAGCAGTGAAGACTCGAGATGCGATCAAAGTGGTCAAGGGTTAAATATGACCATTGACATTTAAATATTTAAATTTTACAAAGGGAAAAACTAGTCTACAGTATTTTGCCCATAACTTTTGATCCAGGAAGAGTTTTCTAATGTAAAAATAAAATATGAATAGGAATCCATATCACATATAATGAACCTAATTTGAATATCTAAAATTGTGTATAGTCAAAGATATTAAGGTTCAAATTTGGTTGTGTTCGTGCATGGATTGTAAGTGACCCAAGAATATTGTTTGAGCCTGATTTGATATTGTTTCAATATCTATTGATGAATTGACTATTGAGGAGTGTTTTAGACTCAATGAGGATTCTATATGTGCATTATGAAGTTTTGACCATTTGTATGTAGTATGAAAAATGGTTTAGAAGGTGATTGTGTGTTTTTTCATAATGACCATGTGCACATAATGTTATTTGAGTGAATTGTGCTTAAATAGAAGGGTACTATGTTGGTTTTTGGCACTTAAAGGGGACCTATAAATCATATAAAATGAGTATATTTTTTTTTAATTGGTCTTGTGTTCTTATTTTGTTTGATGAAGTGTTAAAGGAGTGAATGAGTTCACATAAGACCTATAAGAGCTACATGGGCCATATTAAAAGGTGTAGCGACTTAATGGTGACCCATCGATGCTATGGTCGACCTATGAAGATTGTTTAAAGTCATGTCTTCATGTGAGAGATGTTTTAAGGTATAAGTCATGCCTAATGGTTGACCAAGGTGTTGATTATCAAGTATGCTCTATAAATAGTGAAATCAAAGATGGTGATTTCTAGACTTGAGTAAGAGACTTGGGAGAGACTTGAGTAAGAGACTTGGGAGAGACTTGAGTAAGAGACTTGGGAGAGACTTGAGTGAGAAACTTGGGATAGATTTGAGAGAGGCTTATGTGTGTGAATTATGAAGATAAGGAGGGGTAGAGTTCCCTATGGATGAGTTGAAGATTAGAATAGATTGAGGACTATTTGTATGACTTATAGGACATAATTCTATTGGTAGAATATTGATCTTGTAAATTGAGTATGAGCAAAGATGAAGAGTGATAATCAAAGGTCCATCATTAAGTGTTGAATACATCAATTCAAAGGTGGATGTGTTCATAATTTTTATTTTGGTAGCTTAGCACCTAAGGTGGTTATAACCTCCTTGCAAGGTGAAACTTGCTAAAAATCTAGTTGTTATTGTAGCTCAGCTAGACAGGTGTTGAATCACCTTGTGGGATTGTATTCTCACTAAATAAGGATTTTAGTTCCTTGATAAATTGTATCTAATATAAATTGGTTCTTGTTATTATAGTAAAATAGTCCAATTATAGGTTCTAGTGGGTTTTCTTCCCCAAAAGTGATCTATAAATTGAAAATACAAGTGTAGTATATTTGAAAATCACTTGTTCACATTTAAGAGATCCTTCAATTTCTCATTTTTTTTATTTAATTTTTTATAAAGAAATTAAAACTAGATATAAAATGAAGATAAAAACTAAATAATAATTAGATAAAATTCAAAGAATTCACTAGCAAATTGATAATGGAGTTCGGCTTCAATAGCCTACGTCTCTGAGTCTGTTCAAAATGAGGACCGTTCTCATTAATTTTGTTCAACAAATGGCTTCCAAAATCAATACAAGTCTTCAATTCACCTTCTATGATCTTTGTTTTCCTATAAAAATATCTCTCAGACCTTAAAATAATGGCCCAAATCTGTACAAAGCAATAACAATTCTCTAACCTTCTTAAATCTCTTTACACAGTCTATTTTTTGTGTCTATTCAAGTAGAAATTAGTCCCTTCTATAACACTTCGACCTATGTGGCTGAAGTGGTCAAGGCATTAACCTTTTAGGTGATAGGTCAGGATTTCAAAACCTCCTCCCACGTTTCTAGGTGCCTTGGCATGAGGAAAAGGTCAGCCTTCTTTCTAGGGAGCGCTTAGCATGAAATTTTGAATGTTTTCCCTCCTTTTTGGCACCTTTGGACTTGGTTTTGTCCCACATTTGTTGGGAAAGACAATTTTTACAATTTAAAATGATAAGGTTGACCCATTTAAAATGCCTAAGGCTTAGGTGCCATCTTAGGCTGCGCTTAAGCTTGGTCAAAGCATGTTTGGTGGCATGTGTGATGTGGCAGTTTCTTTGGTGCCTTGTTTCAAAGTTTGAAAATTTCAAATAACATGTGGATAAGAACAACAAACCAAATTTTTTTTTCACCAAACTATTTTTCCATGTGTCAAGTGGCTATTGGTCCACTTGGCATGTTTTCAATAGTGCCACATCACTTTCAACACCCCCTGTCGTAATATTTCTTCAACTAGCCATATCTTGAGCATCAGGACTCCATTTTTTGAACTATGAAAAGTGCTAGAAAGCTCTCGATGAGTACTACAATGTGAAAATTATTTGAATAGAATTTGAATACTTTTAAAAATATAACAATACATGGATCCACCTAGATCATTCTTCCCCACTAGGAACTTTTAGACCTTTATGTAGACACCAATATCGTGTCAACCCCCCTTGGTCCCCTTCTAAACGTTAACACTCCTAACCCACACTTGAACCCCTTTCACCTTGGACACCTCACCTAGACACCTCACCCTAAGACCATTTCTTTACCTATGAGTCAGCCTAAGACTAGGTCCTCTAAATCCTAACTACCCATGACTGATTCTCACCCCATCTTAACTCCCTAACCAACTCCCGTGCCTCATAAGCCCTTGTTTTGACCGTTATCTAATGGAAAAGGCACTTGGCAGGTGGAAAAATGGGCAAAGAGCTAAAAATAGCCCTTTTACCTATTCTCTCTCTACCAACATCAATCAACCCATGATTGACGTTGGTGGGATCACCGACGTCGATTACATAAGCCAAGATCTAAACATTGAGCTACCCCCACCTTCTCATACATTCGCACACACATTTTGATTCAAGCACAAGAATTCAACTATCATTCTCCTGGCTATCGAATCTCTACACAAATCATTCTAGAGATTGGATTAAAAGATTGTACGAGGACCTCGAGCTATTGAATTGAAGTAATCTATGTTCACTTCATTGGCTCATAACACCAGTCATATCAGCCACAACAGGAATCACCATTCTGACACCTCTGGGTCTTCACCCTATAAAGATAAGTACTTTGGTCTTCATTTCAAAGTTTTAGAATATATTTTTAATTAGTTTTCATTGATATTTCTAAATATTGTTGAGAGGCCTGACTTCATCTGTGGAGGGGCTAAAAGGCCTTCCCCTTATTCTTACCCTCTTTTCACACCTATCCTCTACCTTTACCCTTCCTCAAACCTCATTCACCTTCCCACAACCCTGCACAAACCTCTGAACTTCCAAAAACTCCTCTATCCACCATGAAAATATCTTGAAAGCTATCCAAGGCCAACAACCCCGATCAACATCCGCAACCCAACCGACGCCCAGAAGATACACTGATGTCGGTGACTGTGTTATGAAATAACAAACTAGAAAACCTATCCAAATAGCCCATCTAGACCAAACATAACCTTCATCCAACTTTATATAACATTCTGAGACACACAGACTATAGAGAACAGGTATACACCATTTTACTTTTCTATTTCTATAAGTTATTTGTCATTTCTTTCTTTACAACACTTTTACCTTTAAACAGTGGAGTGTCATCCCTCAAGGAGCTTCACGCTTCTAGGACCAAGCACGTAGTTTTGTAGTCCACCATATCCTCTTCTAACATCTTTCTTGTTTAAGTTTAATTCCTACTACAGGTGTTTCCTCCACAGCCAAAGAGGGCCTCCCACAAAGCTTGGATACGGTGCACACTAAATCTGGGTAACATCAAACCCACAACCTCTTAACCTTAGTTTCTTCCTCATTTAAATGCAATTAGTGAAAATTTAGAGAAACATTCTAGCACGCCCAGTGGGACACTTGGAGTTTTCCTTGGGTTCATTCTTCTTTTCAAAAATCAAACTTTCATATAGATGCATTAGAAAAATATTCACTTCTTGCATCCCCTCTTCTATCTTGTTGTGTCAAAAGGAAATCATTATCATAAGTTAAAAAGAACATCTCTTTTTCTTCTTATTACTTCTTGCATGCATCATAGAGTAGTGAAAAACTCATACTCTTTACCTCTTCTCCATTTGTTTGCATTTGAATAACATATTTCAATTTGGGTTAAAAACTACTGCATTTCATTCTTTCTTGGATGCATACTTAGCCCACTTAGTAATTAAATCATTATGAATGAATCATAGTGAAAAAATGTGACACAACCAAACCACAATCACTTCAAATCAAACACATAAACTTACTTGAGACAAGGCTCATCTAGGATTTCATCACCTAGTGGATACCTTACCCCACCCAGTGATCCTACTTGGATTTCACCACCAAGAGGAGAACCCACTCTATTCTCTAGCAGAGTATAAACTATAGGCAAGGTATATTTTGGCTGAGCGGCCCAACTCGGATCTAGGTTCATGAAGTGAAGGGAGCAAGCCCCAACACTAGGCCACATACTGACCCTAATATAGATATTTTTGAGCACCATAACATAACCTGAAACTAGCCATAGACTTCCTCTCTAGGACCTGTTCTACAAGCCCAACTCCTAACACATTCTCTTAAGGCATAAGCCACAATGAATTTAAAACTCATTCCTATGAATCTAACATTTTAGAGGTTGCTTGCTTAATCATCTATTCTGCTAGTTTTATCTGAGTGTTTGAGCTAGTAAGGTCGTACCATTCTAAAGTCCAAAACAACTCAGAATATCTTCTTTTTCCAAAAACTATCAATTTTTTGTGTTTTTGGAATTACACAAAAACTGACATCAGTTTCTCCACCGACGTCGGCAACATTTTTTAACCGATATCGGTTAAACAACTGACATCGGTCACTTTCAATAAATTTTCTTTCTAAACAACACGCTTAACACTCGAATTTCTTGCTCTTTAACACAAATTCTGGTTTTCTAAAACTAAAACACAATTTTTAAAACCTGAACCCATTTCACCTTAGATGGTCCTAACACGCAGTCAAGCCAAATTCCTTGTTGACCATGTGAGTCAACAGCCACTCCCACCTTCACCCTTCATTCCAAGTCATTTAATGGAGTATACTTTAGACACTGAGCATACTCCTATCCAACCTACCCCCGATCAACCTCTTATTATTCTTGAAGGGGATCAAGATTTTGAGAGATTCCTTGACCACAATGTCAAGGCTCTCCAACATTATCTCGCTAGAATCCAAATGCGAGATCCTTCAAGTAACCCTATTTATGGGATGCCAACTTCTTTGGTTGAAGCAGTAATGATATCAACAGCATCTGCTACCCAACCTATGGTCACTCAGGCCACTTCCCCGACTAGTAACCCAACCATGGCCAATGTTCAAGATTTGGCCTCTCCTTCTATCCTTTCTGGCCCTACCTCCATTGAGGTTTCTGTACCCCCTCAACTACAAACAATTTAACCAAGTTTGACACCTTTCCAAAACTTTATTGTCTCTATCCCATCCACTCTTATGCCCATAAACATGAGAGTGACCACTTATCCTGTAACTAGTGTCACTGCCATTCAACCACCCTTGGCGGCATCTAGTCAAGTTGTGCCCTCTAACTTCATGGCACAAGCCCCCGTGGCCTCAACATCAGCCCCTATGATGAACTATCAGTATGTTTTACCTACACAAATTCAACCAAGAATGTCATACACCCCTACCAATGCCTTCTAGGTACCCTACAACTTAGGGGGTGCCCCTCATGCCAATCCCTCTGCCGATCTAATTAAGATGCTTATGGATAAGATGTCTAATCTTGAGACACTTATTTCAGGTTTGAGGAGTGTTCTTTCGTATGAACAAATTTGCAACGAACCTATCCACCCTTCACTTCCTATTCGACCATACCCTAGCCAGTGGGAAATCCCAAAATTTACTCATTTTCAAAGTAAAGACGACCCACAACCACATCTGCAAGTATTTAGACATGCATGCTACCTCATAGCGCATGATGATGCATTATTACTTCACACATTCCCTATGTCACTTTTTGGTACTGCCCTTAACTGGCAGAGCTCCATTACCAGTCATTCTCTCTTCACCTTCACTCAACTTGCTCAACTATTCCTCGATCATTTCTCAATTAATATTACCAAGAAGGTCTCCATCACAGACCTTTATTCCATTAGACAATTTGAGGATGAGTCAATAGCAGACTTCATCACCCGTTAGAGAGTTTTGATCAACCAACTCTCCTTCTCACTACCTCAACCTGAGCTCATTGAGCTCTTTTCAAGAGCATGTGCCAAGCACATCTCATCTACTCTGTGGATTCAAACTTTTTGCACATTCGATGAAGCTTTCACTATGGCCCGAAAGCTTGAACTTCGTGTAATCAAAGAAGATAGGGTCAAATTGTGTAGCAAAAATACCAATGCAAAATCCAATGACCCTTCTTCTTCCAAATCTTCTTCTTCTCACCCCAAGTCTAAGGGATCAGCAAATGATGTGGTCCTTATCACCATCTTCTACCACAACCAACCAATCTGAGCCACCCACATCACAAAACATCACTAGACCATTCCAAAAATGGTATGAACAGTGATGACACACTCCAATAGGAGAATCATATGCTTCCATATTGGATAAATTAGTGAATCAGGGATCCCTCTTCCTCGTGTGGATGAACCCATTTCACCTATATCACCCCCATGACATCAAGCACTTCCTCTACCCATTCTTCTACCTCGTGAAGATCCCATATTACCTATTCCTCTTGCCCCCACCTTCCCTCTTCTTCTACCATTAGAAGAATTTACCATTCATACCCCACGTCCTCATGTAGAAGGGGTCATCATCCCTCTACTTTGCCCTTTAGAGGAGCCTTCCTCTCTTATTTTTCCTCCACCGATGGAGGATAGTCCTCCATCCACCCCCCTTTCACATGTAAGAGAGTCTACTTTAACCTCTCCCATATTGGAGGATGCTTTGATGGTACCAACGTCAGTGGCCCCGCCCTCATCCTTCTTATTACCAATAGAGGATCATATTTTCCACACTCCTAGACCACACGTGGAAGGCATGATCATTCCTATGCTCTATCCGCTTGAAGAGCCAAATTCTCCAATCCCTTTTCCATTGAGATAAGAACTCACCACCTCACCTACTTCAACTGAGGAAGATCCAGTGATGGTTCTCTCTCACCTTTGGCCCATGATCGCTGCATCCAACACGTTTTTGCTCTCGCAATCACCCAAATCCTCTGAAGGGCTAACTGTAAGGCCTCACGCAATGTCATCTAAACCCTTCTCTCAATTGGCAAAAAACTTAGGATTCTTCCATTCTAAGAACCTAGAGTATGAGGCGTTATGGGAGAGTTAAGGCTCCTTATCCTACACATCCCGCTTCACCTTATACTACCAACCCTTCTACGATGATTTATCCCAAAGTCTCTAATAAGGATCAGGCTTCCACTTCTAAATCATCAAAAGCTCAGCCTTCCATGTCTGAGTCTAAACCCTCATAGGCATCCACCATGTTGAAACAGATTAGATCTCTCAGTGTTCACCCTATATCAAACCTAACTCACCCACAAGTGAAGTTAGATTTGAACCTCGCTCCGCATAATAGTGGTCCTTCCACCATACTAAAGAAGGATGCTAAACCATGTCGGTCTACTCCTCCCCCACCTTCACCATTGCCCTCTATCTTGGGTCCACGTCCTTCCACTTTAACAGGAGTTCTCCCTATTCCAACACCTTACAAAGAAAAACTACCTCCATTACTCCCTCTACCCGTCAAAAACATATTTCTTCCAAAAAAATTGATGCCTCCCATCAAGAAAGTGTCATCTACGTGTATGGCCACACCACCAACCAAAAAGGTGGTATGAAAAACTTCTCCTATAACTACTAAATAGAAGTTGTCAACCCCTACTGTAACAATAATCACAGACCCATTAGTGGGTTCTTATGCTTCGTTGTTACACCAATTATTGCAATCTTCTAGCATCGTTCTCCTACCCATTAAGCCATATCAACCTCTCAGATCAAAACCTTCTTGGTTTGATGACACTCAAATTTGCTTCTATCATCGCACACCTGGGCATGATACTAAGAGTTACAATGCTCTTAAGGTTGTCATTCACCAACACCTGGAAAAGGACACCCTTCTCATTGAGGATTCTCTTGACCATCTTTTTGACAAACTACTGACACCATCCCATGCCTCCCAAACCTCCTCACTTGAATCGGGATCCCAACGCAAGATTATGGTCCCTCTACCACCTTCTCCCCCTTTATTTGAAATCAATACCATTAATGTTGCCACCAGGTCCCAAACCCTAAAGGATAAAAGAAAAGAGTAGGTTTTTACCCCTTGGACATATCCATTCGCCAAGCCCTCTCCACCACCAAAGCCCAAGATTTCTATCTTGGGCACATCTCAACCAACATCTTCGAGGGTAATTCCTCCTAACCACTCTAACCAACATGATGTTTGGTATAAACAACTTGTTGACTACTTGACTTATTCTATCATTCCTCTTGACCTCTCTAGCAATGGACGATGGGCTTTTATCAAGAGTACTACTCAATACACCATGCTAGGGGGTCTTCTTTACAAATGAGGTTTTGACGGCCTCCTTTTCTAATGCCTAACCACCACTGAGACATCTCATGCCATCAAACAAGTCCATGATGGGATTTTTGGATGACATTTTAGTGGTAACTCAGTTGTAAAGAACATCCTTCACCTGGGCTATTATTGGCCCACTCTTCACCAAGACTGCAGTGACTACGTTTGGTGATGTATCAAATGCCAATAATATGCTAACCTACTTCACATCCCTAGCCATGCCACTCTTAATCATCTTCATATCTACCAAGATCATATCAAGCGTGCCTACAACAAAAATTTGAAAGAGCGAGATTTCAAAATCAGAGATCTCGTCCTTAAAGAAAACCAACATGTGACCAATATGGAAAGAAGCAAATGAGGCAAGTTTTCTCCTAATTAGCTCAGACCTTATATAATAATGCACAAGTATGGATCATGCACTTATCATCTATCTTCTCTCAAAGGCTGAATAGAACCTGAGCCCCTTGATGCCTTACATTTGTGACCATTCTACTGTTAATCAAGTAATCATTCACTTGATGTTTAACTTGAGCTCATCCCTTGGAACAAACCCCGTCATCCTCATTCCTATTCCTTTTAACCCTTTTTCCTTACAAATAATTAGTTAACCCTTTTTTAAGCATTTATGATTTGTCCTAATAAAAGGGAAACCCCTAAACCTCTATAGTCTAGTCCATGACTAAAAGCTCAGTTAATAGAAAAACATAAAATTGGGATGCCTAATAAAATATTAAAAGGTCATAAACTATAAATGGAGACTGCTCCCTCAAAGGACAGCTACATTATTTTTGTAATTAATAGATTGCTCCCTTGAAGGATAGCTACGCAAAGAAATCAAACCATACAACACAAAATATAGACCACTCCCTCGAAAGAGGGCTATGCCCAAATTTTGCTACAAACACAGCACCCTCTCAGAAGTTTCCCGCATCAATCAGCTTTACATGACCACAAAACAAAAACATCCCCAAGTATACTTTCTGCATTGATCAGTCTACCAAAAAAAACTAACTAATAAACTATTAAAGTCATGGACTTACCTATAGTCGTTCTCAGGGTCACCTATAAAATGGGTAAAGTTATCCCTGCTAAAAAAGGTTACGCTATCCTCACATATCACATAATCACACCTATTATCCCAAAATACCCAAGGGATTTTGAGCTCACTTAACATCAAGTGATTAGGATACTTATCTAACAAAAATCAATAGTCAACGACGTAATGCATGAATGGGGATTTTGTTTCCAAAAACTCTCTCTATGCTATCATTATGGTCCTTGTCAATGAATGAACAACACGCCTTTCACTTCTTACACACCTTCGTCAAATTCCATTTTATCTTTTAGGACACAGTGTCTTAAAATTAAATGCTCGCATATGGTTATCTCATAATTTTCACTATAAAGTTATCAACCTAACATTCAACACAATTTTATCATAAGTAACATCACATGTTTTTGATAACATACAACCACAACATTTTCTAAACCACTAACATAACATCATGATTTATTTAATGCAAATACCAATTTGTGTTATATAAATTATCATAGCCCACTCACATTAGTTTCTATGGAAAATAATACACATGGAAACTATCAACCAAACACAATTTATGTCAAGCATATACCATCACCAATATGGAAACCTGTTGAAGCATAAATAAACTCATTTCATTTTTAGCATACACCATCACCAATATGGAAAATTGCTAAGGATGAAACACCACATAACCTATGTTACAGCATACACCATCACACAATATGGAAAAGGCTATAACATCATCATACACTCATCATTTCAAGCATGTACCTCTTTGACTCTTCTTCCCTTTTTAGGAGAATTACACTGGCCTAAGGCCCTTAAAATAAGGGCTATGTAGGCAGCACTCAGTTGACATGGGGTCTTCTAAGGTTAGCTCAGCCATTCGCTCATCCATCTACCTAATGGACCAACTATCTAAACCCTAGGCTCACCACCTCTCCTAAACTACCTCATTTGTTAGTCTTTCCAGCCTTGACACTGTAGAAGTCACTTTAGACTTCTCATGGGGCACATTGGAGATCTCATACATCTCCCTAACCACAACAAACAACACTTGAGATCACTCATATCTCAACCCAACTCGACAAACGACCTCAGAGATCATGACTATCTCCTCAGACCATGACCACTTTTGAAACAACTTTACCTTGGTTATTTTGATTGTGTATGCTTACTCACAAATAGTTAGCAAATTATACGCACCCCTCACACCTATTGTCAAATCGTGACCAAGTTGATCCCCAATATCTATGACATTTTCATGTTTTCCAAGAGCACTTCCTAGCCTAGATACTTGGAACACGATAACCATTGGAGCTATAACTTTGATCGATCTAACCCAATCAGCTACCACTAATAAGTTGGGGACTAGTTACTTCAATTTTAGTCCTCCTCAACCATTGGATCTACAGCTTTGATTGATCTAACCCAATCAGCCACCACTAATAAGCTGGGGACTGGTTACTTTAATTTTAGTCCTCCTCAACCTTGCTTGTGACAATTTGACCTACCTATCAAGTGACGTGGTATACACACAATCTCAACTATTGTAGCATTCACACTCTAACCTCACCTTAACCATCACTACCTATCAAATTGGCACCTGATTTTGGAATACCTTCTCTCAATTCCTGCTTTGAGGGGGAATACCTCACCCCATACTTGGGGCAACCTACATCTATTTTTGTCTTGCAGTTCATCAGAACAAACCACAAGACAAAAAGGGGCAAATGTAGACACCAATATCATGTCAATCCCCCCTTGGTCCCCTTCTAAAAGTTAACACTCCTAACCCACACTTAAACCCCTTTCACCTTGGACACCTCACCTAGACACCTCACCCTAAGACCGTTTCTTAATCTATGAGTCAGCCTAAGACTAGGTCCTCTAAATCCTAACTACCCATGACTAATTCTCACCCCATCTTAACTCCCTAGCCAACTCTCGTGCCTCATAATCCCTTTTTTTTACTATTCTCCAATGGAAAAGGCACTTGGTGGGTGGAGAAATGGGCAAAGAGCTAAAAATAGCCCTTTTACCTATTCTCTCTCTACCGATGTCGGTCAACCCACGATTGACACTGATGGGATTTCTGACATCGGTTACATAAGCCAAGCTCTAAACATTGAGCTACCCTTGCCTTCTCGCACATTTGCATGCACATTCTGATTCAAGCACAAGAATTTGACTATCATTCTCCTAACTATCAAAGCTTTGCATAAATCATTCCAAAGACTAGATTGAAAGATTGTACAAGGACCTTGAGCTATTGAATTGAAGCAATCCATGTTCACTTCATTAGCTAACAACACTGGTCATATCAGCCATAATAAGAATCACCATTTTGACACCTCTGGGTCTTCACCCTATAAAGCTAAGTACTCTGGTCTTCATTTCAAAGTTTTAGAATATATTGTTAATTAGTTTTCATTGATATTTATAAATACTATTGAGAGGCCCGACTTCATCCATGGAGGGGCTGAAAGGCCTTCCCCTAATTCTTACCCTCTTTTCACACCTATCATCTACCTTTACCCTTTCTCAAACCTCACTCACCTTCCCGCAACCCTACACGAACCTCTGAACTTCCAAAAACTCCTCTATCCACCACAGAAATATCTTGAAAGCCATCCAAGGCCAAGAACCCCGTCTGACATCGGCAACCCAACCGACGCCGGCATCATTTACCCAACTGACCTTGATAGATACACCGATGTTAGCGACTGTGTTCTGAACTAACAAACTAGAAAACCTATCCAAACAGCCCATCTAGACCAAACATAACCTTCGGCTAGCTTTCTATAACATTCTGCGACACACAGACTGCAGAGAGTAGGTATACAACATTCTACTTTTCTATTTCTTTAAGTCATTTGTCATTTCTTTCTTTACAGTACTATTACCTTTAAATAGTGGACTATCATCCCTCAAGGAGCTTCATGCTTTTGGGACCAAGTGCGTAGCTTGGCAGTCCACCATATCCTCTTCTAACATCTTTCTTATTTAAGTTTAATTCTTACTGCAGGTGTTTCCTCCATAGCCAAAGAGGATTTCCCACAAAGCTTGGATACGGTGCACACTAAATCTGGGTAACATCAAACCCACAACCTCTTAACCTTAGTTTCTTCCTCATTTAAATGCAATTATTGAAAATATAGAGAAACACTTCAAAAGTTGAAATTAATTGGTAATGAGGTGAGGGTATTTTTCCCTCACCTTTCTGACTTCCATCCATCTGGCCTTGCTTGGGTGCATCCCTTTGAGACCAACACAAAGATATTCAACATTACCTCTTTGTGAAGTCCACATACTCTTATCAAGTATAATATCTTCCTACAATTCTGTTAGAGATTCAGGAGAAAAATCATCAACAGAAGGAATGGATACACTTTCATCATGATCAATTATCATTAGAGGCTCATATAATTTCAAATTTTCCACATTTACAATTGAATAAATATGCATGTAAGATGGTAAATCTAATCAAAAAGCATTTGTGCCAATTTTTTCCATTATCTAAAAATGACCATACCGGATTGGTTTCAACTTTTTACCTTCACCTGTCAGTCTTTCCTTACTAATGTGAAGCCATACCATATCACCTACAACAAATTGGTGATCAATACGATGTTTATCATGCCTAGCTTTGTACTTGGCTTGACTTTTCTCCAATTGAGTACAAACGGTCTAATGAATGAGCTGTATTTGTTCAATGAACTTCTTGGCTCGAATGGCTTCTTTTGGTTCACCAACAGTTGTATCCTATCCATAGCAAACATCTAGAGAAGATTTAGTCAAGTATCAATAACAAACTTCAAATGGAGATTTCATTGTAGAAGAATGAAGTGCTCGGTTATATGCATGTTGTATGTAACACAATTGTTCATCCCATAACTTTGGATTTTTATTGTTGTAACCCCTAAGCAAATGTACCATAGTGCAGTTCACAACCTCTATTTGTCTGTCGGTTTGTGGATGAAATGTAGTGCTCTTTTTTAATTTAGTGTATATTAGTCCCCACAAAGTTGACCAAAAATCCCCAATAAATCAAGAATCTTGATTAGAAATAATTGAAGTAGGCAAACCAAAAAGAACCCATACATGTTTAAAGAACAAGTGTACAGTACCTTCCCCAGTAATTTTCTTAGTGCAAAGAATCAAAACACATATCTTGCTAAATCTATCCATAACCACATATAAATAGTCATGTTTTCTTTGTGTCATAGGCAAACCCCCCACAAAATCCATGGAGATACTTTCCCATGGGCGAGTAGGAACAAGTAGAGGGGTGTAAAGTCTTAGTTTCCTATTATTGGGTTTGCTTGTGGCACAAAGAATACATCCCTTAATATATTTAGCAACATTTTCTTGCATATGAGGCCAATAACAATACATCTTCAAATGTGCAACCATTTTAGCAACTCCAAAATGACCAAAAATAAGAGGAGTATGTGCTTCTCTAATCATGTGCACCCTCTCATTTTGAGGAATACATAGTTTACCCAAATGATACAAAAGATCATTGTGTACATGATAGTCCAATTCTTCTACTTGTCTACTACTCATCAAGTCTTTATAAACATCCTAAAAATCAAGATCATTCACATATTGTTCTTTATAACTTTCATGAGACAAAGAACCATGTTGTAAAAGAATAGATGCAACAACCATAAGAGGCCTAGATAGCATATCTGCAACCTTATTCTAAATTCCTTTTTTATACTTGATCACAAGATGAAATTGTTGTAAGAAACCCATCCAAT
Source organism: Torreya grandis (assembly GCA_037957365.1). Taxonomy (NCBI): domain Eukaryota; kingdom Viridiplantae; phylum Streptophyta; class Pinopsida; order Cupressales; family Taxaceae; genus Torreya; species Torreya grandis. Next base: position 1,758,190 of record JARHVA010001167.1, on the reverse strand, counting down.
GAAAATGTCTAGATTGTTGTAGTTTGGTTTGTGATTGAAGATACTTTAAGGGCTGATGATCTATATGCATTATTGTTTCTTTGCCCATTAAGTAATGTTTCCATTTTTTAACACTTTGAACCAATGCATACAATTCCTTATCGTAAGTTGGATATTTTCTTACTGCACTTGTAAAGGTTTCAAGATGATAACAAATTGGTTTCTTACCTTGCATTAAAATAGCTCCCATAGCATACTCACTTGCATCTGTCTCGATCTCAAATGGTTGTTGTATATCAAGAAGTGTCAAGACCGGAGTAGTACTTATCTTTTCTTTCAAAGTGACGAAGGCTTTTTGATGTTTGCCTCCCCACTGAAAGACCTATTTCACACTTGTCAAAGAATTCAAAGGTGATGCAATATATGAAAATTGAGCAATAAACTTTTTCCAAAATTGTACTACACCAAGAAAACTTCTAACCTCAATTGTGTTAGTGGGTGTAGGCCAATTAACAATGACTGCCACTTTTGCAGGATTAATTTTCAATTCACCATGTCCTACAATGTAACCCAAGTATATCAAAGAAGTCTTGCCAAATTCACATTTTGACATTTTTAGAAAAAAAAATTCCCTTCGTAATGTATCCATGACTTTCTTAATGTGGATCACATGCTCTTCCCATGACTTGCTTAAAATCAATATATCATCTAAGTAAACTATAAAAAAATCATCAAGGAACTATCTAAAAACATCATTCATCAATCTCATGAATGTAGCCAGGGCATTACACAACCTGAAAGGCATAACAAGCTATTCAAACAATCCCTGTTATGTTTTGAAGGTGGTTTTCCAAACATCACCTTCATTAATTCTTATTTGATGATATCCACTTCTCAAATATAACTTAGTGAAATAAATAGCATGTTTTAATTGATCCAACAAATCATCAATACGAGGAAGAGGGTAATGATTCTTAATAGTAATTTTGTTTAAAGCACGAAAATAAACACACATTCACCAAGTGCCATCTTTCTTTGGCACAAAAATAATTGGTGAACCAACAGGAGATGAACTTGGATGAATAACACCTCTATCCAATATATCCATTACCTATTTTTTGATTTCCTCATTTTCCACCACTGATAACCTATACATGCCAATGTTAGGGAGAGGAGAATCCTAAAATAGCTGAATTTCATGTTGAACTCCCCTTTTAGGGGGTAAGCCCTTAGGATCCTGAAATACATCATCATAAGTAGAAATGATTTCAAACAATTCATTCTTGTGTCTAGGATCACACTTTTCCAAAGCTTGAGAATATTCTTTTTCCTTAGACTTAATCAACATGAGACAAAAAGTCTTGCTTGAATTGACGAGTCTTTTCATTTGCCTTGTTGTAACCAAGGAAAGACTTGTTCTAATGTGATGTGCTCTAACTATATATTCAATGCCATCCTTAACAACCAAGTACTTATTCTCCTCTCTATAGAATATTGCTTTTCTATCATAAAGATATGGGCTTCCAAAAATAATCCCACATATGTCCAATGGAATAATATCCAACTCAACCTCATCTACAAACTTAGATGTGATGACAAACCTTAGCCTACAAGTTTGTGAGACTTGTAGCTTCGCATTGTCACACACCCAACCTAGTGGATAAGGCTTCGGATGGGGATTGGTTTGTAAGCCTATCTTTTTAACAACCTCTTCAAAAATTAAATTTGCTTGTGAACCACTATCAAATAGAGTGTCAATCTTAGTATGATTTGAAACAACTCTAATGTGGAACAATTAATTTCTTTTCTTATCAACATGCATAGAATTCTGTTTAGAAGAAGATGCAGCATTAGTGCTAGAAACTGAAAGAGAAAAATTATTATGTAATCTCATAGCTATAATCTTAGTTTCATCACCTGAATCTGAACCTAAGTCCTAAACCATATCATTAGCCTTCTTTTCTTTCTTTTGATACCTCTTAGGCCTTAACTCAGGATGTAGTTTCCAACACTTAGACTCATCATGATTTTTCTTGCAATGATTACAAAATGGTTTTCCTTCTTCTTTTTTAATAGTATACGTGGATTTTTGTTTACCCTTTCCTGATGAACTTTCCCCTTTGGATTGCTTAACATTAGATTGCTTACTTTTTACTTTAGGAAAATATTCTTTTGATTATTTTCCTCTAGCCTCTAAATAAGTGGCTTGAACACATACTGCATCTAAATTAGTGGGATTGAACATAATAATCATATGTCTTAAGTAACTATGCAACCCACCTATATATTTTAGCAGTGTTTCTTGTGTGTATAGAGGAACATTCAAAAGTAAAGCTTTTTTCCTAAAATCTTGTGTATGATCTTGAACACTTTGGCCTTTTCCTTATCTAAAACTTTGCCAATCCATCATGGCTTGTTGCATATAGCCTAAAGGATAGAATTGCTTTCTGAGTTCTTCAATAAATTCATTCAAAGTAGAAATTAAGTTACCTTTTTGAAGCTCAGTTTCCTTCAACTTACTCTCCCAATAGATGAGAGTTGTGCCTCCCATACGAAGAGTAGCCAAATGAATTTTTAACTCATCCCCTGCAACCTTTTGGATCCTGCAATAAACTTCAATCTTCTTGACCCAATTATCCAACTTTTCAGCATTAACTTCGCCATTAAACATTGTTAATTCAAACTTAATATCCAATTTTAGTGAAGGGAGAGATTCCACAGTTTTTTTACCATCATCCAATGGAGAAGGTTTTTCAGTTTCTTTACCTTTTGATTCTCGTGAATCACCTTATTTTTCATTCTCGGATTTCCTTTGTTTGTCATGGTATAGTTCCTCAACCATGCTGCTCATGTCCATGAAGGCTCAGCGGAAAGCTTGTTCAGATTCCATCTCTTCTTTGGCCATCCTTGAAGCACACCTTGAACCAATCTCTGGATTATACTCAATGATTTTTCCTTCACCTTTTGGGATTTAGACCTTGTCAACATACACTATCAATCACTGTTAAATAACAACCGCTTTGATACCAAAAATTTGATCTGTAAACTGAAAATACAAGTGTAGTATATTCGAAAATCACTTGTTCACGTTTAAGAGATCCTTCAATTTCTCATTTTTTTTGCTTAATTTTGTATAAAGAAATTAAAAATAGATATAAAATGAAGATTAGAACTAAATAATAATTAGAGAAAATTCAAAGAATTCACCAGCAAATTGATAATGGAGTTCAGCTTCAATAGCCTACGCCTCTGGGTCCATTCGAAGTGAGGACCATTCTCATTAATTTAGTGTAACAAATGGCTTCCAAAATTAATAAAAGTCTTCAATTCACCTTATTTGATCTTTTTTTGCCTATAAAAACATCTCTTAGACCTAAAAATAATGGCCTAAGGCTGTACAAAGCAGTAACAAGTCTCTAACCTTCTTAAATCTCTTTACACAGTTTGCTTTTTGTGTCTGTTCAAGTAGAAATTAGTCCCTTTTATAACACTTTGACCTTTGTGGCTGAAGTGGTCAAGGAATTAACCTTTTAGGTGACAATTCAGGAGTTCAAAACCTCCTCCCACTTTTCTAGGTGCCTTGGCATGAGGAAAAGGTCAACCTTCTTTCTAGGGCGCACTTAGCATGAAATTTTGAATGTTTTCCCTCCTTTTTGGCACCTTTGGACTTGGTTTTGTCCCAAATTTTTTGGGAAAGATAGTTTTTATGCTTTAAATAGACAAGGTTGACCCATTTCAAATGCCTAAGGCTTAGGCACCATCTTAGGTTGTGCTTAAGCTTGGTAAAAGCACGTTTGGTGGCATGGGTGATGTGGCAGTTTCTTTGGTGCCTTGTTTCAAAGTTTGAAAATTTCAAATAACATGTGGATAAAAACAACAAACCAAAATTATTTTTGCACCAAATTATTTTTCCACATGTCAAGTGTCTATTGGTCTACTTGGCATTTCTTCAATAGTGCCACTCACTTTCGACACCCCCTGTCGCAAGATTTCTTCAACTAGCCATATCTTGAGCATCAGGACTCTGTTTTTTGAACCACAAAAAGTGCTAGAAAGATCTCAACAAGTAATACAATGTGAAAATGATTTGAACATAATTTGAAGACTTTTAAAAATAGAATGGTACATGAATCCACTTGGATCAAAAAGGGTTTCCCACATATGTCATGTGTTATGTGATTGATCTTGCATTATCTCTCTTGCTCATTGATATGAATAATGTGTATGCTTCATGAATACTTTTGGTAACTAATTAAATGTTTTTAAAGATTAAAATTGAAGTTGGATTATTTGGGCTCATTGATTCACCCCCACTCAGTGATTGTACCTATAATAATTAGTATCAGAGTAGGTCCTTCATTCAAATTTTAACCACTTTAAGGTGATCAAAGGTATAATGATTGATAAAGAGGTTATGGCTTGTCTTCAAGACAATCTAGTCTACACTTTATTATAAGTTAATGGTGTGAAGACATAAGTGTAAAATCTAGAGGCAATAGTCAAGAATCTATAGGTCATGTTGAATAAAGATCTCAAACAAAGAATGGAACAATTGGAAAGTAAAGTCATGACTTACTCAGATGTAATCTTATCCAAGGACAAAATGGATTTCCTCTCCACCAAAAATAATTAAAATTCATGGATTACTAATGATCAAGAAAAAAGGAGGTCAAATATGAACAATGTCTTCAATGGTTGTTGCTTCTCCTGCAATCATTTTGGTCATACATATAGAGACTATGCTTTCTCACTAGAAATCAAAAAGGATCTCATTTTCTACAATTGTAACCAACAAGGTCATATAGCTAAAAACTATAAAAGAGTACTTTGACAAAAGGATATACAAGTCATTGACATGATCAAATGGTTTAAGGAGACTAAGTCTAAAGAAGAAAAGAAGCAAAATTCAAGAAGATCACCAAAGGAAGATTCATTATTTGTTCAAGATGCCTTGAATACTCAAGAAGATGAGAAAAAGAGATGGTTCATAGATAGTGGATGCTCAAATCATATGATAGGAGACAAGATCAAGTTTATCTCTCTCAAAAAGACCAATGTAGGTGTAGTTTGATTTGGTGACAACAAATCTACTAACATAGTCAACAAAGGTACTATGAGTTTGGACAATGGTCATACTAGGACTGAGAATGTCTTATATGTAGAAGGTTTTAAACATAGTATTTCAAGTGTGAGCCAAATGTGTAAGCAAAGAGATGTTGTAACTTTTCATGATAATGTATGTGAAATAAGAAAGGTAAAATCTAGTAGATTAATTGCAAATGTTCACAAAATAGATAATAACATGTATGTATTCCATAAATCCAAGAATGAAGATGCTTCATTAGTCAATTGGAAGAAAGTTGGATTCGGAATAGAAGGCTTGGACATATAAATTTTGATAATATGATAAATATTAGTTCAAAGGGGTTGGTAAGGCATATGCCTAATATTTTTAAGATACCTCATTCTCTTTACATGGCATGTCTTCATGGGAAGCAAACTAAGAGAATATACAAAACCAAAGAATTCTTCACTATAGATCCATTGGAGTTGATCCACACTGATCTATGTGAACCTATGATAACTTAAATTATTTAAGGTAATAGCTACTCCATGTTTCTTATTGATGATGGATGATATGGATATTATTTCTTAAATAAAAATCAAAAACTTTTGAAAAATTTGTGGCATTCAAAGCTCTTTTGTAAAATGATAAAGGTTCAAAGATCAAGTGTGTGAGATCAAATAGAGTATTTAATTTTTGGCCTCATAAGTATGATGATTTTTGTGAAGAACATGAGATAAGAAGACAATATTCTACTGCTAAAACACCACAATAGAATGGTGTGGTTGAAAGAAAGAATGGTACTATTGTTAAGATGGGTAGAACCATGATTCAAGATACAAAATTATTAGATGGCTATTGGGAAGAGGCAACCAACACTTTTGTTTACATCCTTAATAGGTGTCAAATTATAGTAAATGGTAATAAGACTCCTTATGAGTTATAGAATAATAGAATGGTTAATGTCAAACATTTTAGAGTATTTAAGAGTAAGTGCTTCATCAAAAGAGATGAAGATAATCTTGGAAAATTTGATTCAAGATTTGATCAGGGCATCTTCTTAGGTTACTCTTCTATCAGTACTGCTTATAGGTGCTTCAACAAGAGACTTCACAAAATTGTTAAAAGTTCAAATATAAGGATAGATGAGACAAGTAAAGTCAAGAATCCATAATTGTAGGTAAATGATATAGTTTAGAATTATATTTCAAACAATGATGAACTATCCATTTAAACAGATGATGAAGATAAAGAGGAGGAAGAAAGAGAAGACTTTAGAGATCCATCTAGAAGAAAAAAAAATATATCATCCAATCTCTTAAGTTATTAGAAATGTTAATGAAAATTTTCAAACTAGAAGAGAATGTTGATCAATAAAAATCAACAAGACTCAACTTTGTTATCCATGATTGAACCCAAAACATTTATGGAAGCTAGCAAAGATGAAATTTGGAATGATGCAATGGATGAATAAATTGATCAAATAGAATGGAATGAAACATGGTACTTAGTTCCTAGGCCAAAAGATAAAAATGTGATAGGTACCAAATGGGTTTTTAAAAACAAGATGAATGATAAAGGAGAAGTCACAAGGAACAAGGCTAGATTGGTGTGTAAAGGATATGCTCAAGTTGAAGGAATAGATTTTGATGAGAATTTTACTCCTATGGGAAGGATGGAAGTAATTAGACTCTTTTTAGCATATGCATGTTTAAAAAATTTTAAGGCATATCAAATGGATCTAAAATCTACATACTTGAATGGCAACTTAGAAGAAGAAGTCTACATTAAGTTACCTGAAGGATGCTTCATGACAAGTAATCAAGATTTTATGTGTAAATTTAAGAAGGCTCTATATGGTCTTCAAAAAACTCCTAGAGCTTGGTATAATAGGATAGATACTATCTTTTGAGTCAAGGTTTTGAAAGTGGGTAGCTGATAGTAATTTATAGATTAACATAGAAGGTAATCATCAATTGATAGTTGTTGTATATGTTGATGACATAGTTTTTGGATCTAATAATGATAAAATGAGTAGAGAATTTGTAGATACTATGAAGGTTGAGTTTTAAATGTTAATTTTGGGAGAAATATATTTCTTCTTAGGATTATAGATTAATAAACTTGATGCAGGGATGTTCATTTTATAAGCTAAATATATCAAGGACATGCTAAGGAAGTTTGACATGATGGATTGTAAGCCAATGGGTACTCCAATGATCACAAGATGCAAGTTAATTAAACTTGATGACTCACCAAAATTTTATCAAAATTTGTATATATCCATGATTAGAAGTATTTTGTACCCTACTACATCTAGACCTGACATCATGCAAGTAGTAGGTTTTGTAGGAAGGTTTCAAGCTAACCCTAGAGAATCTCACTTGAAAGCAGTCAAAAATAACTTGAGATATATCAAAGGCACAATAAACTATAGTTTATGGCATCCTAGGAGTAAATAATTCTCTTTGAAATCATATACTGATGTTGATTGTGTAGGATGTGTGGATGATAGGAAGAGTACCATTGGTGGGGTCTTATTCATGGGAGAATGTTTGGTGTCTTGGCTAAGCAAGAAGAAATCCTTAGTGTCTCTATCAATGTCAAAATATGAGTATATATAATCTATGTCTTGTTGCACATAAGTCATGTAGATGAAACAAACTTTGGAGGATTATAATGTAAGACAAAATGGACCTTGTCTTATTTATTGTGACAATACTAGTGCAAGTAGTATCTCAAAGAATCTTGTTAAGCACTCAAAAACTAAACACATTCCTATTAGATATAATTTATTAATAGAATAAGTGATTAATCAATGTGTTAATTTAGATCATGTGCCTACAAAAGAGTAGATTATAGATATTATAACCAAACCATTGTCAAAAACTACTTTTGAGTATCTAAGAAAAATATTAGATGTCATTTCTTTCTCTATGAATCAATATAAGGTATTTAGTTAAGGGGGAACATAAATTTCATGAGCTTGCTCAAGATTTTTATGAAGTATATATAGTACAGGGTCATAATGGGTGTTTTTTAGGTGGTTTAATAGTGTTTGATGAGTGGCATGAAGTTCTATTAATGGTCCTTGTGGTAGCTTGAGAGAGAGCTAGTAAGCATAAGCAGTGGTTATTAATGGTGTGTGGAGATATAAAGATGCTCAAGATGTTAAATGGCTCATAAATCTTAGAGGGAGTCCCTCTTAGATGCTTCTTGGTGAGTTCTATCATATTTTAGTGGTTTTGTGAGTTCTTTCTTCATTTACGGTAGTGCTTGGTTGAAGAGAGTGTTGGCATGGAGCAAGAAGAGGTAAGATTAAGGTAAGGGGGAATTTGTATCATATTTATAAGGTGGTCATCAACTATTTTTTTGTATTTTTAGGTCTTCAAGATTAGTTGGTGCCCACTTTATCATTGTGTCAAAGGGGGGAAGTTCCTATTATGAGAGTGTTTTAAAAGAGAGAAGGAAGGTGAGTTGTATATTATTATATATGATGGTTTTTGGCATCAATAACAAAGGGGAAGATTGTTAGAGAGTTATAAATTATTTCATGATGATGTCAAGAAGGTTTCCAAGTGAGTGGATGAAGTGCCTTGATAGTCTATGTGACAATGACAAAGTGTGCAATGTGTTTGTCATAGTGTGCTTGAAGTATGATTGGTTGATCTTCTATTTTTGCATAGTTATAAATGTTTAGGGATGATTATGGATTATTGAGAATGTGAAAAATGTCCCTAAGATGTTTTTTAATCTTTGATTATTTGTGTGCATGAGTGGATTTCATCTAGTTGATCATTGTTGTCATCTAGACATTTTGGGTCTAGTGGTAGAAAATTTGAGTAGGCAGTTTGATGATGTCATTATTTCCACATGTTGATGAGTTAGGGGGAGTTGGTCATATGTTTATGATAAAATTAGTCCCTAGTTACTATGTGTTAAATCTCAAATCATGCACCTAACTTTAGCCAAAGATATGTCGGTGCAAAGTTGGGCTCTCAAGTATTTTGATAGTGTTTTCTATGTTTAAATAGAGCTAAGTAAGCATGTTGATGATGTCAAAATTTTCATGCATAGAGGTTTTAAGAGAATATGTTCACATGGGTCTATTTAGTATTTTACCTAGTTCTTATGCACTAAATCTCAATTCATGCACGTAAGCACATCAAAATATACGCAAGTGCAAAGTTAGGCTCCTAGGTATTTTGATAGAGTTTTCCCATACTTAGCCAAATTTACAATGAGGCAAGAAGAGCTGAGTAATCATATTGATGAAGTAATATCTTGCACCTGTAGATGTTTCAAGAGAAGGTGATCATATGGGTTTATTCAATTTTGTGCCTAGTTGATTTGTCATAATTTTTAGGTCAAGCACCGAATCATGATAAAATATGTAGGTTCAAAGTTAGCCTTCCAAACAATTTTTTAACATAGTTGGCTCTGTGGTAGAAAAATTTGAGTGAGCATTTTAATGTCATTATATCTCACATGTGTGAGGTTTATAAGAGAATTATATCACATGGTTAGATTCTTCTATGTGAGGATATCATATGGTCCAAATTTTATAACATGTGATTGATCAAGGTAAAATATATGATGGTAAAAATTTGGCCTTCTAGGCAGATAAGCAAGGTTCCCATACTTAGTCTTTTTTGCACAAGTTAAAGTTTGAGTAACATCAATGGAGTGTTTTACTCTAAAAAGTCTATAAGTAATTATATGGTACCAATTTTCATGATCATGTTGGTTTTAAGCAATATCAAATGGTGATCATTGCATGATAAGGACCTGACTGATCTACAAAGATTGATGAAGTGCATTGAGTCAAAGTTTCTAGATTACATGAGATGAGTTCAACATATTCAAGGTTTAACATTTGGCATTAAAAAACTATGTGTGAAAGGTATAGCTTCAGAAAATAATATTGATGGTAAGTATTTAAAATGAGTAGTGAGGACTTGAGATGTGAGAAAAGTGGTCAAGGTTTAATTGTGACCATTGACATTTAAATATTTGAATTTTACAAAGGGGAAAAATAGTCTATGGTATTTTGCCCATAAATTTTGATCCAAGATGAATTTTCTCATGATATACATATAAAATATGAATATGACTCCATATTTAATCTAATTAACCTAATTTGAATATTTAGAATTGTGTAAATTCAAAGATATTAAGGTTCAAATTTGATGGTGTGTTCATGCATGGATTGTAAGTACCCTGAGAAGATTGTTTGAGCTTGATTTGATATTATTTCAATATATCTTTATGAATTGGATATTTTTTATTATTTTATACTCCATTAGGATGATCTAGGTGGATTATGAAGTTTGACCATTTATATGTAGTATGAACAATGGTTTAGAAGGTGACTGTGTATTCATTCATAATGACCATGTGCACAAAATGTTGTTTGAGACAATTGTGCTTAAGTAGAAGGGTAAGATGTTGGATTTTAGAACTTAATTGGGACTTGTAGATTATATGGAATGAATCCATGATTTTATAATTGGTCCTATGTTCTTTTTTGTTTGATGAAGTGTTAAAGGAGTGAATGAGTTCACATGAGACCTATAAGAGCTATAAGGGCCTTATTAAAAGGTGTAGTTGCTTAAGGGTAACCCATAGATGTTATGGCTGACCTATGAAGATTGTTTTAAGCTATTTCTTAGTGTGATATATTCATTAATGTATAATTCATGCCTAATTTCCAACCAAGGTGTTGATTATTAAGTATGTTCCATAAATAGTGAAATCAAAGATGGTGATTTCTAGACTTGAGTAAGAGTCTTGGGAGAGACATGGGAGGGACTTGAGTGAGAGACTTTAGTCAAAGACTTGGGAGAGATTTGAGAGAGGATTGTGTGTGTGAATTATGGGGAGAAGGATGGGTATAGTGACCTATCAATGAGTTGAAGAGCAAAATAGATTGAGGATTATTTGTATGACCTATAGGTCATAATTCTATTGGTAGAACAATGTTCTTACAGATTAAGTGTGAGAAAACATGAAGAGTGATAATCATAGGTCCATCATTAGGTGTTGAAGACATCAGGTCAAAGGTGGATGTATTCATAGGTTTTATTATGGTATCTCAGTACCTAAGGTGTTTGTAGCCTCCTTGTAAGGTGAAACTTGCTCAAATTTTGGTTGTTGTTGTAGCTCAGCTAGACAGGTTTTGAAGCACCTTGTGGGATTGTAGTCTCACTAAATAAGGATTTTATCCCCTTGATCAATTATATTTGGTCTAAACTAGTTCTTTTTATTATAGGACAATAGTCCAATTTTAGGTTTCAATGGGTTTTCTCCCCCAAAAGGGTTTCCCACATATGTCATGCATTATGTGATTGATCTTGTAATGTCTCTCTTGCTCATTGATTTTAATAATGTGTATGCTTCATGAATTCTTTTGGTAACTGATTAAGTGTTTGTAAAAATTGAAATTGAAGTTGGATTATTTGGACTCATTGATTCACCCCCCTCTTAGTGATTGTACCTCTAATAAGAAATGCAATTCGAAGACTCTAAAATAGGTTTATGTTAAGCCTAGGGATAGGGTGACTCAAATGACACTCTTAACATCTAATTACCACTTTTAGGTGATTAAATTTATTTTTTCAGGAATCTAAAACAACAAACATGCTCTAATACCACTTTGTCAGGATCTGGAAGCACACAATTGATTACCATGTACAAGCAACTGACATGCGGAATTAAACCAGAATCACAAGTAACTAGAATTCAGAAATAACACAGAATATGAGAGACAATACCCAATTGTATTAATACTCTTATAGAAGAAAATTACAATAAAGAAGTGCCACAGTGTTCTTACACCTCTAAGGCTTCCCACACCTCTAGGACTCTCAGTAATCTTTCATCAAAGCTCTCTCTCTCTCTCAATTACGGTCCCAACACACAACTCAAACACAAAGTTGGTATTCACCTCCAACCAGTCAGTATCCACTACTGCTAGTACCACTAGTCAGTATCACTATTGCCAATACACCAAGTATACACACATACTCAATCAAGTACACAACGCACTCCAAGTAGATCTCCCATGAACTTGCAACAATTTGCAACTCAAATGATCTTACTTTGGAAGGAACTACCTTGCCTTCCTCTATTGCTCTCCAACTGAGTACACACTGTACTCCAAGTAGATCCCACCTGATACTGCTACATGTTGTGTTTCTATCACCTTGATCCTGCTACCACCTACAGATCAATTTGGTCTTGCACACCTACTGACCAACCTGGTTTTGCACACCTGCAAACCTAGACCTCGCACACACAAACACCTACAAATCAATGATCTTACTTACCATGTAGATCTCCAAATGTGGCCTTGTACACCTGCTGACCAAGATCTTACATACATGAAGAATCCTTTTGATTCTCTAAACCAGCACCCACACTTGGCACTATGGCACTAGGAGGAACACACCTTGCTCTCTTCACTCTAAAGGAGCTAATATTTGCTCTCTTACTCTCTAGCACACTTTTACAATACAACCCATGAATCTATTATATAGATCCCATGAAAACAATAATTAGACATCTAATTATAATAATTAGATCTACAGCTCAAGTCTAAAATTGGCCTCTTAACATGTAAACAACTAGTTTGTTAACTAACTATTCATGTAAATTTTTAGTTTTAGAATCGCATAGGTGACTGACATTGGTCCCTGTCTAGCTGGAGATGACCAGCGTCAGCTGATCCATGATCGATGTTAGTTTTCTCTACATTATAAATGACCGACATCGGTTGATCAGACCGAAGCTAGTTGCTCTGCAACTCAGCAATCTCTCAACAACCTCCTCCATGTCTGCATTAATGAAGCTTTTAGCCCCACAACCTAACAATCTCCCACTTGGAGATAAATAGCTACATTGTCCCTATACCTATACCCCATCTAATTTGTTTCCTGGCTTGTATCCCTCTTCAAGCTCAAACCTTGAAGACCAACCACCACAACACCTATGGTGAACCTCCTATCATCCAAGTAACCTACTACATCCGCATCTACAAACACATGTAGAAAATAACTTGACCCTGCATAACATGTGCACCTACTGCTGGTCCCTCTTAGATATTTGAGAATCCATTGAACTGCCCTCCAGTGCTTCTTTCTCAGATCGGCTCCAAACTTTCTGATAGCTCCCACTGTGTGGGAAACCTCAAGTCTAGTACGCATGTACTTAACCTCATCATGTGAATTAGGACACTGTTCATAGAGCTATCCAACCCATCAGCATTCTAACTGGCTTCACACAATCATCTAGAGACAAAATCAACCTGTGATCTTCCATGTCTCTAGAACACACTTATGTCAAAGAATTTTTCTCCTCCAAATTCTTCATGACACACCACTGAACTAACTTTACCTTTAGTTCAGCAAAATCTTGCATGTGTAACCCTACATCAAGCAAACACACAACATACAGTAACAAGATAATGTCGTGACTCATCATCCACTTGGTAAAGAAACCACAGTAGTTACAATGACATTGACTAAAGCCATGCTTTGTCATCCACTTGTCAAACCTGTAACACTATCTTGGAGCTTTCACAAGACCATATGACCTGGCCTTTTGTCTCACCTGTCCATTCTCTCTATTCTTTAACTAAGGAATCCATTCATCTCTCAGTGCTTTTATATCGGCTGGCAACCCTACCAAATCTCATGTTTGGTTTTGCATCCTATTCATGCCATGCTCCCACTATTTCCTAGATCCTTCCTGCTCTATAGTGAGTAATGAGTATAAAGAAGAGGAACAATGAATTTGAGGCTTACTTACCCTTTCAGTCCTCCATATGGGCATTTGAGACTCCTTAACAGCTTGTCCACCCAAAATCCATCTCAATGATCAACCTCGGTCACCACACAATCTACATCTGATCAACGTTGGTTCCATGCAATTATCCTTTCTATCAATGCCAGTGTTCTAACCAACGTCAGTCTTACCTGGTCACTGACATTGGTTCTCTGACTAATGCTAGCAGCCACCCTACCTGACACCACCGGCTTTGGTCTGCACATGACCGACATCAGCACCTGTCTGTTTGACATCGATTACCCCTGACCGATGCCGGTACCTGTGTTCGCCTGTGAGTGATGAATTTTTACCCACAAGCTCTCCATGGATCAAAACCCTATCCAAACTACCCTACTCAAAGATGTCTAGCTTTCTCCACTAATTTGTGTCCATCATCTCCTCTAAAAACACCAAGGCTTTCCAATTTTTAAGTTTGTCAAACACATCTGTCTTCCGCTTAAGAACATGCATCTCCTTCTTGCTCTTGTGACCAAGCCTACAAAGCCACGTCTTCACAACAAAAGAAGAATCAGTAATATAAGCAAGTAGATAAAGAGTACCTATTTTCTTACCACACGCTAATTCAAGTGCATCTGTTATGAGAGTTCTTATGCATCTCTCATCACCCAACTTTCCTAAAGTAATTAGCCGTATCTTCAGAACTGGGACCTGCATGACATCCTTCAACACCCATGTGTTGGCCACCTACAATTTCAGCTTCACTTCTCTTTTGCCAATACTTTGACAAGGCACACCAGCCCCTAAATAAATCTTTCCAAAGTCTCTAAGGACCTTACCATGGAAAAATACTCTATTTCAGGCTGCATGGAAAGAGGCAACAGAATTTATAAAACAAGATTCTACTTTATCCAAGGAACATCCCAAAGCATCATGTGCAACAACACCTACAACATCTACTTCTTTAGTTCCTTCATGTTGATCTTCTACCAACCAACAATATTTCTTTACCTGCTCTTTCTTTTTATAACACCGTAATTGACCATTCATGCTTTTCAATTCCTCCATTCTTAGTGTACTTTCTTTTGCCATTACTATACTCCCACTCAATTAGAAACCCCTGAGAGTGACCTATAATCAAACACAAACCTGCTCCCTGCAACCTTAGCTCTGATACCACTTGTCAAGAATCTAGAACAACAAACATGCTCTGATACCACTTTGTCAGGATCCAGAAGCACACAATTGATTACCATGTACAAGTAACTAACATGCAAAATTAAACCAGAATCACAAGTAACTAGAATTTGGAAATAACATAGAATATGAGAGATAATACCCAATTGTATTAATACTCTTACATAATAAAATTACAATAAAGAAGTGCCACAGTCTTCTTACACCTCCAAGGCTTCCCACACCTCTAGGACTCTCAGTAATCTTTCCTCAAATCTCTCTTTCTCAATTACGGTCCCAACACACAACTCAAACACAGAGTTGGTATTCACCTCCAACCAGTCAGTATCCACTACTACCAGTACCACTAGTCAGTATCACTACTGCCAGTACACCGAGTATACACACATACTCAATCAAGTACACAATGCACTCCAAGTAGATCTCCCATGAACTTGCAATAACCTGTTAGGGTGTGGAGCTAAAAGCTTCACCTTACTACAAACATGGAGGTTTTTGAGCATGATAATTGTCGACATCAGAAGGCCATAACCGATGTCGGTCAGGGATCAGTGTATAAGAAACCAACATCAGTAGGAATCAGCCGACGTCGGTCACCTCCAGTCAAACAGGGACCGATGTCGGTCACCTGTGGCAGTTTTAGAACTGTTATTGATGAATAGTCAGTTAAGTGAATGGGTTGTTTGCATGATAAAGACTAGTTTAAGTCTTTGAGTTGCTTGTCTAATTATTGTATGCATGAGATCTATATAATAGACTCATGGGCTATATTTTTAAGTGTAGAACTCAAGTGTAGAACTTGGAGAGTTCTTCCCATGATAGAATCAAGTAGGATTCTTCATGTATGTAAGATCAGGTTTGATATGCAGGATATTGCAAGATCATGGTGGAGATCTACATGTGATAAGTAAGATCAGGTTGGTTTGCAGGGGTGTGTGTATGTGAGGGTCAAAAAGAGATCGGCGGGGGAGCAAGATCCAAGGTGATAGCAATACATCAAGGAGCAAGATCATGGTGAGATCTACTTAGAGTACTGGTTCGTACTCGGTTGTACTGGACGTACAATGAGGTGAACAATAACTCTGTGTTTGAGTTGTTAGTTGTGACCTAGTGAGAGAAGATTACTCTTGAGGGAATATTACTATAAGCCCACAAAGTGGAAGAAAGAGTGTGATCTCTTTGTTGTAATTTCCTTCTATAATGAGTTGAATACAATTGTGTATTGCCTCTCACATTCTGTGTGTTTTCTCATTGATAGTTACTTGTACTTTTGTGTAATTCCACATGTTGTAATTGCTTATACATTGGTAATCATATGTGCTCTTAAATCTGACAACTTGTGTCAGAGCTTTGGGGAACTTAGGTCCTATCACAACCTGCAACTCAAATGATCTTACTTTGGAAGGAACTACCTTGCTTTCCTTTATTTCTCTCCAATTGAGTACACACCGTACTCCAAGTAGATCCCACCTGATACTGCTACCTGTTGTGTTGTTATCACCTTGATCCTGCTGCCACCTACAGATCAATCTGGTCTTGCACACCTGCCAACCAACCTGGTTTTGCACACCTACAAACCTAGACCTTGCACACACAAACACTTGCAAATCAATGATCTTACTTACCATGTAGATCTCCAAATGTGGCCTTGCACACCTACTGACCAAGATCCTACATACATGAATAATCCTTCTGATTCTCTAAACCATCACCCACACTTGGCACTGTGGCACTAGGACGAACACACCTTGCTCTCTTCACTCTGAAGGAGCTAATATTTGCTCTCTTACTCTCTAGCACACTTTTACAATACAGCCCATGAGTCTATTATATATATCCCATGCAAACAATAATTAGACATCTATTACAATAATTAGATCCACAGATCAAGTCTAAAATTGGCCTCTTAACATGCAAACAATTGGTTCATTAACTAACTGTTCGTGCAACCGACAGTTCCAAAATTTCACAGGCGATCGACGTCAGTCCCTGTCTGGTTGGAGATGACCGACGTCGGCTGATCCATGACCGATGTCGGTTTGCTCTACACTGGATATGACCGATGTCGGTTGATCAGACTGACGTTGGTTTTTGTGTAACTCAGCAACCTCTCAACAACCTCCTCCATGTCTGCATCATTGAAGCTTTAGCTCCACAACCTAACATATTTAACCTTTTAGGGTTTTACATGTGTAATTACCTATGTTTGGTTAAAGGACTGAGATGTCTAAATTAGTCAAATAAATTACAACAATTAACCCACTAATTTTTAAATTAATTTGACCTTGTTTGACTTTATATAAATTACAACACATAAGGAGAAATATAGACTTAATGAAAATAGAATGTCATAAATGAGCTGGGTTCTAAAACATGAAATCTAAGTAGTTATGAGTGTCACAAGTAGGTTTCTGATATTCATATGTCCCCTATATAATAGAAACCATTTTGGATAGTAGCACCATCCATGTGTAGTGTCCAAGATGTGGCACTAATGTCCTCTTTGTGGGACTATTCCTATTTTCAAGGAGTACCTATACATGTGTCTATGTATTTTATTCCTCTAAGACTAAAGCCTATAGTTTTATGTTGTACATGTAAATCTTGATTTGATGTGAAAACCTTAGTTCTCTTTACAAGTGTGATATGAGAAAGATTTGAGTGTGTTAGTAGGATGGACTAGACATCTTCAACACCCCACTATGTAGAGAGTTTACTACATACCAATACTCTAAAGAGAGAACAAGTCTAATGTAGTTCTCCCACCTAGTGTTTGATGTATGTTTAGGTGAATGATAGAATGAGAGTGGCCTTAGATGCCTTGAATGTGCTTGATCTTTAGAATTATTGAAAACTAGACTTAGGGTTATTATAGATGGTATTATGAATAAATTAGGGTAGAATAGGGATAATGTACCTTGATTTTACACAACTTTGTCTTTGGTTTGAATAGTTTTTGCATCTATTTTCCATCTAGTCATAGAGGTGGATTAGACTTGTATTTGTAAGGTTATATTACTTGTGTGGATAAGAAAATGAGATTAGGTTATCCTTAGGAGATGCACACATTTTAAAAAGTATCCATTGAGAATAGTTAGTGCTAATGATAATAGTGCCCAGTTAGGGACACTATCAACATGTGGTTGTAGATTCCCAAATGTGGCACTAATGTCCTTTTGGTAGAATTCTAGGAAAGTTGGATTAGGGTCAGAGGTGATAGTTCAAGGACTATGTCCTAACTAGTTAAGTAAATAAGGCTTATTGAATGGATGTAAATGTAAGTCTAAGGCTCTAGAATAGGTATATGGAAAGCCTATAAATAGGGTGACTCAAGTGACACTCTTAGCATCCAAATACCACTTTTAGGTGATTACATTGATTTTCTTTTAGGTTTTTACATGTGTAATTACCTATGTTTGGTTAAAGGGTTGAGATGTCTAAAGTAGTCAAATAAATTGTAATAATTAACCTACTAATTTGTAAATGAATTTTACCTTATTTGACTTTATATAAATAACAAAAAATAGGGAAAAATATAGATTTAGCTAAAAATAGATTGTCAAAAATGATCGGACTTCTAAAATTTGAGATCTTAGAAGTTCTAAGTGTTGTAAGCAAGTTTTTGATATTCATCTATTCAATAGATAGTAGAACCAATTTTGGATAGTAGTGTCATCTGTATGTGGTATCCATATGTGGTGATAATATCCTCTTTATGGGATTGTTCTTATTTTCAAGGAACACCTATGCCTATGTCTGTGTGTTTTGTTCCTCTGAGACAAAAGCCTATAGCTATATATTGTACCTATAAAGCTTGATTTGATGTGTAAACCCTAGTTATCTTTGCAAGTGTGATATGAGAAATATTTGAGTGTTTTATTAGGATGGACTAGACATCCTCAACACCCCACTATATAGAGAGTTGTCTGCATACCAATACTCTGAAGAGAGATCAAGTCTGATGTAGTTCTCCCACCTAGTGCTTGATGTATGTGCAAGTGAATACTAGAATGAGAGTGGTCTTGGATGCCTTGAATGTGCTTGAGCTTTGGAATTCTTTGAAAATTGGACTTAGGGTTGTTGTAGATGGTAGAATATATAAAGTAGGGTAAAATAGGGATAATGTACCTTAATTTTGCATAACTTTGTCTTTAGTTTGAATATATTTTGTATCTATTTTCCATCTAGTCAATAGAGGTGGATTAGACTTGTATTTATAAGGTTCTATTACTTGTGTTGATAATAAAATGAGTTTGTGTCAACCTTGGGAGGGGCACACATTTGAAAAAGTATCCATTGGGAAGATTCAAGGCTAAAGACAATAGCGCCCAGTTAGGGACACTAGCGCCATGTGGCTATAGTGTCCCAAATATGGTGCTAATGTTCTTTTATCAAAATTCTAGGAAATTTGGATTGGGTTTAGAGGTGATAGTTTAGGGACACTGTCTTGATTCTATGTAAGTGAACAAGGTTTATTTAATGGTTGGGAATGCAAGTTTAAGGTTCTAAAATAGGTCTACGGCAAGCCTAGGGAAAGGGTAATTCAAGCAACACTCTTAGCATCCAATTACCACTTTTAGGTGATTACATTTTCCCCCTATTTATATTAGTAATGCAAAAAAGTGAAATGACTAGTATAAATGAAAAATAAGTGTACTTGGATATACCTTAGAAGTGAAGCCCATGTAGTTGAGTTTGAATTTTTGAATTTGGGTCTCAATGGGTACACAAACCAATGCATGAACCTAGTGACAATATGTATGTGTGAAATTACATAGTGATCATATCATTGAATAAATTGAACTGAGAATATGGCTTGCTTAATCCTCATATAGGTGGCTCAATAACTCAATCTCGTTTTGAATCCATCATTGTGCACCCCTGCTTGGTAGATTTTGATCTCTGTGAATAACTTGAGTAAGACTATATGTGTATCAAACCCTCTCATGTAGGTGTCTCAAGAACTCAAGTAGGACATGAATCCATCATTTCCCCTTGTGTGAAGTAGATGTATATGTAATTTTACAATGTAAAATGATGAAATTATCTAATTGAGTAAACTAAGTGTGTATTTAGATCCATGACCTCTTGAGTATATTAGGCAGCTTTGGACCACTCAGGAATGCCAACCACTATAGATGGAGTAAGGCATGAATTTGGTGACAACCTAGAATGTGATAAGAAGTGTATATAATGTACATAATGACATGGAATTTTCCATTCCATTTGATCAACCTATCTAAAGTTGAGTATATGAAAACTATGTGCCATGCACATGCCCCTAATCTGGTATTTGAGTATACTAAATCTAAATTATGTAATAGCTAAATTTGTGTACTAATATGAATGTATGAGTGATCATGTCATGTATGATGCCCCAAAATCTAAATAATTGTATGAATCTGGACTAAAATGATTGAATCTGAGATAAATCTAAACATAACTTCCAAACTTGTGACTATATCTATGAAAATTTGTATTATACCTAGTATATTGGTATGAATGAACTTAGATTGTGTTGAAGCTGGGGATACTAGATAGTAGTGCCATATAGTGGATAATAGTGCCTTGTGGTGCTAGTGTACCAATATAGGTGGTAATGTCTACCTAGTCTGATCTTTGTGTGGTCTAGATTGACTATTGAACCTTTGTTTTGTTCTGTGTCTACCTTGAGTTTGATCTTTGTAAATAAGATTGTGTGTTGAAATGTATCTATGAAAATTAAAATAGGAGCCTAATATCTATGACAACCCCTATAAATGACCCCTCTTTTTAAGTTAGTTGTGAAATCTATGTAATAATTTCCCTCTAAAGAAGTAGCTCTACAAAATGTGTTAGCTAGAGCATGATATTCCAATATAATATACAAACATAAAATCATAATGTAAATGTATTTGATCAATAGTAGAAAATGTAATATGTATGTTGTAATCTAGCATTGGATAAGGGTGTAAAGATAGATGTAATAAATGTATAATTGCATTAAAATCTAACTAACTACCTATGCGGATTGGGCATGATGTCCATCAAAGCTCATAATTAGAATAGGTAGATGCATGATGTCCCTCATGCATCAAAAACTTGTGTGTGTGTGTGTGTGTGTGTGTGTGTGTGAAAACCAAATACAAGTGTCATGGTGTAAAAGCATACAAACAAGCAAACATATAATCACATGAGGAATGCAAGAAGGAGGCCAAGGTGCCACAATACAAGGGACATGGGAACATATCATTAAATCTAAGAATGAGAACATATAAGGAGATGTTTAAATGTCCACATACGCAAATAACAAGCAATTTGGCATAGAGCCACAAATAAGGACATGTTCAAATGTCTACATATAGAATCATGAAATAACACACACAAGGGACATGGTCACATGTCCAAGGCATATAAATAGAGAAGTGGTGTAGAATTTAAGGAAAAATGGCATATTCAAATGCCCTAAAAAATGTAAGAAGCATAGTAACACAATCAAGTCTAATCTAGGAACTAGAAATTAAAGCATGTATAATTATGTAATAAAAATCTATGTAAATACTAGGGTGCATATATACTAAAGCTAACTAGTGATAGTCAGCAAAAAATTTGAGAAATGAATATAAATAATCAATATCAAGATAAATCAATGTGTAACTGGAAAGTATAGTATGTAAAGATAAAACCTAGTTGTAGTAACTGTGTAGGAGATGCCCCCAAGTGGGTGTATCTATCAATGTATAAACTTATATTGATGTAAATACCCCCTAATGGGTAAATGATAGTTGGTCTAGATCAATGTAGTGGATTAGATTCCTATCTAGAATCTACAAGCACTCGATAATAATAAGTGAAGCATATGTGTATGATAAAACCAACTACACTAGGATAACTAGTAATATGCAATATCTGGTAAGTAGTAGAAATGTAAATAATGCAATGCATATAATTCGTAAAAAAATTGGATTTTTAAAATATTTGATTTATTTTGGATTTTAGATATTATATTATTTTTGTGTTTTTTTATGATAAGCTATGTACAAGCATATGAAAGTAAACTATGTATAAGGAGCGAGAGAGAGAAGGAAGTATGTATAAGGGTGGAAATCATAGAAACCAATAAATCTCATGTGAGACTCACCATCACCATCACCTATGTCAAAGAGTGGAATAGTGATCATGCATGCAGTTTGAAAGGGTAGTTTTGAGCCCATGATCTGGGGTGTTATAGAATCTAAACGTGAAGCTACCTAAGTAGTGTTATTATGATGTTATGGCACTGACTGTGATGCCCTATGAACTATATGGGTCTTTAAGACCCATTTGGTATATTTAGAATATATAATTGATATAGGTTCCCTATGCTAAGAACCCCTAAAACCTAATATAATTGATCTCAATGTGAACTGTGTAGAGGAAGGTCCTCTAGAATCTATGACATGTATCTAATGGAATGGTCTCTCTAGTAATGGTCTCTAAGGGAGAGTATGTGTGCATGTAGACACTATAAAAGTAGACATGGCCTGCTCTGAGGAATCTACTAAACATTGAGGTGTATATATAAGAGTTTCACTCTCTCTAAATGGATAGTCACGCAATAACTGGGATTGAAACTAGAACTATAACTGGTGTCAGTGTTGGAATTATGACTAGAATATATGCTAAAACTACCTATGGGATAGGAAGAGGATACTAATATGGGACACCCTCAATATTAACCACTAGTTATCATGTATATATTTGATATATTAGTGTACTACATATGAGATGGTTTTAAGCTACTATAACCATGGCTTGCCCAATAATATGTTGAATACACCTGCACTAGGTACTACTACAAATTGAGTGGCTATATGTGTTGGTCCTACCTATCATTAAAGCACCATCTCCCTAATGAAGCTCCAAAATTTGCCACTAAAACACTAATAACTATATCTATAGGTAATATATCCCAAGTGATGTAGGAGTGTCATGCTACACATGCTTATGCTTGACCTATTATCGACCATGACACTGTAAATAGGATGGTGGTCTATATATACTCATATGAAGAGTACATGTAAATCTATGTCATCATCCATAATCTCCTACAATGAAAATGTGATAATTGGTCTAGGTGGCACTGTAGTGTGATACATGCCAATAATATTATGCATAGGATGTCTCATCTATAGCTATGTGATAAGAAGCTACCGGTGGATGAGTCTAATATATATAATGAACACCTAATGTGCCCCCTACCTCATTAGATTTATGCTTAGGAAAATTATTTGAAAATATCTTAAGTGCCTTTGCCTCTATTTGTTATTTTGGTGCTTTAGTGGGTGTGCCCACATTAATAGTGTTTGACTTAATAAAGTCTTGTATCTTATGATTTAGGATAATACATCTATTTATGGTGTGGCTTTTTGCCCTATGACACTCGTATAATGCATTTGAGTAATAAATTTCTGGAAGAGGTCATGTTGTATCAACCTCTTTAATGGGTGGGAAAGATAGGACATTGCATTTTAGTAGTTGTTTTATAATGTATCCTGGTGACTCTAGTAGACTAGTGAATACTCAGTGCTAAGGAGTTAATAAAACCATTCTGGGAGAAGGCTCTAAAGATACATTTACTATTGTATTTTGATCCATTTTGTTTTCTATGGTCCTCACCTTATATGGAGGTTTTATTTAACTCTTAATAGTTGAATTTTATCCATTTGTATATTTGAGTTTTCCCAGTGCTAAGAGCTTAACCTCTCTTTCCTTAACTATGTGTCACATGTCTATAAATGTGGAAAACTTCTTGAATAATATTTCTTCATGAAGTGTTGGTAATAGACTCTATTTAAATATATATTTAAGTTCTATATCTTCCATGGGTCTAATCAATTTTGATAATATTATCTTGTATCATAAGATATAAGTTGTTATGGGTTCATTTGGCCATTTCTTTAGCTATGTCACTTATGCTTATGATATTTTGTCACTTATGTTGATAGAAAAGTGTGAAAGGAACATATATACTAATGTATTAAATTCCATTATATATTGGTTAGGCAAATCATATAACCACTGTAAGTCATAATCCTTAAGGCTGCATGGAAAAGATTTGTAAAAAGCCAATCGTTGGACACATAGTCTAAGCACACTGCATGAAGGGCTTGAAGGTGACTCTCTAGGTCACCCTTACCATCATATAATGAGCTTGGGTGCTAAAAATTTGGATTTAAAATGATTTTTTTAATGGTATGTATCAGTGGTATATGTAAAAGAATGTTGGAATCCAAGGCATGAGAAGGCTTAGTTACTCCTTGATCAAAATGTAACACCTTAGATTGCAAAGAAATAACATGTTACATAAGGGATTTTACATTGGGAGGAGAAAAAATATCCACAAGTGGATTAGTTGTCACTAATGGTCAAATTACAAGTTTTGGTTGTGTTATCTAAGTTGGTTGAGTAAGCCCCACTAAAGGTGTATTAACATCATTAACTGGAGATGTAGAAGATTGACCATTGTTGTTCTTTTAGAGTTCTTCTTGAAGAATTTTTATGAAATCATATTGTATATTCTTATGTTTGGAAATAAAGTATTGTAATTTATGCTTATCATTTTCATCAAATCTATTGTTAAATTTTACCATTGTAGGTTGAAGGTAAGAAAACAAGTTTTGTATATTTTGTACCTTTTAAGAATAGTAATCTATGAAAGTTTCCAATATTTTAAATATTGCAGCAAATTGGAATATTTTAGGAATTTAAATCTGAGTGTATATAAAAAATATACAAACCCTAAGCATGTCTAGGGTCAATGTTTTTAGAAGCTAGGGTTTATTTGCAATAATTTAAATTAAATGTAAAATAAATTGAAACCCTAATGTAAAATTGATTTTATTTAGCTAGGTTGTCTAAATAAAAACATAAGTATGCAACCTAAATTTATTACACACAAATAGGAATTAAATTCAATCTAGGGTTTTATGCAATGATAAAAGTAAGATGGTTTCACCAAATGATTTAACCTTTCAGGGTTTTATATGTGTAATTGCCTTTGGTTAAAGGGTTGAGATGTATAAATTAGTTGAATAAATTGAAATAATTAACCTATTAATTTGTAAATAAATTTGACCTTGATTGACTTTCTAATAATAGTAATAAATATGGATAAATATATACTTAATTGAAAATAAACTATCATGGATGATTTGGGTTCTAAAATTGGAGATCTGAGTAGCTTTGAATGTCACAAGCAGGTTTCTGATATTCATTTATTCACTAGATATTAATGCCTAATTTGGATAGTATAGCCATTCATGTGCAGTGTCTTATATGTATCACTAATGTTCTCTTTGCAAGACTATTCCTATTTTTAGGGAGTATCAATGCATGTGTCTGTGTGTTTTGTTCCTTACAGACTAAAGCCTATAACTATGTATGGTACCGAAAAAGCTTAATTTTATGTGCAAACCCTAGTTCTCTTTACAAGTGTGGTATGAACAAGATTTTAGTGTGTTAATATGATGGACTAAACATCTTCAACACCCCACTATGTAGAGAGTTTCATGCAAACCAATACTCTGAAGAGGGATCAAGTCTGATGTAGTTCTCCTACCTAGTGTTTGATGTATGTGAAAGTGAATGCTATAATTAGAGTGGCCTTGGATGACTTAAATGTTATTGAGATTTTGAATGATTTAAAATTGGATTTAGAGTTGTTTTATATGGTAGTATGTAGAAAGTAGGTCAGAATATGGATAATGTACCGTTATTTTGCACAACTTTGTCTTTGGTTTAAATAGATTTGCATCTATTTTCCATTTAGTCAATAGAGGTAGATTAGACTTGTATTTATAGGGTTTTATTGTTTGTGTGGATAATAAAATTAGATTAGGCCAATATTGGGAGGTGTATACATTTGAAAAATTATATGTTGGGAAGAGTCAGGTCTAAGGATAGTAGTGCCTATTTGGGGACACTAGCACCATGTGGCCGTAGTGTCCCAAATGTGGTTCTAATGTCTTTTTGGTAGAATTCTATAAAATTTAGGTTGAGGTCAAATGTGATAGTTAAATTACTATGTATTTATTGGATGTAAGTGAATAAGGTCTACTAAATGGATAAAAATGCAAGTTTAAGGCTCTATACTAGGTCTATGGCAAGGCTAGGGATAGGTTAACTCAAGCAACACTCTTAGCATCCAATTACCACTTTTAGGTGATTAAAGATTACAACCCACTTATTTTTAGGTATATCATGAGGATATAACAAACCCATATGCACACTGATATCATAAGCATCTCACCATAAAATTGGAAACATCATGCCTCATGCTAATCCAAAATTAATGCCTTTTCATCTCATGTGTCATTTTGGTGATACCCAGATGATCAAACTGGGTATTTGTATGTGTTTCTTACAACACAAGACCATATAACTCAATATAAAAATTAGAAGACTCTTTTTTAAAAGGCTCGTTAGCCAATATTGCACTTACTTCTTAGTAGTATTTGTCAATAAGTTGTTTTTTTAACATAGTAGTTCTAAAATTTAACTATAGCACATACAGGGCAATAAGGTACATGCATTAGTTGAGTGCATTAGCAACATGATGCTCATTTCCATTAGTGTAAGCTATGTCTATGTCAAAATTACTAATAAATTCTAGCCATCTTCACTGGTGTGCTTTCAAATCATCTTAGGAAAATAAGTTTTCCAATCTGTGGTGATCATAATTCACCTTAAAATACTTTCCTAATAGGAAATGCTTTCATTGTTTCAGAGAATGCACTATGGTAGCAATCTATAAATCATGTGCACGATAATTATTTTATGCTCCTTGATCTTCTGAAAATTGTAAGCCACTACCCTACTATCTTGGGTTAAGATGCCATTGAATCTCTCCTTAGAAGCATTAGCCCAAATTTCAAAA
Source organism: Torreya grandis (assembly GCA_037957365.1). Classification (NCBI taxonomy): domain Eukaryota; kingdom Viridiplantae; phylum Streptophyta; class Pinopsida; order Cupressales; family Taxaceae; genus Torreya; species Torreya grandis. The sequence goes on along the minus strand of JARHVA010001167.1, from coordinate 1,731,269 downwards.
TTACCATTTGGGTTGAGAATAATCATAATTGGAGTTATTTTCAACAACACTTTAAGTTTATAGAAATATTATTCACATTGAGGTATCCAAACAAATTTATTACCCTTATGTTACAAAGAAGTGATAGGATTGGCTAGGTAAGAGAAATATTCTATAAACCAATAATAGTACCTAGTTAGTCCTATGAACTTGCACACTTCATGCACATTAATAGGAGTAGACCACTCTTGAATGGATCAAATCTTTACTAGGTCTATAATAATGCCTTTACTAGAAATAATGTGACCCAAATAGTGTATTCAGATTGATAAAAGGCATATTTGTACAACTTCCCATATAGTTTAATGCCTTAACCTTTATAAAACTAGTCTTAAATGTTGATCATATTTAGCCTCATCTTTTGAATGAAAAAATATGTCATCCAAGAATATAATTAAAAAATTGTTTTTAAAATCCTTGAATATGTTGTTGATCAGGTTCATAAATGCACTTCGTGCGTTGGTTAAGCTAAAGGGGAAAATAGTGAACTAGTAGTGATCATATTGAGTTCAAAATTTTGTTTTCTGAATGTTCTCATCCTTGATTCTTAGTTGATGATAGGATACTCTTAAATCAGTTTTAGAAAATAATGTTGTGTCTTTCACTTTATCAAACCAATCATCAATCCTTGGCAATGGGTAATGATTCTTAATTGTTAAGTTATAAAGCATGCGATAGTTAATACATAGTCTCAATCTCCCATATTTCTTATTTACAAAGATTACTAGAGCACCCCAAGGGGAAACACTTGACCTAATACTCCCATTGTCCAAAATTTATTGCATATAAACCTTCAAATCTTTAAAATCTGCCATATTCATTCGATAAGGAGCATTTGATGCAGGAGCATTTGATGTAGGGGCATCCCTTAAAACAATATCCTTAGATAAGTCAAACTCACACTTAGGTGGAAGATCGATCAATTTTTAAAGAAAAACATACATAAATTTCCTCAAAACCATAAAATATTGATAGGGTTATTCTTTTTCCTTAGGTAAATCTTGTAACTAAACTTCATAAAGTTTACAACCTTTTTCACATCCCTTTTTAACTTTATAGCTAAAGTACTTTTTGCATTTTTGGTCTTTGGATGCCTTATATTTCTACATGCATTCAAAATTCATCAATGTATTGCACTTTTTTTATAGAATAATAAAGTGTTACTATAACCATTCCTAACCTAACATCATAGGATCCCAAGGGTTTTAAAAATAGATTTACCTTGCTTCTAAAAATAACAAAATCAAGCACAACTTGTTCCAAATATTCTTAGATAGGCTCCTTTTTACCAATACCAAACTCAACTTCCCATCCTTATCTTATCTGAATAGGTTTTAATTTACATTGACTAGTAAAAAATGGTGAAATAAAATTGTTAGTTACACCAAAATCAATCAAAATACATACATAAATACCAACTATAGTACCTTTTGTTTCAATTGGGGTAGCTTGAAAATCAACCTTCCTATTATCTATAACTGCATACACCTAATGGTCTATTAGTTATCCCAATTTTAGCTTAGGTTAATCCTTGCAACGATGGTTATCACCACATTCATAGCATAAAATAGTCCTTTATGGAGCTATAAGAATAGTATTTGCCCTTGTGGTTTGTCCATGTTGACTATTTTAGTTCTAATCTTTGTTGTAGTTCATTTTTTAGGAGCCTTGGGAATTAAAATTTCTATTTTGACCTTGAAACTTGTTAATTTATTTGTCATTTACTTGAAACTTATGATTATGATCTAATTTTTTAAATTATTAGGTACTGGAGATATTTTTTGGCCCTGGATTGTTGCCTATTCATTTTGAAATCTTATCTCACCTTTTGTTGAGACTTTTCTTTCTCTTATGACCTATGAGTAGATTCAATAGCAGTTGATAAAATTTTTGGGTTTGTCATATTGACATCATGAATTAATACGTATTTCAACCCTACCATGAATTTAGTCACTTTTGTATCCTCATCATGCATATAGTTCACATGATGTAATAGATTCAGGGACTTATTTACATATTCAGTAAAAGTCATGTTTTCTTATTTTAATACCTAGAAGTCATTTTTTTTTTATCCTTGAAATTGGAACTTAAGTACTATTATCACCCAAATTTTCACCCTAAGGAGGGATAATCAAGATACCTCAAATTTGGAATAACAAGGAAACACCTCATATGTTGTGGGTAACAATTCTAAGAGGTGCATCTCTTGATTATGGGCTAGCTCACATGTAAAACACCTAAAAAGAATCACTAACCTACTTGTTTTGAATAAAAACGGATGGAATGAGATTAAAGACTACTATAATGGAGGTGATGCACCAATTTAAACTACATAACTTACTTGAACCTGCACTATGGAAAATAACTACAAAATTGATCTCAAAATACAAGGTCCTCATAACAATAGTGTTTTAATATGAAGGCAGAATGTAATGTATCCTTCATGGTCGATGACTAATAGGCCATATAATGGACACTAATAATCCTTTTTACACTTAAAACCATACAAGCTACCAGTGACACATCATATGACTTGCTAGAAAGTAGATTGCTCACAAAAAGCATGAAAGAGATAGATGAATACAAGGAAGGGAACTATCACTTGTTAATCAACAAAACTACTTCATACACTTTGTTGTCCCCCAAAAATATCACTCATTTTTGGGACAACATTTGAACTATTTTGGTCCTACATACCAAAATTGTCTCTTCCTTTTTTCAAAATTTGTCTTGGGCATTCAAATTCCTCATTTTTCAAGCTTCTCAAAAATCTACAGACTTTGCAGGCTTAAATCTACGGTCTCTGCAGGCTTGAATCTATAGACTCTACAAGAAGAGAAAATCTATGGACTCTGTAGAAAGATAAAATCTATGGACTTTGCAGACCAAGTTCAATGGGCTTTACAGATTGATTTCTACAGACTATGCAAGCAGGTTCATTTCTACAAGTTCAACGGGCTTCATGGCTTCTGTAGGTGGGTTCAATCAAAAGAATCAATTTCTAACACTTGGTCATTTTTAGGACTAGTTCAGTGCCTTGGTTTAAACAAAAATCTCCATCGACAAGCATCAGCAGCAGGTTTAATGCATTTGGTTCAACAGTTGGTTCAACGTCAAATGGTTCGTCAGTCAGTTCAAGGCTTTGTTTGAACTATTAAACCAAAACTTGGTTCAATAGTTGGTTCATCATCTTTTGGTTCAATGGTTAGTTCATCACTTTAGTTCAATCAAATAAACCATCGGCTTGAACCATTTTGGTTCAAAGCCTTGGTTCAATGAAGAGGTTTAAAGCCTTGGTTCAACAAAGAGGTTCAAAGCCTTGGTTCAACGAAGAGGTTCAACGTCTTGTAGTTCAATGGAGTGGTTCATTGACTTGGTTCATTTAATTAAACCATTTAGGTTCAAAGCCTTGGTTCAACAGAGTGGTTCAACAGCTTGGTTCAAAGGAATAGTTTAAAATGCAAAAGTTCAAAGAGCCTCCCAAAGGACAAGTGCCCTTACAGAGGGCACTTGGTCAATGAAAATACCCTTTAGAAGGGTCATTTTCAAAAAGACTAAGGCAAGTCTAAGGTACAACTCCTTCAGACTTTTTGTCTGAAGGAATTCCTTTGGTCAAAAAATCTGAAAGAATTCTGAGAAGTTACGGGAGTAAATCCTAAAGGAATTCACGTATATGGCAAACAGAACAATTTTTGCAGACTTTTTGTCTGTGAGAATTTGCCTGGGGAAAAGCCCAGGGAAAATACCCATGGGAATTGTCCATGGGAATTTGTGAAAGGCCATCGAAGGACCCCGAAGGGTAGGTGCCCTGGTGGGGGACTCTCAGCTGCCAATTTGAAAAATACTTCCCCGAAGTCGAAGGGTCGCTCGAAGAAGCCTTAAGGCCATTCAAAGACAACCCAAAGGGTAGATACCCTTGTGGGGGGCTCTTCCTGACCCAAAGTGGGTCATTTCTTAAGGCCTGAAAGGGAAAATTCAATCCAGGAAAGTGCCAAACATAAAAGCCAAAAGAAGACCAAGGGGTGACGTGCCTGAAGATGTCAAATTCAACACAGTGAACTAGCCATTGATTCTTTGAACCTACAGACCCAAATGCATTCATAGAATTCAAGGCCAAGACCAACAAAATGTGAGGAAGGAACATAATAGAAAATTGAATCTAGGACCTGATTCAATTAACTAGAAAAGGAGGAATGATGAAGGTAGGATCAGTACGCCAGGTGGACATTGAAAGTTGCAAACTTTCAATAGCATGACTTGTTTCTCTTCATTGATAAAATCAAATGGGTAAATGCCCCTAAGTTCTAGCCTATCTTCTTAATAGATTTCAATGCAACATGATGTGTTACTATTCCTGAGTTCTTCTTGAAGAGGCTATATAAGGGACTCTCTTGTTATTGTAAAAGATCTCTTTTTTGACAATCAAAACGAAACTCTGCCCAAATTGAGAGGCACTTCTAAGACTTTGAGCTCAGTTTGTTGATCATATTTTGTTATTGGAATAAGAAAGCAAGTAATTTTTTAGACTTTGTGCTATGATATCTTTGTTGTTGGGGAAACTGTTCTTATGTCTTTTTCCTTGATATATTCTCTGTTCTTTTAATTCAACAAGCAGGATTAGTGAAATTAGTTAGGAAGGTGTCCTAAAAAGTCAACTATGGAGAGATTTTGTGCCCCCATAATTGCCTTTCAGTGTGTTTTCTTTTCATTTTTGTGTAAAGGACTTTGGGAAGACTTTGTGCCCTCATTGTCCTTCGTATCTTACTCTTGAGCAATTCAGGTGGAGACTTTGTGTTGCATCTCAATTTGTTGGTTATTACATCTTTTGCTACATTTTGTTGTTACTACCTAGAGTATTCTTGTGGCTTGCTGAATAGTACTTTTGAAAGAAGAGGAGTGCTTTATGTCATTTTCCTTGAGTTTCTCCTATGATCTACATGCATCATCTCTAAAGAAAGAGAGATGGATGGTTTGTCCTACCCTTGAGTATTATTTTCTATTAATAAATATATAGCATACCTATAGGGAACCTCCCCTTGATAAGAGGAGAGATCAGTCTCCTTTTGATGTGGTAAAAATTGCACATTTGGATGACCAGTCTTCCTACTTTGGCTGATCAGACCTATTTTGTTTATCAGTACGCTGATTGACAAAATATTCAACCAACAATTTTTGGTGACTACATTGGGGATATAATATCCATTATCCATTTATAGCCTTACCATTCACCTCCACATTAACTGGGAAAGAATGCAAAGTTTAAAGCATCAAGCTTTAACTAAAGCAAGGTCAATTATTTTCTAATTTTGTTTCACAATCTGGCAGATTCAAGGTATACACAAAGCCAAAGGGCTAAAGGTATCATTGACCCTGTATTCGAGTTGGTACATCAAAGTGATTTTGATTTGTTTCCTTCACCATCTCATTTCTAACAAACCAAGAGTTTTCCTCCTACTAAAGTTAGATCTCCATTGCCATACGAAGTATCTACTTCTATTATTGATAAAGCTTTGCCTATAATTACCCCTTTGAGATTTGTTATCCCTCCTTTTCATAATCCTAAAATGGCAGTTCAAGGCCCATGGGTTAATGCTTTTGGTCCTCTCAATCTTACTCCACCTCTACATGAGCTTCCACGCAATTCAAGAAAGAAATTTCCCAAATTCCATGGCAATGGGAAAGTTCACCCTGATGAGTACATTGTAGCTTTCAACATAGCTTGTGGAGTAATTAGAGTAGAATTTGAAGATATATTAGTTAGGATTTTTATAGAAACATTAAAAGGTGTTGCTGTAGATTCATTTTATCATCTACAGGCTCGGTCAGTGACTGATTGGAATACTCTCAAAGCTAAGTTTGAAGCCAGATTCAAACCTATAGAAGACGCACATACACTTCTAGCTCAACTTACATAGATGAAGAAAGAGCCACATGAGCCTATGAGAGACCTCATAGCCAAATTTGACAAACTGAGAAACAAAATTCATATAATAGCTTGACCTATAGCTGAGAATCTCAAATGCTTTTTCATTAATTCTTAACTACCTGAAGTAAGTTTTCTCTTGAGACGTGCTGGTCAAATAGATCTTGTTGTAGCTCAACTTTTGGCCACTGAAGTAAAAGATGATCTCATCTTAGCAGGGAAGATAAGAAGAGATCTAAATAAAAATAGAGCTTCATCATCTTTTTAATATGCATCTACAGGCACCATAGATCCAATGGTGTAGAAATTGGAAAATGAGTTGCTTTCTCTCAAAAAGCAAATGGCTCAAGGAATGTATTCTGCTCCTTCATATAAGACATTCCCAAATCATTCATATCAGGGCAATGCTACCAAGAATCAAGGGAAACAAAATCACCTTTCTCCTCCACAAGGAAAACTTGCCCTAGAAGCTCCTCCAACCAATTCAGCAATGGGATATCTTGAAGCAAAATTAGAGTTCTCTTTCTAGCCTGAATTGAATCAAAAAAATGACACTGATCTCCTTGAAGACAATCAAGAAGAATCAACTGGCGACTCCAACATTGGTTTCCTGAATTATCAGGATGAACTTGAAAGCAAAGGAGAAGATTTTGATGGATCATATGTAGTGTTTACCAGATCCAATGACCAATCAGTCCAACAAGCTAATAAAGAGAAGACAAAAGAGCAATCACAGCCATTAGTCACAATTACTAAATGTGGAACCATTCTACCTTTTCAGTCAAAGGATCTGGTAATCACCCAAAAGGCAAATACATCAATTTCACCTTCCCCTTCTAATTCAAATTTTTAAACTAGCCCACCTTCCATCCCTCCTAAAACTTAGAAAGTTAAAGTACCTTTCTCTGTACCTATCTCGATTCAGCCATTTGACATAATCGATCATGTTAAAAAGACAAAAATACAAATGTCTGAGTTTGAATATTTGTAGTTCAATCTTGATCAATTGAATAAGCCAGTCCAATATGTCAAAAACCAAACTGTCCCTATAACACAAAAGGATAAAAAGGTAAGTCTTGATTCTCCAAAAAACACGCCTATTCCAAATAATCTAGTCATTACTCCCCAGCTATTCCTAGAAAAATAGAACGTTTCTATGTTTCCTTGTTAATTAATGGCCATAAGTTGAGTAACTGTATTATAGACTCAGATGTATCTGATAATGTCATGCCAACTAAATAGCTAAATCTCTTAGTCTCACATTGACCAAGACATTTGGGAGATGTTTCTCCATAGATAACAAGAAAGTACCATTATTGGGGCAAATCAAAGATGCCCAATTTGCATTTGCAACCTTTCTAGATAAGAGAATCAAGATGACTATCTTGGTGGCTGATGTCCCAGCATTTTATGGCATTTTACTTGGATGAAATTTTTGCAAAGACGTGGGAGGAGAACTAAGCATGGATCTGTCTGAGGCAAGGATCCCTATCCAAGGCGTAATGAAGAGGTTGTTCCCTGAAAAGGAAGCAAAGTATGTGGTCACCCAAACATCAGCCCCTGAAGCTCAAATTCTTTTTGAATCCACAGGTATGGATAAATATTTTCTATCCACAGATGAACTACATGAAACATCTGATATAATTCTTGAAAGGGTCAACTCAAAAATTAGTTCAACAAGAATAGTAGAAGAACTAGTAGGCTGTAGTACAGACCAAGAAGGATCCTCCATCTCTGATGAAGGAAAGTCTAAAGAAAAATTAGTATCAGATGAGATATGGAATTTAGAATTTGATGGTAGTTATTTTTCTACCGATTCAAGAGCTGGGATTGTTTTGATATCTCCTCAAAGAGATATGTTCCCTTCATCCTACAAATTATAATTTAGCAACACTAACAATACAGGTGAATACGAATCTATGTTGCTTGGCATGAAGGCTACTCAAGATAAAGGCATCAAGTTTTTTCATGCCAAAGGGGATGCTAAATTAGTGGTTTTGCAAGTGAGGAACTCATACCAAATGAAGAATGAAATATTACACCACTACCGTAACTTGGTTTGGGACCAAATTGAAAGCTTTGATGCTTTCAACATTTTTGCTATACCCAGAGAGTCTAATGACAGAGCTGATGCACTTGTTGTTTCAAGAACTCTCTTAGTTCCTCATTTAGATTTCAAAGAAGATAGGTATACTATTGAGCTAGTCTATAGACCAAGTGTTCCTGACAATGCTGATCATTGGCAAATATTCAATGATGATCATCAAATCATTAATTTCCTAGAATGAAAAGACAATTTTGAACAACTACATTTTGAAGGAAGTGAATTTTAGAAAAATGAATCTGTCTCTGAATCTAGTTCAGATATTAATGAAGAATTTTTACATTTGAAAGGAAATAAAATTCCAAAGGCCTAGTTTCTATTAAAAAGTTGTTTGACAAGCATGATAGATTCATCAAACAACAGCAAACAGACTCAATTTTCTCTCAGGGATTCAATCAAGTGAATCTGACTACTGAAGAAAATCCCAAGATGGTCAATATTGGTAAGTGATGCACCCTTGAAGAAAGATTCAAGTTCACCTCTTTACTCTGTCAATGCATGGATGTCTTAGCATATTCTTATGAAGACTTGAAGTCTCTCAGACTTGATGAAATCCACCATGGCATTCCTCTCAAGGCTGACTCAATGCTCTACAAGCAAAAATCCAGACAGTATAATCTGAAAATATTAGGTACTATTCTGTATAAGATACAAAAAATGTTAAATGCTTGAATCATCTTCCCAATCCATCATTCCACATGGATTGCAAACATAGTGCCTATAAGAAAGAAGAATGGCAAAATTTGCATTTGTGTAGATTTTAAAAATCTGAATCAAGCATCTTTGAAGGATAATTATCCTTTGCCCATTATGGATCAAGTGCTTCAAATAGTGACAGGTGCAGAGATGTTATCAATGTTGGATGGCTTCTTAGGTTATAATCAAGTTGAAGTTGTTGAAGCAGACCAACACAAGACTACATTCACCACACCTTGGGGTACATTTGCATATAGGAGAATGCTTTTTGGTTTAATAAATGTTGGTGCTACCTTTCAGAGAAAAATGGATCTAGATTTCAAAAATGAGATTGGTAAATTCATAATGGTATACCTTGATGACTTGGCTATCTTCTCAAAGTGTCAATCTAATCATGTACACTACTTACAACAAGTGTTGGAGTGCTGTCGCCAGAATGGTATTTCCTTAAATCCTAAAATGTCTATTTTTGGAGTAACAAAGGAAAAACTCCTTGGACACATTATGTCAAAAGAAGGCATAAAGATTGACTCAGACAGAGTCAAGTCTATTCAAGAACTTAATTTGCCTACAATTAAGAACGTTATTGACTCAGAAGAGAGTCTAATGACAGAGCTGATGCACTTGTTGTTTCAAGAACTCTCTTAGTTCCTCATTTAGATTTCAAAGAAGATAGGTATACTATTGAGCTAGTCTATAGACCAAGTGTTCCTGACAATGCTGATCATTGGCAAATATTCAATGATGATCATCAAATCATTAATTTCCTAGAATGAAAAGACAATTTTGAACAACTACATTTTGAAGGAAGTGAATTTTAGAAAAATGAATCTGTCTCTGAATCTAGTTCAGATATTAATGAAGAATTTTTACAGTTGAAAGGAAATAAAATTCCAAAGGCCTAGTTTCTATTAAAAAGTTGTTTGACAAGCATGATAGATTCATCAAACAACAGCAAACAGACTCAATTTTCTCTCAGGGATTCAATCAAGTGAATCTGACTACTGAAGAAAATCCCAAGATGGTCAATATTGGTAAGTGATGCACCCTTGAAGAAAGATTCAAGTTCACCTCTTTACTCTGTCAATGCATGGATGTCTTAGCATATTCTTATGAAGACTTGAAGTCTCTCAGACTTGATGAAATCCACCATGGCATTCCTCTCAAGGCTGACTCAATGCTCTACAAGCAAAAATCCAGACAGTATAATCTGAAAATATTAGGTACTATTCTGTCTAAGATACAAAAAATGTTAAATGCTTGAATCATCTTCCCAATCCATCATTCCACATGGATTGCAAACATAGTGCCTATAAGAAAGAAGAATGGCAAAATTTGCATTTGTGTAGATTTTAAAAATCTGAATCAAGCATCTTTGAAGGATAATTATCCTTTGCCCATTATGGATCAAGTGCTTCAAATAGTGACAGGTGCAGAGATGTTATCAATGTTGGATGGCTTCTTAGGTTATAATCAAGTTGAAGTTGGTGAAGCAGACCAACACAAGACTACATTCACCACACCTTGGGGTACATTTGCATATAGGAGAATGCTTTTTGGTTTAATAAATGTTGGTGCTACCTTTCAGAGAAAAATGGATCTAGATTTCAAAAATGAGATTGGTAAATTCATAATGGTATACCTTGATGACTTGGCTATCTTCTCAAAGTGTCAATCTAATCATGTACACTACTTACAACAAGTGTTGGAGTGCTGTCGCCAGAATGGTATTTCCTTAAATCCTAAAATGTCTATTTTTGGAGTAACAAAGGAAAAACTCCTTGGACACATTATGTCAAAAGAAGGCATAAAGATTGACTCAGACAGAGTCAAGTCTATTCAAGAACTTAATTTGCCTACAATTAAGAACGTTATTGACTCAGAAGAGAGTCTAATGACAGAGCTGATGCACTTGTTGTTTCAAGAACTCTCTTAGTTCCTCATTTAGATTTCAAAGAAGATAGGTATACTATTGAGCTAGTCTATAGACCAAGTGTTCCTGACAATGCTGATCATTGGCAAATATTCAATGATGATCATCAAATCATTAATTTCCTAGAATGAAAAGACAATTTTGAACAACTACATTTTGAAGGAAGTGAATTTTAGAAAAATGAATCTGTCTCTGAATCTAGTTCAGATATTAATGAAGAATTTTTACAGTTGAAAGGAAATAAAATTCCAAAGGCCTAGTTTCTATTAAAAATTTGTTTGACAAGCATGATAGATTCATCAAACAACAGCAAACAGACTCAATTTTCTCTCAGGGATTCAATCAAGTGAATCTGACTACTGAAGAAAATCCCAAGATGGTCAATATTGGTAAGTGATGCACCCTTGAAGAAAGATTCAAGTTCACCTCTTTACTCTGTCAATGCATGGATGTCTTAGCATATTCTTATGAAGACTTGAAGTCTCTCAGACTTGATGAAATCCACCATGGCATTCCTCTCAAGGCTGACTCAATGCTCTACAAGCAAAAATCCAGACAGTATAATCTGAAAATATTAGGTACTATTCTGTCTAAGATACAAAAAATGTTAAATGCTTGAATCATCTTCCCAATCCATCATTCCACATGGATTGCAAACATAGTGCCTATAAGAAAGAAGAATGGCAAAATTTGCATTTGTGTAGATTTTAAAAATCTGAATCAAGCATCTTTGAAGGATAATTATCCTTTGCCCATTATGGATCAAGTGCTTCAAATAGTGACAGGTGCAGAGATGTTATCAATGTTGGATGGCTTCTTAGGTTATAATCAAGTTGAAGTTGGTGAAGCAGACCAACACAAGACTACATTCACCACACCTTGGGGTACATTTGCATATAGGAGAATGCTTTTTGGTTTAATAAATGTTGGTGCTACCTTTCAGAGAAAAATGGATCTAGATTTCAAAAATGAGATTGGTAAATTCATAATGGTATACCTTGATGACTTGGCTATCTTCTCAAAGTGTCAATCTAATCATGTACACTACTTACAACAAGTGTTGGAGTGCTGTCGCCAGAATGGTATTTCCTTAAATCCTAAAATGTCTATTTTTGGAGTAACAAAGGAAAAACTCCTTGGACACATTATGTCAAAAGAAGGCATAAAGATTGACTCAGACAGAGTCAAGTCTATTCAAGAACTTAATTTGCCTACAATTAAGAACGTTATTGACTCAGAAGAGAGTCTAATGACAGAGCTGATGCACTTGTTGTTTCAAGAACTCTCTTAATTCCTCATTTAGATTTCAAAGAAGATAGGTATACTATTGAGCTAGTCTATAGACCAAGTGTTCCTGACAATGCTGATCATTGGCAAATATTCAATGATGATCATCAAATCATTAATTTCCTAGAATGAAAAGACAATTTTGAACAACTACATTTTGAAGGAAGTGAATTTTAGAAAAATGAATCTGTCTCTGAATCTAGTTCAGATATTAATGAAGAATTTTTACAGTTGAAAGGAAATAAAATTCCAAAGGCCTAGTTTCTATTAAAAAGTTGTTTGACAAGCATGATAGATTCATCAAACAACAGCAAACAGACTCAATTTTCTCTCAGGGATTCAATCAAGTGAATCTGACTACTGAAGAAAATCCCAAGATGGTCAATATTGGTAAGTGATGCACCCTTGAAGAAAGATTCAAGTTCACCTCTTTACTCTGTCAATGCATGGATGTCTTAGCATATTCTTATGAAGACTTGAAGTCTCTCAGACTTGATGAAATCCACCATGGCATTCCTCTCAAGGCTGACTCAATGCTCTACAAGCAAAAATCCAGACAGTATAATCTGAAAATATTAGGTACTATTCTGTCTAAGATACAAAAAATGTTAAATGCTTGAATCATCTTCCCAATCCATCATTCCACATGGATTGCAAACATAGTGCCTATAAGAAAGAAGAATGGCAAAATTTGCATTTGTGTAGATTTTAAAAATCTGAATCAAGCATCTTTGAAGGATAATTATCCTTTGCCCATTATGGATCAAGTGCTTCAAATAGTGACAGGTGCAGAGATGTTATCAATGTTGGATGGCTTCTTAGGTTATAATCAAGTTGAAGTTGGTGAAGCAGACCAACACAAGACTACATTCACCACACCTTGGGGTACATTTGCATATAGGAGAATGCTTTTTGGTTTAATAAATGTTGGTGCTACCTTTCAGAGAAAAATGGATCTAGATTTCATAAATGAGATTGGTAAATTCATAATGGTATACCTTGATGACTTGGCTATCTTCTCAAAGTGTCAATCTAATCATGTACACTACTTACAACAAGTGTTGGAGTGCTGTCGCCAGAATGGTATTTCCTTAAATCCTAAAATGTCTATTTTTGGAGTAACAAAGGAAAAACTCCTTGGACACATTATGTCAAAAGAAGGCATAAAGATTGACTCAGACAGAGTCAAGTCTATTCAAGAACTTAATTTGCCTACAATTAAGAACGTTATTGACTCAGAAGAGAGTCTAATGACAGAGCTGATGCACTTGTTGTTTCAAGAACTCTCTTAGTTCCTCATTTAGATTTCAAAGAATATAGGTATACTATTGAGCTAGTCTATAGACCAAGTGTTCCTGACAATGCTGATCATTGGCAAATATTCAATGATGATCATCAAATCATTAATTTCCTAGAATGAAAAGACAATTTTGAACAACTACATTTTGAAGGAAGTGAATTTTAGAAAAATGAATCTGTCTCTGAATCTAGTTCAGATATTAATGAAGAATTTTTACAGTTGAAAGGAAATAAAATTCCAAAGGCCTAGTTTCTATTAAAAAGTTGTTTGACAAGCATGATAGATTCATCAAACAACAGCAAACAGACTCAATTTTCTCTCAGGGATTCAATCAAGTGAATCTGACTACTGAAGAAAATCCCAAGATGGTCAATATTGGTAAGTGATGCACCCTTGAAGAAAGATTCAAGTTCACCTCTTTACTCTGTCAATGCATGGATGTCTTAGCATATTCTTATGAAGACTTGAAGTCTCTCAGACTTGATGAAATCCACCATGGCATTCCTCTCAAGGCTGACTCAATGCTCTACAAGCAAAAATCCAGACAGTATAATCTGAAAATATTAGGTACTATTCTGTCTAAGATACAAAAAATGTTAAATGCTTGAATCATCTTCCCAATCCATCATTCCACATGGATTGCAAACATAGTGCCTATAAGAAAGAAGAATGGCAAAATTTGCATTTGTGTAGATTTTAAAAATCTGAATCAAGCATCTTTGAAGGATAATTATCCTTTGCCCATTATGGATCAAGTGCTTCAAATAGTGACAAGTGCAGAGATGTTATCAATGTTGGATGGCTTCTTAGGTTATAATCAAGTTGAAGTTGGTGAAGCAGACCAACACAAGACTACATTCACCACACCTTGGGGTACATTTGCATATAGGAGAATGCTTTTTGGTTTAATAAATGTTGGTGCTACCTTTCAGAGAAAAATGGATCTAGATTTCATAAATGAGATTGGTAAATTCATAATGGTATACCTTGATGACTTGGCTATCTTCTCAAAGTGTCAATCTAATCATGTACACTACTTACAACAAGTGTTGGAGTGCTGTCGCCAGAATGGTATTTCCTTAAATCCTAAAATGTCTATTTTTGGAGTAACAAAGGAAAAACTCCTTGGACACATTATGTCAAAAGAAGGCATAAAGATTGACTCAGACAGAGTCAAGTCTATTCAAGAACTTAATTTGCCTACAATTAAGAACGTTATTGACTCAGAAGAGAGTCTAATGACAGAGCTGATGCACTTGTTGTTTCAAGAACTCTCTTAGTTCCTCATTTAGATTTCAAAGAAGATAGGTATACTATTGAGCTAGTCTATAGACCAAGTGTTCCTGACAATGCTGATCATTGGCAAATATTCAATGATGATCATCAAATCATTAATTTCCTAGAATGAAAAGACAATTTTGAACAACTACATTTTGAAGGAAGTGAATTTTAGAAAAATGAATCTGTCTCTGAATCTAGTTCAGATATTAATGAAGAATTTTTACAGTTGAAAGGAAATAAAATTCCAAAGGCCTAGTTTCTATTAAAAAGTTGTTTGACAAGCATGATAGATTCATCAAACAACAGCAAACAGACTCAATTTTCTCTCAGGGATTCAATCAAGTGAATCTGACTACTGAAGAAAATCCCAAGATGGTCAATATTGGTAAGTGATGCACCCTTGAAGAAAGATTCAAGTTCACCTCTTTACTCTGTCAATGCATGGATGTCTTAGCATATTCTTATGAAGACTTGAAGTCTCTCAGACTTGATGAAATCCACCATGGCATTCCTCTCAAGGCTGACTCAATGCTCTACAAGCAAAAATCCAGACAGTATAATCTGAAAATATTAGGTACTATTCTGTCTAAGATACAAAAAATGTTAAATGCTTGAATCATCTTCCCAATCCATCATTCCACATGGATTGCAAACATAGTGCCTATAAGAAAGAAGAATGGCAAAATTTGCATTTGTGTAGATTTTAAAAATCTGAATCAAGCATCTTTGAAGGATAATTATCCTTTGCCCATTATGGATCAAGTGCTTCAAATAGTGACAGGTGCAAAGATGTTATCAATGTTGGATGGCTTCTTAGGTTATAATCAAGTTGAAGTTGGTGAAGCAGACCAACACAAGACTACATTCACCACACCTTGGGGTACATTTGCATATAGGAGAATGCTTTTTGGTTTAATAAATGTTGGTGCTACCTTTCAGAGAAAAATGGATCTAGATTTCATAAATGAGATTGGTAAATTCATAATGGTATACCTTGATGACTTGGCTATCTTCTCAAAGTGTCAATCTAATCATGTACACTACTTACAACAAGTGTTGGAGTGCTGTCGCCAGAATGGTATTTCCTTAAATCCTAAAATGTCTATTTTTGGAGTAACAAAGGAAAAACTCCTTGGACACATTATGTCAAAAGAAGGCATAAAGATTGACTCAGACAGAGTCAAGTCTATTCAAGAACTTAATTTGCCTACAATTAAGAACGTTATTCATTCTTTCTTTGGAAAGGTGAATTTCTTACAGAGATTCATCCCTGAATTTGTTGAGAAAACTAGACACATTTTAAACATGATGAAAGGAATGACCATCATCAACTAGACTAAAGAAGGCAAAATAGCATTTAAGGATATCAAAACTACCATTGCTCACACCCCTACCTTGGTTTTCCTAGATTACAACAAAGATTTCATTATATACAGCTATGCATCTGAACACACTCTTTCAGCAATTCTTGTTCAACAGGACAAGGAAGGTATGGAATCTCCTATCTCTTTTATGAGTTGTCCTCTCAAAACCCATGAAATGAAATATTCAAATATAGAGAAGCATGCTTATGCCTTGGTGAAATTAGTCAAACATTTATGCTTCTATATTTTGAATTCACATACTATTGCCCTAGTGCCTGACACTACAGTCAAGTCTATATTAACTCAGCAAGAGTTTGGCACGAAAAGAGGTAATTGGATTGCAAAGATCCAAGAGTTTGATTTAGACATCAAGCTGACAAAGTTGGTCAAGGGTAAAGGCTTGTGCCAATTAATTGCTAATAATAAGCTAGAAGACACACAACGTGAAGAAGTTGAAGTGGAAGAGACACCAACAGTCATTTTTGTCTCCACTGCCAATGAGTGGTATTCATGTATCACTCATTTCCTTACTTATGGTGAATGTCATGCTCATTTGTCTGACAAAGAAAAGAGGACTATCAAGTTGAAAGCTGCAAATTTTGTCCTTTAGGACAATGGCTTGTACAAGAGAAGCATAGATGGAGTATTCCTTTGCTGTGTAGACAAAGAGCAACAAAGCCAGCTTTTGAAATCTTTTCACAATCTAGCCTGTGGAGGACATTTTTTTGCTCCTATGACTGCTCACAAGATTCTACGAGCCAGGTATTATTGGCCAACTCTTTTCCAAGATGCACATAAGTAGATGAGAAAATGTGAACTTTGTCAATAATTTGTTGGAAAACCCAAGTTAGTTGTTATGCCTCTCAAGCCAGTGATCATAGAAGAACCTTTACAGCAATGGGGACTTGATTTCATTGGGACAATAAACCCATCTTCAAGTGCTGGACATGATTATGTCCTTATAGCAACTGACTATTTCACCAAGTGGGTAGAAGCAATCCCAACTAAGCATGCTACTTCAGAAGTTGTATGCAACTTCCTCAAAGAGAATATCATTTCCAAGTTTGGAGTTCCAATCAAAATTGTTACTGATAATGTAGCTTGTTTCACTTCTCAAGAGATTACATAATTCTGTTTCCATTATGGAATTATACTCTCTCACTCTTTTGATTATTTTCCACAAGGAAATGGACAAGCTGAATCCAGCAATAAGAACCTGGTAACTATCATCAAGAAGCTAGCAGATGACAATCAAAGGACATGGCATAAAGCATTGGTTGATGCTCTATGGGAAAATAGAATCACACCAAAGAGGGTAATTGGTATGTCTCTTTTTCAACTTCTTTATGGTATCAATGCTGAGATACCAATCACCTTAGAATTGCTAGCCTTGAAATTGGCAAAGGCAATTGAGGATCAGACATATGACAGCTCTCTTGATAAAAGAATCATGTGCTTGACTGAGCTGGAGGAATAGAGAACCATGGTGGTGGATAGAATTGTTGCTCATCAAAATTTGGTAAAGAAACTCTTTGACCAGAAGGCTAAAAATTGTGATTTCTAGATTGGGGATCAAGTCTTGTTATGGGACAAAAGGAGAGAACCAAAGGGGATGCATGGAAAGTTTGACTCCCTTTGGAGAGGCCCATTTATAATTCATCAGCACATTGATGAAAATATCTTTCTCATAAAATATCAAGATGGCACTCTCTTTTCTCTGCCTCACAATGGGTAGCATCTGAAACATTTCAACTCTTGAAGTGTCAGATCATTGCATCTGTATATATGTATATTTGTACTAGTTTTTAATTCTATTTTGTTTTGTTTGTTTTCTTTTTGATGCCTTAAATTTTTGGGTAGCATGACTCTGGAGCCCAATGGTACACATGAAGACACTGGAGATTTTGGATTCTACTCCCTTCAATTTTTTTTGCAATTGATAGAAGTTCTCCAACTGGAGCCAGTTGTTGTCCCCCAAAAATATCACTCATTTTTGGGACAACATTTGAACTATTTTGGTCCTACAGACCAAAATTGTCTCTTCCCTTTTTCAAAATTTGTCTTAGGCATTCAAATTCCTCATTTTTCAAGCTTCTCAAAAATCTACGGACTCTGCAAGCTTAAATCTATGGACTCTACAGGATTGAATCTATGAACTTTGCATGAAGAGAAAATCTGCATACTCTGTAGGAAGAGAAAATCTACAGACTTTGTAGACCAAGTTCAATGGGCTTTACAGGTTGATGTCTACAGACTTGATTTCTATGGACTCTACAAGCAGGTTCATTTCTACAAGTTCAACGGGCTTCACAACTTCTGCAGGTGGGTTCAATTAAAAGAATCAGTTTCTAACACTTGGTCATTTTTGGGATTGGTTCAGTGCCTTGGTTCAAACAAAAATCTCCATCGACAAGCATCAGCAATAGGTTCAATGGTTGGTTCAACATCAAATGGTTTGTCAGTCAGTTCAAGGCTTTATTTGAACTATTGAACCAAAACTTGGTTCAACGATTGGTTCATCATCTTTTCGTTCAATGGTTAGTTCATCACTTCAATTCAATCAAATGAACCATCAGCTTGAACCATTTTGGTTCAAATCCTTGGTTCAATGAAGAGGTTCAAAGCCTTGGTTCAACGAAGAGGTTCAAAGCCTTGGTTCAATGAAGAGGTTCAACATCTTATAGTTTAATGGAGCGGTTCATTGACTTGGTTCATTCAATTGAACCATTTAGGTTCAAAACCTTGGTTCAATAGAGTGGTTCAACAGCTTGGTTCAAAGGAATAGTTCAAAATTAAAAAGTTCAAAGAGCCTCCCAAAGGATAAGTTCCCTTGCGGAGGGCACTTGGTCAATGAAAATACCCTTCAGAAGGGTCATTTTCAAAAAGACTAAGGCAAGTCTAAGGCACAATTCCTTTGGAATTTTTGTCTGAAGGAATTCCTTTGGACAAAAAGTCTGAAAGAATTCTGAGAAGTTGCAGGAGTAAATCCCAAAGGAATTCACGTATATTGCAAATAGAATAATTTCCACAGACTTTTTGTCCACAGGAAATTGCCAGGGAAAATACCTATAGGAATTGTCTGCGGGAATTTGTGAAAGGCCGCCAAAGGACCCTGAAGGGCAGGTGCCCTTGCGGGGGACTCTCGACTACCAATTTGAAAAATACTTCCCTGAAGTTGAAGGGTCGCCCAAAGAAGCCTGAAGGCCATTCAAAGACCACTCGAAGGGTATATACCCTTGTAGGGTGCTCTTCCCGACCCAAAGTGGGTCATTTCTTAAGGCCTGAAAAGGAAAATTCAATCCAGGAAAGCACCTTAACTCCTAAACCAATGCCACAAAATTCAAGTGTACAAGTGTCTTACACTACCCCTAGGTGCTCAAGATCCCATGCAGGTTGTCCATACAATTTTGATCTTGAGAAAGTGTTCTTCAAGTCTATACTATGCCATTAGAGAGTATTATACAATTTTAACCATTATTCTTATAGGTTAAGGACATAAACTAATGTATGATGCCAAAAGGTTGGAGTGTGTAGACCCCTAAACCATCCCTAAAAACCATTGAACCCCATGTATAAGGTCAGATTCACATTGAGCAAGAGAATTCTGATTTTGAATTATAGTCGTGCACTTAAAAGGGATCGAGAAGGTTTTATAGGCCAAATGCTCACTTTCCTTGTCTTCCTCTACCTAAAAATTCCCATGTAGGTTTTATTCCATCATTATTCATTCAATGTTTACCTCATATTCCCATTTTACCTTCAACAAATAACTCTTTTCATGACTGTACACACAAGCCTATGCGTGTGGTCTTACGCTTACTAGGTCTAAATAGACCTATCAACCTTGACCTCATTTCATTGAATATGAGGGTAAAATTTAAGTCATTATAATAATTATAGAATCATTATCATGTGATTTTATTTCTCTTACATACATTTTGTCTTTCAAACCAAGTAGGCATCCTTCATGTAGGTAGGCAGGCCTGTAGGAGCACTTGGTTGTGTGATTCCAAGAGTTAAAGTGAAACTATTTTGATCATCCTCTCTAACCTTTATTTAGGTATTATTCGAAATCTATTGAATTTTTTTCCCCTTTTTTATCCATATAAACTCTAATTCCATTGTTATATATTGCATCTTTTCCTCAAATTTGAAATCTAACTTGAGTTATTACGTAGTTTTATAGGTAGTCATTGGGTGTCTTGACTACATTTAGAGTTTAGGATCTCTTATAAAAGTCACTAAACATTTAAATTATATTTATCATAGTTTTTAGGGTGTAATTATCTTCTTTTGACCCTTTTCAACTTGCTATCACTTTGCATCCTCTCAAGCATACATCTTTTCTCTCATGTTTGTTCAAGACATGGTTGTAGGTGATGGGCTAAGAGTCTTTTGAATATTAAGCTTTGTAACTTGGCCTTCATCAACTAGATGATTTAAATTTTTATATTAATTTAAATTCATTGAATGATCCTTCACATTCAACTTATCTTTTTACAACCTTATTAACACTTTCCTCTACTTGACCATGTATGTATGCTTCCTTTTACTGTACCTATAATAGGCTTGTTTAGGGTTCCACTTTCTCAATGTATTATTCATCCAATGATATAATTATGGGGGTTTAGACTCTATTTAAATATATATAATTTTTTATTTTCATCTCAAATTTACATTCTTAGATCTTCTCTATCATGACTCAAAGCTTCAAACTGCTCAATCTTGTCATTTTATCTATAAGTAGTGATTGGGTGTCTTGAGCATTAAGTCTTGAAACCACACTTTCTCCACTAGTCTTTAACTTATACAAGTTGAGGTAAAATATATTTAACTCATACTTTAGGCCTTAAAACTTAAATATTGATACACATTTCTTGTATCTCTCATGAAAAATAGACCTAGAAATCTACAAATTTGTAAGTCTGCATTTTTCATGTTTTAAGCCTTGTATAATGACTAGTTTGATCTCTTTGAGCCTAAGATAATTTAACCCTTTCCTCCTTACCTATATTTTTATTTCATGATCTTCATATTCTAACTTATAATTCAAGATAAGACCACTTGAAACCATCTTTGGAGGCAACCTCATAACACATTCTAATTGGATGGGAACATGAATGCTATTTGGATGACTGTGTATAGAATGACCAGTCATGTTGGAGAATATTAAATTATATAAAAATATGATGGAAAAAATTTAACCATAACTTATATTCCTTAAACCCTATATAATATTTCAAAACTTCAAGTGCCGACATGTGACATATCCTTCATGGAGGCTCCTCTTGTAGTACCTGATGTTCACACATGCCAACCTATTAGAAATAAATATGAGATGGTTTTTTATACCCATAAAGACCATATAAAATAATAATCAAGCTCCAAGCTACATGAAATTAGAGTAAAATATGTGCCTATGGTGTTTAATAGGGGTTTTTTACTACCTATCTTGTTAATAATGGTTCAGACAAATCAACCTATTAAAACCTCAAATAATTTCATGAATCTTAAGCCCATGAGTGGTACCTCCTATTCAAATGAGAACTTTACCCAACTCCTTTGAATGTTCATGAACTAATCAAAAACATATGGCCTTCTTGAGCTTGTGAAGAGCTCAACTAGGTGTATGACTAGTTTTCTACATATGTTGACCCCTCAACACCTATGTAAGTTCATTTTAAATGTGAATAAGTTTAAAATAAACTATTATACTCATTTTTGCCTAAATTTGGATCCTTATGTCTGTACAAGTGACTTAAAACTGCCTCTTTTTAATGATTCTCCATATTTGAATGTTGGTCTACAAATTCATCTAAATCTAACCATTATATGACCACCTCTTGACACCATTCATGTTATAACCTCTCTTGATGTGCTTTTCCTTTTGAAAAGTATGTATGCTTCCTCAAACTTGGCTTAGAAAGTGACTTAAAGACCTTGGGGTGCATGACAAACATGATGGAAGATTAATACATGACCTAATGAGCTTAAATTCATGACTAAAACTCATGTGATGACTCATCATAATGACAAAGCCTTGAATGCACATGACAAACAACATTCACTCATGAATGACCCTTGAAGACTATACAAATGCATGAAGAGACCAAAACCTTAATCAATACTAAACAAAGATTTAATTGACCACTTGAATACCATTACAAGACCAAGGTGACCATATACAAGCTTAGATATCCCTATGAAAAGGTTTAAAACTATATGGGTTGACCCTTTTAACTTGGGGGTCAAAACTGGTCTACAAATTGGTGATTCACAGGGGTAGCATGCCTACAATATTGATAGATTAATGGCCTTATCATTCCATTAGGCAATGGAGTCACTCTCATTATAAAATCTAAAATTGATAGACCTCTTTAATATTCAAACTCACACCACACCACACAAAAATAAATAACACAACATGCCAAAGGCATTTATGGAAAACCACACAACAACAAACTCACATAAAATAATGTGCTAAGCACTTATGGAAAATAAACACAAATAACATATTATATACAAATCTGTAAAACATGTTTGAGGTGATTAAATAACTCCTTGAATTCAACCAAGATAAAAAAAATAATGATTCTAGAATCCATGTTGCTCCAATATAACAAACCACCATAGGATGAATGTTTATCAATGATAACTTGCTCACTAGGGTGATCTAGTAACTTGCCATTATTGAAACCTCTACTAGTTGTAAGTACATCACCTAGATCTCCTTTGAATGATTTAGTTAGATCTCTTTAAGGCTTGTTTGACATTGTACCCTACTTAATATTTTCTATGCCCACTTTGTATTTCCCAATCTACTTGTTAGGGATCATAAAACTCTTCCCAACCTCACATTCATTTGAAATATGATGTAGGAAGTGTCTAGAGTCATCAAGCTTGACTTCTTATTTACCAAACACATTTGTAAGAGGATTAGGATCAACTTGGTAACTATGTTGTTTATCATTCTCAAATTCCTCTATCTTGACTTGATCATGTTCTTCTAGGATTATCTTTTACTTGATAAGGATTTCATAATCTTTTTTATGCTCATTAGACCCCTCATTGACCTCATCATTAGGTCCACATCACTTTTGAGGAGGATTGGGCCTAGTCACTTCTTCAAATTCTTGAATTATGGCATAATATTATTTCCACATGTCATCAAATCTTCCTTGAACCTCATGCTCATGAATTTTTTTATTATTTTATAGGTATAAATACATCCTCATTTTGACTACCATGATTTACTATATCTAGAACATCATCATCATCCATATGCAAAAAAATAATTGCCCCATGCAACCTGTTGAAAAGTATAATCAGAGCTTACTTTGGGGAATTCATCACATTCATCATGAATAATATATATTCATATAACTATCTCTTCTGTGATTTTATATGGATCAAACCCATAATGTTTAGTTCCCCTCTCATCAAGGAAAAGATCGGATACACCATCAAGAGGTGCCAAAGATTCTTGATCATTAGGCTGGTCTCCTTCCTTAGTGATAGTGAAATTATTATTTGATGTGTTTGGTACATAAGTCTCCACATGAAATTTAGATAATTGTTTAGACTTGATTGAAACCTTATCACCATACCTGATCTTAAATGCCATATAAGACCAATCAAAAGTCAAGTACCCCCCAATTTTAGTAGTAAAATCCCTTAACAAACATAGAGAAAAGTGGGGTGGTACATCTATAACTACAACATATTTTGATATAGATAAGGTAGGACAAGAATGAAGATTCAGTTGTAAACCTTTGATAATGCCAACTATTTTGGTAGTTGATTCATCCAATTGTAACACCCCCTTGAAATTTGGTTCATACTTTAAATTTAGCATATCAGCTACTTGTTTGGGCACGACCTAGGTGCTTACCCCACTATCAATCAAGTAGTTATGAACCAATTAGTATCCAATGATTATATAGAGGTAAAAAAAAATGAGGTTTATCTGCTCTTTCAATTTTAGTTGGATTCTCATCCTTAGTCTTCAATGCATTTGCCAAAATTGTCCCTATTTCACTAGGTTTCTTAGGTGTTGCATTGAGCTTCGAGAGCTCATTTTGGATAAAATATCTTTATCCAGGAATGGATAATGTATCCCATATTGGTATGCTTACATGAACCTTATTCATATGTTTAAAAATGTTCATAGGAGATCTACCAACCTTGTCATACCCTTTATTAACCATAGCACTACCATGGCTTTCTATTACTTGATGCATAGGAGGAGATTTAGCATTATAAAATATCTAATTTACCTAAGTAATAGGGGATGTATTTGACACACCTGCTCCTTGGGATGTTGGAGAGTTCATGTTTGGACCATGATTTATCCCTTGTACTTCTTCAACCAATACACCCTTTGACCTTATGTTTGTAACTATAGGAATTGAGTCTATGTTTAAGTTCCCTTGATAATTGACTATTTTGATTATGGTCATTGATGTTAGGTTGTCATTGATGCCAACAAGAGCATGTGATTCTAGTAAATGAATGGAAAAGAGGTTATGTTTGATATCTTGGAAAGATATGGCACATCTTTACATTTGTAAGGAAAAATAAGAAGTTATAAGTCATCCATGGATGTTTTGATGAGGCTCTGGTGTGTCACTTGATCATTTGGAATGAGAAACATGCATCTACTAGCTTAAGAGAAACCAAACCATCATAGACCATCATGTAGACGTGAATGAAATAGTAAGTTTGTGCATTTATTTTTGGTACTTAGAAATTCAATCAAGGTTAAAGGATTTCATGGAGATGTTGTCTATAGTTCCAAGGTACTCTAAAAATTTGGAGTCATGAAGTGTTTTCTAGCTCAAGTTATAAACCTTCAAAGTTTCTCTTGCAGATTATGATGGGCTAAAGAAAATCAAGTTTAACTACGTTGAATTCTGAGGTCAACTAGTGAGTAGATCTAATGGTGCCTGTTAAATCATAGATCTTGATCTAATGATGTGTGTAAAAGTCAATATGTCAAAGAATGAATGCACTAGTGACATGTGTCACATCATAGAGCTTGGAAATAAGATCAACAATTTTTGGGCGTTTATACTGTCAAAAGATTGATAGTGTGTGTCAAAGTCAAAGAGTTAAATTTGCAGAAGGCACATAGAGTTGCCAAGTGGCACAATCATAGGAGCTCAAAGCTTAGATCAATGGTGAGTGCTGCAAGATAAAGACCTAGTTAATCAATAGAGATTGATGATGCATATTTAGTCAAATTTGTTAGGGAGAATGAGATGAGGTCAACGTGTCCAAGGTTTAACATATGCTCTATGACCATTGGAATTTAAATATTTGAATTTGTGAGGGAAAACTATTTCTCAATTTTTATGTTATAGCTTTTGATATATGTATAATTTCATGGTGGTGTAAAAATAAAAGTTGTAGAGGGCTTCAAGGTACATCTAGAGAACCTAGTTATAAGTTTTGAATGTTTGTACAGTTAAAGTTATAGAGATTCAAGTTTTACTATTTGTTCATTAATGGTGATATTTTGTATAGAATACTGTTTGAGCAAATTATGCTTTATTAGAAGTGTTTTGGTGGGAGAAATCACCTGAAGATGTCTTAAATATCATGTGGAGTGGACCCATGTAATTAAAATTGATCTTGTTCTTAATTTTCTTGATGAAGTGTTAAATGGGTGAATAGGTCTCCATGAGACCTATAAGGGCTAATGAGTCCTAACTGAAAGGCGTAGTTGCTTAAGTGTGACCCATAATTGCTATGGCCAACCTATGTGGTATGTAAGATGTCTTAAGGGTTAAGACAAGTATTATGGCTGACCTAGATGGTGATATTCAAGAAGACTCTATAAAAAGTGGAGACCAATGTAATGGTTTCAAGACTTGAGTGTGCATGTATTGAGAGAGAAGAAGATAGAGGCAAAGGAAAGGGATCAGAGAGAGTGTGCTCAGTGGATGAACTAAAGTATAGAACTAATTAAGGATGAGCAAAGAAGACCAGAGAGATCCAAAAGGGTATTTTGTATGCATTTTTTATATGATCAAGTTTTTGTGTGTATGATGAGTTGAAAGAAAAGTTTTATACATTATGTCTCTAATTAGATTGATCTACAATCAAAATTCTAGATTTATTGATTTAATAAGGTGTTGTGTGGGTGCTCAACATCTAGAACAAGTGGGTGCTTATTTGCACTTAGGGGTGGGTGTTCCTTGTGAAGTGGGTAGTTCAATAAAATGTCTCATGTTTGTGATCATCTTATAGGATAAGTAGACCATGTGTTTATAGGCTTGAGAGTCAGTTTTATTTCCCAAGAGGGTTTCCCACTAGATCTTGTGTTATGTGTGTGATCTTGATTCATATTTATTATTCATTGTTATGAACATCTTGTATTCTTTATTAATGCTTATGGTCATTGATTAAGAGTTTTAAATAATTACATTTTAAGCTTTTATATTGCATCACTAATTCACCCCCCTCTTAGTGATTGTACCTCTAATAGACTGCACATGAATCTTCTTGAAAGTACTTCATCAAGGTAGCCTCTGATTGAGCATTCTCTCCATTAATTTCTCCTCCACTAATCATCTCTTCTTGAGTCATAGTAGTCATTATTCCCCATTATGCCAAATAAACTTGGTTAAATGTCTCATTTTCATAGGTGGATGAGTCATGAGGTTGATCTCATGGAAGCTACTCTCCATTATCTTGAACAAGGTTGTTTTGGATAGGTACAAGATATTTTGAGGTAGAAGGACCGTTTTGATTTTGACCATTGTATTTTCTTGCTTGAGTTAGTTTCCTTTATCCTTGAGAATGGACTTGAAAATATAGTATTGGAGTTTTATAAGATTGATAGGGCATATGTGGTTAATAATAACCTTGATAAGATCTTCATTGTTCTTGTTGTTGTTGCCTCTTGAGGTTTTGATTCTCTTCTATAAGATCCTTTATGAGATCTACATCATTTGACTTACTCAACTAATTAGAGGTAGCTTGCATATGTTCAGGTGTGGGGATGGGAGCCATAGTAGGCATAGGAGTTTGTACATTAGGTAGTAAAGGCATAAGGGATCTAGGAGAGATCTCCCCATCTTGTATAAGATAATTATCAGCCCTTATAGCAATCTCATAATCATTAGGTAGTGTATCCCCTCCAATGGATTGCATCATGGATATGTCACTATTGAAATCCTTGAGATAATAGAGAAAAACATGATGTGCAGTAGTCATTACCAAGATTGGGATCCTATCCCATGTTTTTTGAAATCTTGTATTGATTCTTGAAGGACTCTCTTTATAGTAGTTAGTTGCTCGGTCAAAGATAAGTGGTCACTCTTGTCTTAAAATCTCCTCCTCAAAGAGGCACCCAATTGGTCCCATGTAATGATAGAATTGGGAGACAAATTACCATACCATCCAAGGGCCTTACCCTTTAAGTAAACAACCAACAACATAATAACAACATTCTCTTCAGTGATGTTATGTATGTTGCAAAAATTAGCAATGTTCCTTATTTGCTCAATAGGGGTAATGGCAAATTCTCTTGTATAAGAAGGAACACTTTTAAGGGATGGCATAGGAATGCCATCATATTGAGTAACTACTAGATGGATATGGCCATTGAATAAAATAAAGGGTAGGTTATTTGGTGCTACCATCTTGCAAATTGGACACAATAAGAGTATCCTTATAGGTATGTGGGCAACAAAAGATTTCTTTGGATATGGATGAGTGTTAGCAAACCTCTTTGATATAACTAAATAGTAAGTTAAATTTAAAAATTCAAAAATAATGCCTTTAGAATAATACCTTGTGCTTACCTTAGGCATGAAATTGAGGCACTAGTCTACAACTAAGATCCAATAATTATTGGAGTCACCAGATACTTCATGAAGAAAGCTACTAGAACTTCAAATTTGTCAAGATCAACATCCACTTAGACAACTTATTGGACCTTGAGTCTTAATGGGTATGAAAAAACTATTATCACCCAAATTTTCACCCTAAGGAGGGTTGCTCAAGCATCCTCAAATTTGGAATAACATATAAACACCTCATATGTTTTAGGTAATAATTCTAAGAGGTGAATCTCTAGATTATGGGCTAGCTCCCATGTACAACACCTAAAACTAATCACTAACATACTTGATTTGAAGGGAAATGGATGGATGAGATTAAAGACTATTCTAATGGAGGTGATGCACCAATGTAAACTCCACAGCTTACTTAAACCTACACTATGGAAAACAACTACAAAATTGATCTCAAAATCTAAAGTCCTCCTAATAATAGTATTTCAATATGAAGGTAAAATGCAATGTATCCTTCAATGTGAATTAATATTAGGACTAATAATGGATACTAATAATCCTCTTTATACTTAAAATCATAAAAGATTCTAGATATACATCATATGACCTCCTAGAAAGTAGATTGCTCACACAAAGCATGAAAGAAATAGATGAATGCAAGGAAGGGAACTATCACTTATTAATCAACAAAATTACTTAATACACTTAATTCAAGACTTGATAAATCCAAAACTAGTTTGAATTATTTATTCCAAAGGTAAATTAGTTTTCAACTTAGTAGGGCTTTGTCATACCAATATGTGGATAGATTACAAATGCCAAAAAGGTAGCATATATAGAAAAATGAGGAAGAAAGAGAGAAGTGGCATGGAAAAAATAAATTGACAAATGTTCCTCATGAAATATCTAGTTAAAAACAAAAATTAATTCTTATAATAGTCCTATGAGACCCTCTTTGACATGTGCTACATTTATTTATCATAATTTTCAAGGGAGTTGGCATAGGTTAGCTCAATGGTTCATCATTCTTTCAAAACTACCCATCTTGGCATGTGAGAAATGACAAATGGCATTACCCTATCATCAATTCACTATTAAATTACATTTACCTATACTTTGACACCTTGCATCAGTTTGAATACCTCTTATGATGAAATTTTAGTGGTGATCAACACATAGTTCCTTAGGCGTCTTGAAACTAATTAGTTCTACTATGCCTCTACTTGTTTAAAAGACTCAAAACTTGATTTCATTTTCATGAGTACACTATATCAGCATGGAAGGTTTTTATTATTCATAATATACTTGAATAAACCCATTTGGATCCATCAAACACTTCCCAAAGTATTTTTCTTCAATTCCTTGTAGCCCTAATAACACACAAAGATCCTTATGCAGGATAATGTATAGATGATATTTAGATACTAGAAAATAATTTGATTACCCAATATTCCCCTAAAACTTTGTGCCAAATTTAATGACCCAAATCTGAATGTAAGTGTACTTATTCACCTAATCTCTCTCTCTAATTAGGTCTCTAGGCCTAGAAATTGAGATTTTACTCCAGACTTCTCCCACACATGTGAAACCGCAAATAAGTATTTTATTAAATTTTTGGACTCCACAACCCCACACCATGCCAAAATTGGGCTTCTGAGACCTTATGTAGATAGGTGAACCATGAAATGTCCAAAAAACCTAGGATTTTACAAGACTTTTTCACATTGCCTTCAACAATCAAACCATAGGATCACTTCCAAGGTGACATGTAAATTTTTTTTGATGTAATGAGGTAGAATACACCTCAATCATCCTCCCTAATGGTTATCATCTATTCATGAGGTTAAATATATTATCTTCATCCCAAATCCTTATAAAACATCACATTTAATGCATCTGTACAATTGTAGGTACAAGAAAATATCATGGTGATATTCTTCCTGGAGTAAGGAATGATGTATAAGTGGTTTCAATAGTAATTCAACTTAGTTTAGACACCTTGTAATCTAATCTCTCTCATTAATTTCTTATTGTATACACATAATATTTTTAACTTTTATCAAATACTAATGTTTTACATCTTGTAGGAACTCGTCAAGACTCAATCTCTCTAAGTACATGCCCTAAAGGGTACACCAGGAAAGGGGTGGGTAGACCATTGTTGCTTCACAATATTTTTTTCCCTTATTTCCACTTATTACCAATATAACTAGATCATAAAAACCATTCCCTAAGTTATTACTCCTCTTTTGCATACTCTAGTATTTTCCCATTTTTTATCCCTCTTTTCCTCACCTTAAGCTCCTTTTGATAGTCTTCTATACTAAGTCAACTAGGTCGACCCTACACTATGTTGGGTGAAATTAACTTAGGGTATAGGTCAGCTCTTAGCTGACCTAGCTTATGACCTAGTGAATTTTTGTCCATAACTATACTAGGTCAATTGGATCGACCATATTGGCCAAAAATTTTGGAAGGGCTTAGGGTTAAATCTACCTATATATACAAGATCATTTCATCATTATTTAGACAATGAATAGGATTTATTATTCACTTGTGATTCTTTATAATCTATACTCCCATAATTCTACTTGAGGAGTCTTAGCTTAGGGTTTTTACTTGGATAATTTGGTCTTGTGGAGAAGGCTTGGATGCTTTGGCCTTTTTTAGTGATCCTTAAAAACCACAACAACCTCTTGTGAATCCCCTTTGGCTAAGGGAGAGATTAAGTCTTAATGGGTTTATCATTCAGGTAAGTATTCTCTAACTTTTCTCCTCTCTTTAGTAGATAGAAGTAGCATAAGTATTAGCTTCGAATAATACTACTCTTCTTTTTCCATGTATTAGGGTCTTACTTATACATAGTTTAATTGATATTCTTTATGCATGTTTATTTTCTTTACCAACCCCAATTTATGCCACAAGCTTTGGTGAGTACTAGATTAGATTTTACTTTACTTTTTATTAGTTTATTAAGATATATGAAAACATATGACTCTCTTATCATTATTTCATGATTATGTTTGACTAGAGGATTTGGAACCCTCCCTCATATTGTGTATTATGATAAGAGATCACCTAATTGGTTCTATTGGATCCACATATTGGTCATGTTCCCAATGATCTAATGTGTCCCCAATCGAAAGTGTATGGTATGATCTATCTTCTCCAAGTTAAGATTGATTTATAGACATGATGCATTTTTGATTGCATACATTCTGGTGAACCCTACATGAATCTAACCCTTGTAGGTTTTATCTCATGTTTTTCATTATTTTATCATTTTACTTTTATATAATTTTGATATTTGGTCGACAATGTTAGTATAATTCTAACTTTTGTACACAAGTTTAACACACAATTGCATCAATACGACTATGTTCTGTTTGTGTAGGTTTTACATTAGGTACATGCTACTAGGTCAACTTTATCAATATAGTATACTTTTAAACTTCTAAATCAGGTTATTCAATTAACCCTATTGACATAGTATATTTACAGACTTATATAAAACATACTAGGTTGACCCTGTCAACATAGTACATTTTTCAAGTTTTTAGAAAATAAGGAATTGTAGAACTGGGTCGACCCAGTTGACCAAGTTGGTATAATTTACAAGTATAAATCAGGGTACTTCAATAGCAATCTCATTTTCCTTTGCATCCTCCAACCCACCAAGGTTCCTTTCTCTCCTTCTCTATTATTTATGTTATTCATTATAATTCTATTTATCATAGTTTGCAGTCTTAAGACTACCCCTATAAAGTCAACTAGGTTGACCCTATCGACGTAGTTCTATATTCTATATTCTATTTAGAAAACTAGGTTGACACTGTTAGCATAGTCCTTTTTCAAACCCTTTTTTTATAATTACAATAGGGACATTATCGACTCTATTTTTTAATCTTTGCATGCACTATCATCTAAAATAACATTGTACTTTGTTTCAAAGTTGGAATTAGCACTTATATGCTAGTAATTAGATCACACTTTCATTTTTTATTGCTTGCATGCTTAGAAACTATCATAGTCTAATTAGGTGGTTTTTCAATATACCATTTAGTTAAACTATTTTTATCTTTTATGCACACACTACCAAATCACATAATCTTAAAATGCATTTTAAACAATTATCTACCCAAGGCCTACCTACATGGATTTCATCACTATGGGGGAAGCCGAATTGGTTTTTTGGTAAAGTGTAAACATGTGGTTAATGGTATATATTGGCTAAGAACCTGACACCCTTTTCATTGTGGTGTGTGAAGTGAGGGGTAAGCCCCAATACCAAGCTAGTACCATTACCAACACAAATCCCTTTCAACCTAAATGTCCTAAAACCATCCATAGATTGCTTTCTAGTTCCTTGCTTATAGCCAACTTCTTCTCACACTTAAAATCATACTCTAATAATCTAACAACATTCAGGTTGAACACTTAATTAGATTTTACTTTCCAATATTATTGCTTGATCTTTTCTCAATTATATATCATATTACAAAAACTTTCATTATCTAGTGTAGGTACAAGGTTTTGTTTTGTGTGCCTCAATTAGATCAACTTTATTAACCCATTTGATTGTGTGTTTCCTTTCATTTATTACTTTCAAACTACATTGAAAAACATTTCATGTTTCAATACATATTCTACTCAACATAATCTCTTATAGACTATATGTTTTCCCTACCTATAGTACTAGGTTGACCCTATTGACTCTATATAGTTTTTACACCCTATTTTTTGTACTAGGTTAACCTAGTCGACTCTGTACTTTTATTTATTCATCTGACTCAATTATCTATTCCTCTTCCTTAGCATTTTGTTCATTTTTCTCAAATAATCATGAATTCCCCTATTATAATCTTCTTGGACAACTTGAATCCATTTAAATACTATATGGGATATTCATTTATCCCTCTCTTTTCCTCCCAAGAACACCATCACTCTTGGGGCACCTCTTTCCCTCTTTCATCCATGACTTGTCACATGGTGCAAATCACACCTCAAGATGAATTTGATTGCTCTAACCCTTTCTATACCTATCAAAACACTTCTCATCTTCAAAACATTCAAACTAATCTAGGAACAATTGACACAAGTTTGATCAATAATTCCACTAATAATCCACCTTTTAATAACCCTCCCCTAATACCAATTCAGGGAGTACTTCTACAAAAACCAAAAAACTTATTGATATAGCTCAACTTATTGCCTAGGTCATACAACAAATGAACATAATGAAAACTTCTAACACCTCTCAAATGATGTAACTCTAACATCATTTGATTAATATGGTTAATCAACCTCCAACTATCCATCCTCAATCAAATTCCAATTATATTCTTCCACCTCTTAGATATGCCTTAGGAAATGTTATTCCTCAACCCATAATAGATAACAAGATGCTTCAAACTATTAAAAATTAGCCTTTATCTCCCTTCATTGTTTCCATTAATAGGGTAACATATCTCCAACTATCAAGTATGATGGGACTAAAAACCCTGCCTCTTTTCTCAAAGCCTTTATAAATCTTTACAAAGAGTGGATCCAAACTAATACCTTTACCACATATAAACTCTTAGTCAAAACCTTTACTGGTGATGTATTAGAATGGTAAAACCAACTTTCATAACATTATATTTTTCAACTTAAAGATTTGGTCAATCCTTTAGTTAAAGAGTTTCAACATGATGATCTTCTCAAAAATTGTCTTAGCCACTTCATCAATGCTAAGCAATCTCCCAGTAAGTCAACTCATGAATTTATCAAAATATTAAGATCATTGACACATAAATCCAACCATAATATTATTGAGTATAACTTGTTCAATCTATTTATAACTTCTTTGACTCCTTCTCTTCAATATAAGGTTCAAATTTTTGCTCCCTAAACCCTAAATGAAGCTCTTGACCAAGCTAAACGTCAAGACTTTCTTATGAAGCAATTCGAACCTAATCCTAATATTTTTAAAGGATATTTTCAAAAATCTATTAATGTAATCACTATTAATACTCCACAAACCAAACTAGGAGTTGCCAAAGTTGACATTCCTTCATCTTCTCACACACCACTCTCGATACATCAAATGAAACAACTCTTACTGCCCTCTAAACCTTTCACTTATTCTAGCAATCCTCCCAAGTGGTATGACCCTAATCAATTTTTTTAGTTACATTCTAATGTTGGGCACTCCCATATATATTTTAGAGGGCTCACTAAATTTTTTGTCTCATATATGCTTGGTGATTCATTTAATCATGAAGCTATGATCAACCTTCATTGTCAAGATTACATTTCTACTTATCAAAAATGATAGGTTTATAAAGCATATACTTCAAATAAATAAAAATATTTCTCAAATAATAATAAATAAAATACCAAAGATGTTTATGCCATTGATGTTGATTATGACCAATATTATATCAATTCTCAATATGTTAACACTACTAAGGTCAATTATCATCGCAATCCATCCCATAAAGATCCTATTACCAAACCTAATAAGCCATCTTTAGAAGAACAACTTCTCAAAGATACTACCACCATCAATCTATATTTGGAAGCCCCTGAGGAACAACTTACTCCTTTTAAACATCGAACAACTTTTATTCCTTCAAAATCTATTGTACCTCTTAAACATCACGTTAGTTCTTCTTTTAAATCTCTTTAGAACTTTCTTGAATAACTTAACTCTATGCCTCTCAATATTATACTTATAGAGTTGGTTCACACTTCCCCCTATCATCACAAGCTCTTTATGAAATAATTACAAGAAATTGAAGATCCATCCTCTATTGATAAAGAACCACCTTCTATTGAACCTCAACCTACTAATGTGTATACCATTGAAACTGTGTGTCCTTCCTTCAAGCCTTCTATAAAATTTATTGAGGAGGACATGATCAATGATGAAATTCTTTTTCATGCTAATGATCCACCATTTTTTATTAAAACCAACATTAATAATACCCTTATTCATAAAGTTCTAGTTGATGAAGGCTATGGTATTAATGTGACATATTTGTGTCTTACCCAACAACTTGGGTATAATAAGGATAATCTCAAGCAAACCCATCTTACCTATCATGGTTTTGATAAGACTAATCAAAATCCACTTGGTTGTATTTGGCTTCCTCTAACCATTAGACCTAAGACCATTCAAACTAAGCTTATGGTCCTCAATTTACTATTATCTTATAATATACTCCTTATTCATCCATGGACTCATATAATGAGGTCCATTAATTATTTCGATATCTAATGCATTAAATCCTTGTTGTCCATTTTGGCTCATATACTAGGTTTCTACTTGGATACAGTGCAGTGTCCTAAAGACCAAAGAATTGAGCAAGAGCTAAGCAAGTTCTAGGTAGAATGAGTGGACCTAAGGGATCATGCAAATAGAAAGACTTTTAAAATACTTCAAGTTCACTTGGAGTGCAATTTGTCATTTTTTGAAGATAGGATTAGAGTTACAGAGACCTTATTAGGTGTCAAAAGAGATTTTAATGAGTATGTAAATGCATGGGATCCATTTAGTTCTTCATTGTATTCATTGAGACACTTGGGTCTAGTGGCAAAAATTTTGAGTAGGCACTTTGCTAACATTTTCATTGCCACATGTGGATGAGTTAGGGAGAATTTATCATATAGGTTTGTTAAGTTTAGTCCCAAAAACATATGTACTAATTTTTAGGTCATTCATCAAAGTAAAAAAGAATTTATGCATGTTTAAATTTGGCTCCTCAATCAAATTTATCTAAGTTTCCCATACTTAGTGAAATGAACCAGACTATCACCAAGATGTCATGTATAAGAAAATAGACAATCCAACTTATTCATTTAATATCTTCACTTAAAAATATCTTGAGACTGATGGATCAAATAGGATCATCCCTTTTAGCATCAATAACATCTCCTAAAAGTTTATGGCCTCCATGATTCTCATGCTTTAAGTTATAAATATGCAGAGTTGGTTAATTAATGAGATACGTCCATGCAAACATCAACTTTAATCCACTATAAAAATCCTTTGGGGCTTAAGTTTTATGGTTTATAAGATGTCAAATACATTTGATTAAACATTAAGTGATGGTTGCATGGACATCAATTTTAAGGTCATAAAGTAGTCATTGGCTTTTAAATAGTCGGTCCTAATTGATCTAACATCACACTTTCAAACGTACATTTAGATCTAAAAATGAGCAAAGGTCAAAGGGGTCAGTGAATCTCAAAAATAAATGTGTGAATTATAAGTGTCACTAGCATGTTGAACTGGTAGAGGATCGATGATCAATATACATTCATACTGAGTAGGATCAACAGTGTAATATGGTTAATGGATCAATGAGCCAAGTCAGCTTTCAATAGTCAATCAAGCAAAGGTAAGCCCATAGAGCTTCCAGTGAAGGTTGACAAGCTAGTTTTCAACCTGAGTTGGTAGAAAAATAAAAGGAACCTAACTTGAGCTCAATTTGAGTTGAATCAGATGGACATTGTAGGATTTAGCATCATCATTAAAGCTCCACAAAGACAAAATAGGTCTTTCAAACCTAATATAGAGCAACAGTCAACAAGAAAAAGTTTATTTTAAAAGGGTAATATAGGTTAGTTTTATCTATGGTATACCTAGTTTTAGGTTTCAAAATAAGGCCATGTAGGTAGAAAAATCAAGTTTCATTACCTAAGACGTGATTATGACCCTTTCCTCCACTCTCTCATCATCAAATGAACCAGTATGGAGCAATCTGTGCTAGAATGGGAGCATAATAGATGGATATATCTATTGTAACTACATTTATGTTGACACTCACTTGAAAATTACTTGATCCCACCAGTGTAACAAAAAAGAGCATCATTGCAGGAAGAAGGGGGAATAGGAATGAGTGACTATTGTAGTCATTTGTCAAGATGGCCATGACCAATTAAGCAAGGTGGTTGTAACTACTATAGAGAGTGAATTTATGATAAATTATGACCCCTTTCATTTCCAAAAAATCTTCTTCTCTCTTTTCATTCTTTTATATATTTAGGCTCTTAAGCCTTGATTTTAGATCCCTCAGGTAGGTATGACTAGAATCTACCACAATTATTTTCAAAACCTTTTAGAGTAGTGAATATAATATTTTATAGTAATTATCTAATATGTATTTAGTTTTTTATGTTTGTTTAATATTAAAATGTGAGTGTTATCTTCCTATTTCATGTCCAAGCTCAACCTAAGTGCTATTAATTTTCTTTGTAGGTCATAAAATGTGTCTTAACACTAATCTCTCAAGAATATAGTGGATAGTTAAATTTAAGTGTCTTCAACCAGACCTTATTTTCATTACTCCCTAGTCTAAGTGTATCAAACTAAACTCTATATTAAATACTATTGCAAAAAAACTATAGTAAGTATTGCATTAGATTCTTTTATAGTCCATTAGTGTGATAAAGAATCTGATTTCAAGAGTGGATCTAAAAAATTATTGGTGCATCACTACATATTATAATAGGTTTTACTTATGTAAATTTCTTGAATCTTTTCACCCCAACCAATTTTATATTTTAAAAATAAAGGTCAAAATCATAAAATTTGAGGAGCTAGTCTCATAAAAAAACCTAAAGGTCTGGTATAGTTATAGGCATCCCACAGTGTTAGACCATTCCCATGTTACTCTAGGTATGGGTCAGACTTGAACA
Organism: Torreya grandis; assembly: GCA_037957365.1. Taxonomy (NCBI): domain Eukaryota; kingdom Viridiplantae; phylum Streptophyta; class Pinopsida; order Cupressales; family Taxaceae; genus Torreya; species Torreya grandis. Next base: position 1,693,857 of record JARHVA010001167.1, on the reverse strand, counting down.
AATATGAACTCTATTGGGTGTTATCTGGATAGCTAATAGTTTTAGCACACTCGGTGGGACACTTTCTCTTTGTCATATCCAAAATTAGGAGTTAAGGAGAAGTATTTACAATAGAAAAGGACACCCATCATCATCAGAGTCTAAGAATTATACAAGCTACAAATCTCATAGCATCTTTCAAATAGCACCTCTTATGCCAAAGGTCACTAAAAGGTTAATTAGTAAGGTAATTTCCTTTGAATTTGTTGAGCTACCTCCTTATTCATATAAAAGATCAAGATCTAATAGGATAGGCCTTTATCCCCAAAAGTAATATTCATCCCTTGGCCACCCTATTATTTTAAATAGTACAATACCCACCATGTAGATGGCATAGCCTATATTAAAACCTTTAATACCACTCAATGTTGGTATCCCTCTTAACCTTCAACAATATGATGACATCCCTATTGCCTCCTTAAAGATCTTACCATACTTTATAGGAGAAAACTCCACCATCCCTATAGAGCACATTGTTGATATTGAAAATCTTTGTCTAGTACATCATGTTACCCAAGAAAATGTATCCATGAGGATATTGGCCACATCCTTGAAAGGTAAAGCCCTAGAATGGTATAGAGGTCTAGCTCCTACCCCAATAAATAATTGGAACAGGTTTGGTGAATGTCTATGTAAGCATTTTAAAGATAGAAGTGGCCATGTGTCACTTGTTGAGTAACTCACCTCAATCAAGAGGGCACCCCAAGAATCTATGGTTGATTTAAACTATATATTATAGAATAATTGGGATAATATCCCCATCATCATTATTCCCATACCTAATTATGCATTCCTTTACTATTTGAGAGCATTGAATTCAAACATTGCAATCATGATCCAATATATGGGTGACATAACCCTACCAGGAGCTTATGAAATATCTATAAGGGTAGAAATTATTTTGATACAAACAAGGAATCTTATGCCAAGACCTATAATGAAAATCTTCCCTGATCTTTATGTAGTATGCATTATATTAGCTGATACATGCTCAAACAAATGTTCCCCTTCTTGAAAATTCATGATTGTGGTATCATCTATGTTTTACCCATGCTCCCTTAGTTTTGGATTTGAGCTTCTGATAATGACATGGTAGGCATGTCGTCTTGATTCTCTTGGGGGAATTATGGTGGAGGATGCATCATATGATGACCTTATAATGAAAGATCATGTTGCTAACCAGGGTCTTGATATATATCTCCATTAGTGGCCATTACCATATAATTGGACTATCCTACTAACTGTCATTGACCTTCTTATGCTAGATTGTTTTGGGTGGGGAACAAGGCTCTTAAGCCACTAGTATTTATGGGGTTGTATTTATTATGAGATCTCCTTTGAGAAATTTATCCTTGGGTTAGTTTATTTGGTGGATAAGGGGATCTATTTTAGGATTTATTAGGATATTGGGTTTGGAAGGGACCTTGGTATGGCTTGTATAAAGTCTAGTGTTGTCTCTCCAAGGCCACTAGATTATTGTTTTGAGCCTTCAAAAATATTTCAATACTTACAAACTTATCCTCTTGACCATCAACAAGTTCCCCAACCTCATGGATAGTAGCAAAAGTCCCCCTTTATTCCTCATGTTACTCAAATGCCAAGTGATGCTCTTACTTCCAAGGTGCAGTCCAAAGGTACTAATCTTCCCTTTAATATTTTGAATCATTTGAAGAATGATAATGTAACTATGTCCATGTATAATTCTCTATCTATCCTGGGATAAAAATATATTCTCTAGCAAAAGCTCTCCAAACTTTCTCATGTGGAAAAGATAGTTAAGAAAATGAACACTATTTTCATCAATAATAGTCAGCCTAACCAAGCCCCTTGCCAAGTTCCCAATCAAATTCCAAGCAAAAGTCAATCTCAAAATTTTGTTCATCCTTCTAAGGTTTTTAATCCCCCCCATTTTATCTATCATTCATCATAGGGGATTGTTTATTACATAATTGCCTAATAGATTCAGGGGCTTCAACCTCGGTGATGCCTAAAGCCATAGTAGATAAGCTTAGGCTCAAATATGTGCCTAATGAAAAAGGTGTTATCTAATTGGATAGCTCCTTGACTAAGGTATTAGGCATATTTAAATATATTCATATCACATTAGTAACCTACCCAAATTGTGTCATTAATCAAGATGTAATGGTGGTATATTTACCTCCATATTTTGCCCTATACTTATCTAAGGACTTTACTACAAAGATTAGAGGATATTTGTCATCTAATTGGCCATACATGGTTTTTAGAACCAGATAAGAAACCAAAGTCACCATAATATTTGAGCCTATATCCAGGTTCCACCTAGAACCCTATATGCCTAAGCTTACTAATACCAATCGTGTCATATTTGAAGAGGTTGAAGAGGTTAATGAATAAAAACCCCATGATCATCTTAAAAGCATCTCAAATCTATACTTGGATGAATGGGTAGATAAAAATCATGTTTTTAATCCATATAAAAATATTGAAGAGGCGTGCTTAGGAGTGTACTACATGCATGAGGAAGGTGTTGTTATACCATGCTTAATTAACACTGCTCAAGAAGAGGATGGTATATGGAATTTGTTCTTTGTTGGCTCAAGGTCAAATAATGGAAGTGGAATGGGAGCCATAATGATTTCACCCTTAGGTCAAAATTAACATTCCAATGTAAGACTCCAATTCAGTTTCACCTCAAATGTAATTGAATATGAAGCTCTTTTTCATGGTTTGCAAGAAGCAAGAAATCAAGGTGTCAAGCTCCTCAAATTCAAGGGTGACAGTGAGATTGTAGTGAAATAAGTGAAAGTCCTAAGTGTATTCAAGAATCACCATTAAAAATCCTATAAACACTAGGTATGGGACTTCATAGAGGATTTCTTGGCATTTAATATCTAGTCCATACCAAGAGAAGAAAACTAGCATGTGGATAGGCTTATAGCCATTGGTGCCCAATATCAGATAGTAGAAGGAGTCAAAGGGAACCAAAGCCAAGATAAGATAGAGGTTATATGTAGACTAGATATACCTAAAAATGAGGTGATTTGGCAAGTCTTTGACAATGATGATCGAATCTTATGTTTTATAATGCAAGAAGTAGAATTCTACCATAGGAATCAAGCCAAGTTTCAAAATAAATATGATGATCAAATAGTATAACTAAGGTACAATAATCTTCCCAAAGGGCTTGTGACATTAGAAATCATCTTCAATGAGTATGACCAAATAAGAAAAGGGAAATCATACATCTCAACTAAGGAAAAACACTATAAAAAGATAGAGATCTTTAAGAACAAATTCCTAAATATAGGAAAGGTCAATATAGTAGAGGAAAGAGTTGTATTTTTTGCTTTATGCCAATAATTTCTTGATATATTTGATTTGGAGTACAAATACTTGAAAGGGTTTGACCCCAATCGTAGACAACACACTATTGAATTATAAAGCAATGACAAGCTAGTTAGGTAGAAATAAAGGCATGTTAATCCAAGAGTGGATGACCTCATGAGAAGAGAACTCTATAAATTGATTGAATCAAAGATAATATTTCTAATTAATCATTCATCATGGGTGTAAAACCTTGTGCCAGTGAGGAAAAAGAATGGACAAATTCGTTTATGTGTTGACTTTAGGGACCTCAATAAGATGTCTCTAAAGGACCATTACCCACTACCCTCTATGGATCAAATTTTTCAAAAGGTGGAAAGTTATGAAAGGTTTTCATTACTTGATGGATATTCTAGCTATAATTATATCATGTTCAAAGAGGAAGATAGGCATAAGACTACCTTCACTACAAAATGGGGAACCTATACATATGTTAAAATGCCCTTTGGACTCTCCAATGCTGGAGCCACCTTCCAAAGAGCAATGGTTGTTGCTTTTCATGGTATTTTGAATGATATGGTTTTATTTTATCTTGATGATATAATAGTTTTTTCAAATAATCCTAATGATTATCTAACCCACTTGAGAGCTATTTTTTATAGATGCAGACAATTTGGAGTTTCTTTGAATCTAAAGAAATGCATTTTTTTAGTGCATGAAGGAAGATTTCTTGGGAATGTGGTGTCTAAAGCTGGTTTTTCCATTGATATAGAAATAATAGATGCAAGCCTTACTCTATCATTTCCCAAACATAAGAAAGGATTACAAACTTTCTTGGGCAAGATCAACTTCATCAAGAGGTTAATTCCAGGCTTTGTAGAGATGGTCAAGCCTCTCACTCATATGCTGAGAAAAGGAAAATATTTCACATGGAAAAGAGAATGTAAGATAATTTTAAGGACATCAAGGATGCCATATATCATGCTTCTACACTTTTAAATCCATATTTCAATAAGGAATTCTAATTGTATGCCTTCTCTACATTAGAGGCAATTTCAGCTATGATTATGCAGCAGAATGATAAAGGTTTGGAGTAACCTATTACTTTATTTAGTCAATATTTAGAAGGTTATGAAGAGAGATATAGATTTTTGGAAAAACATATAATTATTATTATAATAATTTTGAACAAATTCAGACTTCTGGTTTCAAACAATAAGGTTATACTAATGGTAGCTCATCTAAGTGTGAAGGATTTTATCCTCTATAGATAATTAAATGAAAAGAGAGTTGGATGGGTCACCAAGTGCATGGAGTATGACATTGAATTCAAGGTCACAAAAATATTTTAAGATAAAGGATAATGTGAACATCTTGTAGAATATGTGAGAGAAGAAAAGGAGATAGTTTTGGTAATTCAATACACTCATCATGCACCTGAAAATACTCCTCCTACAAGCTAAACATAGGATATTGCTAGATTTTTTTAAACATGAGAGTTTTTTATGGGTTTGAATCATCAAAAAGAATACACTTTAGGCTAAAATCAGTGCCATACATTTTTATTGATGGAATGTTGCTCAAAAAAGACATTGGAGGTATGCTTTTAAGATGTGTTGAAACTAGCCAGTTGATAAGCTTCTTAATGAATTTCATGATGGTCCAGCTGGTGGGCACTTTTTTACCAATACCATAGCCTCCAATATCATTATATCTAGGTAATTTTTTCCCACTATGTTTATATATGCATACTCTTGGGTAAGGAAATGCAAAAAATGTGTAATGTTTTTTTGAAAATAGAAATTATTTGCCCTCCCCTTATAGCCAATACAAGTAGAGTAGCCTTTCATGCAATGGGTCATGAATTTCATAGGGATGATACACCTCCTTTCAATCAAATGGAACAAGTGGATCATTTTAGCTACAGACTACTTTACAATAGGGGTTGAAGTAGCTTCCCTCAAGGAGGCCAATGAAGTTTCTATTTTAGACTTTTATGATAATCTTGTAGCTAGATTTGGTGTGCCTTTTGAAATTAGTTATGATAATGCATTAGATTTTAGTATAAAAAATGTGTGTGAATGGTCCCTTTCACATGGTATTTATCTAAAATCATCCTCCAACTATTACCCATAGGGAAATGGACTAGCAGAGTCCATAAATAAGAACTTGTTGAAGATCATCAAGAGGACTATAGAGGATAACCAAAGGGAATGGCACACCAAATTGAGGACTAACCTATGGACAGATAGAGTGACACCTAATAAGGATACTATACACCCCCATATCTTCTTGTCTATGGGAAATAATCCAAGCTCCCTATATCTCTTGAATTTCTTGCATTAGATCTTGTACATTAGCTTCATCTCTTTGAAGATGATACTATGCAAGTGAGGCTAAATGAACTGAGGAATCTAGAATAAAAAAGAGGAACTATTATGCATACCATGTGGTCTAAACAACACTAATTGAATAATTCTTTTGACAAGAGGTCTTCCTCAAGGAATTTCCAGCAAGGTGATATAGTCTTCAAATGGGATGAGGACCGTGCAAAACTAGGAAAGCACTCCAAGTTTGATAGTCCTTGGAGTGGACCTTTTGTCATCACAAGATGAAAGGAGAGAAATTCCTTTAAGATTGATATCTTAAATGGATATATCCTTCCCATCCCTATCAATGGGAGGTATCTCACATTTTGTTACTAGTTATAGCTCTTGTATTAGATAGGTCTTTCTTTCTTCTAATTGTTTTTACACATGTCTCTAGTATATTTTGTTGCCTGGTATATTTTGTTGCTTTCATATTTTTTTGGTGTCTCATTATTCTATAATTTTTATAAGAATCAAGTAGATTCATTTCACAATCATGTTTTATTCATTCAACCATCATAAGCAAAGCTAAATCAATGTCTAGGTCCCATGACCAATAGGCTAGTCAAGCCAACTGAATCACCAAAAATGTTGGCCATTTTATCCCACATACCAAGTTTTTGCTTGGATTCAGTGCAGTGTCTTGAAGACCAAAAAATGGATCAAGAGTTGAGCAAGTTTTGGGTGGAATGAGTGGACCTAAGGGATCATGCAACTTGTAAGACTTTTAAAATACTTCAAGTTCACTTGGAGTGTAATTTTTCATTTTTTGAAGATAGGACTAGAGTTACAAATACCTCATTGGTTATCAAAATTTCTTGGAATAAGTATGGAAATGCAAAGGATCCATGTTGTGTTCATTGAGACACTTGGGTCTAGTGGTAGAAATTTTGAGTAGGCACTTTGCTGACATTGTCATTACCACGTGTGCATGAGTTATGGAGAATTGATCATATGGGTTTATCTATTTTATTCCCAAGAACATATGTGACAATTTTTAGGTCATCCACCAAAGTGAAAAATAATCTATGCATGTTTAAATTTGGTTCCTCAGTCAAAATTTGCAAGTTTCCCATACTTAGCTAGGTTTAATATATTCAATTAGAAAGCTCCTAGGACTAGTGGATCAAATGGGTTTATCCCTTTTATCATTAAAAACATCTACTAAAAGTTTTGGGCATCTATGATTCTCATACTTCAAGATATAAATCTATAAAGTTGGTCAAATAATGAGATATAATCATGCAGACGTCAACTCTAATCCACAACAAAAATCCTTTGGGGATTAAATTTTACAATCTACGTGATGTCAAATACATTCACATGGAAATCAAGTGACAGTCATATGGACATCAATTTTAAGGTCATGAAGTAGCCATTGACTTTCAAATAATGGCTCCCAGTTGATCTAATGACACATGTTTGATCATACATTTAGATCTAACGGTGCATAGAGGTCAAAGGGTTCAGTGAATCTTAAGATAAATATGTGCATTATAAGTTTTAATAGTGCATTCAAATAGCAAAGGATTGATGTTCAATGGACATTTATATCGAGCAGGTTCAATGACTAAAGATGCTCAATGGGTCAATGAGTTGAGTTAGCTTTTGATGGCCAATCAAGTAAAGGCAAGCCCAGGGAGCTTCCATCAAAGGTCAATGAGCTAGTTTTCAACCCAAGCTAGTGGAAAAAAAAAAGAACCTAGATCGATCTTGGTCTGAGCTAAACTAGATGGATATTACAAGATCTAGCATTGTCATTGAAGCTATACAAGGATAAAATAGGTCTTTTAGACCTAATATAGAGAAAATGTCGACAAGTAAAAGTGTTGATATTACTTTAAAATGGAAATATAGGTTGGTTTTATCTATGGTGAACCTAGTTCCAAGTTTTAAAACAAAGCCACACAAGTAGACACATCAAGTTTCATTGCCTAGGACATGATTATGACCCTTTTCTCCACTCTTTCATGATCAAATGAACCAGTAAGGAGAAATTAGTGCTAGAATGGGAGCATAATAGATGGATCTAGTTATTGTTGCTACATCAATTTGAGCACTCACTTTAAAATGACTTGATCCCACCATTTTAACAAAATAGAGCATCATTACAGAAAGAAGGAGGAGAAGGAATGAGTGACTATTGTAACCATTTGTCGAGGTGGTCATGACCAATTGAGCAAGGTGATTGTAATTGTTGTGAAGAGTAGAGTTATGATCAATGATGACCCATTTCAGCACCAAAAAAGCTTCCTCTCTCTCTCTTTCCATTATTCTATATATTCAGGATCTTTAGCCTTAATTTGGGATCCCTTAGGCTAGTATGATTAAACTATGGTAGAATTGTATTTGAGATCTTTTGGAGTAGTGAATAGAGTATTTTGAAGTCATTTACTAATATGTATTTAGTGTTTTGTGTTTTTTTAATATGCAAATGTGAGTTTTATCTTCCTCTTGCATGTCCAAGATCAACCTAAGTGCTAGTAACTTTATTTGCAAGTTATATAATGTGTTTTAACATGGATTTCTCAAGAATATAGTGGACAACCAAATTTAAGTGTCTTCAACCAGACCTTATTTTCATTATTCCCTAGTTTGAGTGTGTCAAACTAACCTTTATATGAAATATTGTTGCACAAAAACTATATTAGGTATTACATTATCTTCTTTCATTATCCATTAGTGTGATAAGGAATCTACGTTTAAGAGTGGATCTGATAAATTCAAAGGTGCATCATTGCATATTAGAATAGATTTTAATTTATGCAAATTTATTGACTCTTTTCACCCCAACCAGTTTTAGATTTTGTAAATAAAGGTCCAAATCATAAAATCTAAGGATTTAGCCTCATAAAAAATCCTAGAGGTATGGTCAAGTTATAGGCATCCCATAGCCTTAGACCATTCCCATGTTAGTCTAAGTATGGGTCAGGGTTGAACAAATATGGCCTCTATTGGGTGCTATCTAGATAGCTAACAATTCTCACATAATAAAATATGATATAAACATGAGGTTGATCCCAACCCTTAGATTATTCAACTTCCTAATCCCAAATTTTAGTATCACATTCCAATAATTCCTAAGATCAATAGTTCTCCTTTACCTGAGTTCATCAACATCAATCCTGATTTACAAGTCACTCTTACTAACTCAAATTATGATGAACCTAATGATTTACAACATGCTTGTAATATTACCAAGCTACCTCCCAACATTTCAAAGTGGCTTCCTCCTTCTTTGTTACCTCAAGATCATACTATTATTCTTATTGATGAGATCATTTATTTTCCCCCTTGATGTAATGTTTAGGATCCTTCTTTACCTAAAGAGGCCTTTACTTGCAATGACTTTGGAGTGGCTAAATTATTTCAATCTCCTCTCATCATGTCTCCATTTACATTTATTAATATTGATATTTCACCTTCTAAAACTCCCCCTAAATCTCTAGAATTTATAATTTATACATCATATGATGATAATTGCATGATGTCCCAAGCTCAATCTTAAAACTTGGATGTTCAACATTATCAAAAAACCTTGGCTCAAATTCATGATTTTAATCGAGATGTTCATACCATTTCTACAGATAGTAAAATAGATCCCATAGGTTATGTGCCTTCTACCAATTATCCACTTCTTAATACTCCTTGGGTGGTAGTGAAAATTATACCTTCCAAACCTCTAAAAATTCTTGTAGCTTCTTTACCACCTATAGATCCCATCATTGCATCTTATCCTTCCCCCATCAGTGAAACCAGTGACACTCCAATCACTTATAATCCATCTACTTCTCTTATTCTTGAGATTACACTCAATACAAGGGCAACTAATATTTATCAGATACATTCTGAGTATGATCACCATGGTAATCAGATTCTAGATCTTGAAGTAGATGTTGAGCATTATGGTCCGCTTCCCACATTGCCAGTGATGAATCTATTCTTGAACTACTTCATGCTTGAGAACCTCAACTTCCTCAACAACATCATAAACTTGGGAATTTTAAAATTAAAACCCCTTATTTCAATAACTTCATCATTAGCATTGATCCCAAAACTAATCCAATTTATGCTTTACTTAATGCACCATACCATTTCCAAGATGGCAATGTTATTCTTATTGAAGAAACCACTTACATTGAATATGGTACTTCATCATGCCCTTGACCAATTACAATTTCTCATGAACTCTCACCTACCAAGTACGATAATTTTAGATTATTCTTTGATAAATATCATGAGATATTCGCTTGGTAATATGAGGACATGTTTGGTATTGATGCTAGCATTGTGGTGCATAACATCATTACTTATCTTAATGTCAGGCCTATGCATAAAAAACAAAGAAAATTTCCACCCAAGGTTTCCACTTTATGTCACAATGAGATCATCAAATTACTTGATGCTAAATTTACCAAACCAATGGACTATTTTGAATGGGTTTTTAACATAGTTCCCATTTGAAAAAAGGTCACTATGGTCATTCACATTTGTATTGATTTTCATAATCTTAAGCTTCCTTATCATAAGGACAACTTCCCTTTACCTTCGATAGATACCATTGTTGATTCCATAATTGGTTATGAAAGGTTATATCTTATGGATGGCTTCTTGAGATACAATCAGATTCACATCACCCCTAAAGACCAACATAAAACCACCTTCACCATGTAATGGGGAACATATTTTTATGGCAAAATGCCTTTTGATCTCAAAAATTCTAGAGCACCTATCAACGAGCAATGACTCACATCTTTTTTGATCTTATCCACAAAATTGTTGAAACCTATGTGGATGACCTCATTGCTAAATCCAAAAGTTGTATGACTCATCTTTCTAATATTACCATCATCTTTGACTGCCTTCTTAAATATTAAGTCAGATTAAATCCTTACAAATGTGTCTTTGGCATCACATCTATAAAATTGTTAGGATTATTAGTCTCTCTCCATGGCATCGATGTTGACCTAGCTAATATTAGTGTTATCATCAACATGCCCATTCCTCATTCCATTTCATATATTTGTACTTACTTAGGCAAACTTGGCGTAATTAGATAATTTTTCCTTGAAATGGCTTACTATATCTACTCCATCAATTCTCTTCTTAAGAAAGGTAATGCTTTAGAATGGATAAAACCTTGTCAAAAATATTTTGATAACATGAGAGAGTCATTTCTTCACCAACCTACACTCCATCCTACTTCAAATTATCAACCCTTTATTCTATATAATTCTTCCACACCCATATCAATTGGGATAATGTTTTCCCAACAAGATGATACTAGAAGAGATTATACCATCTACTACATTAGTTGAGGCGTCATCTATTATGAGAAAAATTATACCAAAGTTGATCATGATTGCCTCACCATGTATTTCATAGCTAAAAAACTTGGACACTACATGTTTTATCAGACTATTTATGTCATCATTCATTCTAGCCCCTTTAATCACTTATTCTCAAAATCCTTTCTTCCTAGAGATAGAATTGGCAAATGGATGGTCCTCTTTATAGAATTTGATCACCGCATTATAACTCAAAAAGTTATTAAAGTACAAGTCATAGTTGATCAACTTTCCAAAGCTCTTATGTTAGCTACCAATCACGTTCAAGATAGTCTTTTGGATGACAATATTCTCTATATTGAAGGTCTTAATCAAGCTATTTCTCTCAAATATTACTTTGATAAATTTATCGCTGATCTTGAAGCAAGTAATCTTGATGAATCTACTATTCCCCCTGATACTACTAAACCAAAAGTAGTTATTAAAGAGCTTCTTGAAATTAATGTCGACTTGCACAAGGATACTTGGACCCTTCACTTTGATGGTTCTAAATTCATTCAAGGACTTGGGGTAGGTTTCATTCTTAAAATTCCTCTCATAAAATTATTCCTTTATCTTTTTTATTAACATTTGATGTCACCAACAATATGGCCAAATACAAAGCTCTAATCTTAGGCATGAAATTTACTCTGGGTTTAGACATCCAATACTTGCATGCTTTAGGTAATTCTCAGTTGATTTACTACCAAGTCAATGGTGACTACCAATATAAAAGTGATAATCTTATTTATTATCATCAAATTATAACCACTCTCATTAAATATTTCATTTTTTTCACTATTGAGTTTATTCCTCAAGATCAAAATTCCATTGTTTATTCCCTTGCTTTTTCAGCCTCTCTTTCATCCCCACCAAGTTCTTTTTTATCCAACTTTTCTTATACAAATAATAAAATATCCATCTTCTACTCAACTACCAAATTCACTAATCTACCACATTGAGGTTGTCACCATTTGATAAATCTCATGGTATAAAGACATCATTCAATTATTGGAACATCAAACTTATCCTCCTAACTTAGATTCTCATGAAAAGACTCATATTTATAAATAAGATTTTAAGCATGTATTTAGATACAACATCCTTTATTATCACAATGATAAAGGTACCTTGCTCTATTTTATTATGAAATATGAGGTTCCTCCTCTGCTTGAACAAGCACATGGGGGCATTTTTGGTGGTCACTGTAGCGAACACACTACAACCCATAAATGTCTACGTATGGGATACTTTTGGCCTACTCTTGAAAAGGATGCAATCATATTTGCTAAAAATTGTAACCCTTACCAAATTCATGATGATCTAATTCATTTATTTCTATTTGAGCTTCAAACTATCAAATCTCCCTAGTTATTGTCCATGTGGGGATTATATCTCATTGGTAAATTACTTTGCTTTCAAGATGGGCATGTTTTTATCATCACAGCTACCAAATATTTTACCAAATGGGTTCAATCCATGCCCCTTGTTAATGTTACTAGTAACAGCATCTCCAAATTCATTCTTAACCAAATCATTTACCACTTTGGTGTTCCCCATACTATCATTTCTAACAATGGTGGTAATTTCAAAAATAAGGACATCAAATAGCTTTGTGCTAAAATTAAGATTAATCCAAAATTTTCCACACCTTATCATCCACAATGCAATGGCCAAGTTGAGTCCACTAATAAAATTCTCAAAAAAATCCTCCAAAAGACAATTCTTAAAACTTGCATAGATTAGCACCTTCATCTCTATCCTGCTCTTTGGACCTATCAGACTAGCATACATACTAATGTTGGGGCAACACCTTTCTCTCTAGTTTATGATTCTAAATTAGTCCTTCTATTGGAAGTTAAGCTTACCTCTCTTCATATATATCTTCATGGTATCATTATCGATGAATAATTATGTGAAACTCACCTTCATGCCCTTGATTCCTTAATGAACATCATCCTTTTACTTTGAAACATAATCACCAATACAAGGCTCATATTTCCAAACAACATAACAAACAAGTAAAAATATGCACATTTAATGTTGGTGATCTTGTCTTTAAATTAGACTATACCTATGACAAAGAAGGTAAATATTCCCAAAAATTATGGGGCCCCTATTTAGTTAAAGATATTATTAGTCTAAACACCTATTGCCTTCAAACCAATGAAGCCCATATTTTTAAAGATCTCACCAATGCTCAATTAATTAATAATTATTTTTCTTAATCCTTCCCTTCTTTTCATGATTTATATATCCTATATATATAACACTTTTTATAGGTTACTTATACTGGTCTCACCCTCTACTGCAGTTCTCTCTTTTTACAAACCTTAGTCCTTCCTTTTGGTCTTTTGGTTTCCCCTTCTTCTCATGGGTTGTATTGTAAAAATGTGGATAGGGCTTGGCCTTCCTCATGATATACCACAATCTTCTTCATTTTCATACTCTTTTTACACACTTTTTGGCATCCCTCAAATTTCTCTTTTATGAGTTGCAGTGTAAGACCATGGATAAGACCTAGCCTTCCTCACAAATACCATCTTTTGCTTATCCCATTTATTTTTCAATGTTTTTTGGCACCCTTGTGGGTTTCTTTTTTATGATTTTAAGTGTAAGACCATGGATAGGACTTGGCCTTCCTCATAAAATTACCATCTTGTCATTCCTTTTTTAAAATGTGGTTTTGATCCTTTTTTTTACCTTTAGCTTTTGCTTCTTTTGAGAGATAGAATTTGCACAATAAACTATGTTATCATGTTTCCCTCCATTTCCCTCATTCTTATGATAAGGAATCAAACTTTACTGTCATTAAATCCCTCTTTTTCCCTTTGTCACATTTTTTTCATTTGAAGTAATTTAAATTGTTCCATGTGTCATTCCTCTTGATTTCCTTTAATTTTACTCCACATTAGATAAAACAAGGTCAAATTCAATATAGCACTTATATTTTACGAAGATTTATGAGACTCGTAGACCCCATGCTCTTTGAACTTCTCTCTCTTAGCAACCAAGTCTGAAGTATTCAAATGAAAGTCATATTTAGCACCCATGTTTGGTTTTCCAAATCCATATGGAGGAGGAATAATAAAAAATCCATAAAGAAAGTTAAAATCCAATTCATTTGAAATAAAAGGTAATGATATATAAAAAGGAAACATACAAATTTCAAAAGTTAAAATCACACCAAAAGATGTGATTACAAGCACGTCTCCTATCTCTAATCAAAACTCAAACTCCATAGTTAGCCTCACAATAGAGCCAAGGTCCTTTGGTGTGTGGTAGGCTAGTAGATTGGAATAGGATAATTCAACAAACTCTATGGTACTACCTAATTTCTCACATAAGTACCCAATCTTTATAGTATATCGATAGATCTATAAGGGGTCTTAAATAATAGGGAACACATTGTGGGAAGGTAGCTCCATTTTACTTTTCATGTATATAACTTTCATGGTATGAGATACATACTTCATTTTTGACCTAAGACTTGTGTAACTAAGAGAAATTCTTTAGAGTCCTTAAGGTCAAAAGTCCTCTTGTTTTAACAAACCTAATTTGAGTGTCTTGAATTCTATAAAGAGTTCCTCTACCTTAGTTTTTCCTTCATTTTCCCCTCCACCCATTTTATTTCCCCCCTTGATAGGTAAATTTTGATTCTAAATATGTTTTCCCTCTTCTACACTCCCTTCTTCTTTACATCTAAAAAACATGCTAATACTACTTTGTTTTAGTTTTATCTATCCTTAGAGCAAAATGACATGCTTGAGAAACTATGGATACATTCTTTACACCATCAATTTAAATTCATTGACTTACTTTGTTTTCTTTTACCATTTGTCATTTATTATACTACCCTTTTTGTTGACACCATAGTCCATTTATACTTTCATTTACTTTTTCCATTGTTGAGTGAGGTTGGCTTGTTATTGCTCACTCATCAATGTTATTTTACCTTTTTTTTTTGCTTGCCCATATTTATTTAAGGATTGTTACTGCTTTTACATCGATGTTTCATTACCATATTTTTGACATGTATCTTTGGTTTGATTTGGTGAATTTTCCTTTCTTACTTAAGGCTTACTTGTTTGAGTTTTGTGGTCTTTAGTAGCCTTGGTTTTTTGGTTACCTGATTTACTCTAATTTTGACTTGATCATTTGGTCAAACATAGTGCTTATTACCCCAACTTGCCAAATTTCCAAAGAAAATCCCATCCACATAGCACCAGGTATCTTGGCTTTCCTACGTTTATTTAGTTTTTCTCTTTAGTTTTGTATTCTTAGGTTTTTCAAAAGAAATCTCTATGCCCTCCACAATCAAAACTATAAACACAACAAAAAACCATCCAATAATAAAGGTAAGTTAAGGTATGTATTAAATTTATGGTTTATATTATGTCCCTTCCAGTCATTTAATTTTAGTTATTTTTGCTTTAAAATACTAAAACTTTTTTTTAGCCTCAGCATTGTGTGTTACTATGTTCATTCTTGAATCACCATCCCCTTTTGCACCTTAGTGACACATGATAAGCTTTGAGTGGGGCATATATATACATATAATATTTTCAACTTTTATAAAATACTGATGCTTTACATCTTAAAATAACCCATCAAGACTCAATCTCTTTGATTACATGCCCTTAGGGGTGAATCAAGAGAGGGGTGGGTAGACCATTAGTGCTTAACAATATTGTTGTCCCTTATTTCCACTTATTACCAATCCAAATAGCTCTTAAAAACCATTCTTTAAGCTATTAATCCTATTTTGAATACTCTTCCAATCTTTTCTCACTTTTCATACATCTTTTCCTCACCTTAAGCTCCTTTTGACAATCTTTTATACTAGGTTGAATAGGTCAACCCTATGTTATTTTGGGTAAAATTCATTTGGAGTCTAGGTTGAATCTTGATCGACCTAGCCCATGACTTAGAGAATATTTGTCCATAACTATACTAGTTCAAATAGGTCAAACATATCGGTCAAAACTTTTAGAAGGGCTTAAGGTTAAATCCACCTATATATACAAGATCGTTTCATCATTATTTAGACAATGAACAAGAGTTATTATTCATTTACACTTATTGACAATCTACTCTTCCACCATTTTACTTGAGGAATCTTAGCTTAGGGTTTTTACTTGGAGGATCTAGTCTTTTGGAGAAGTTTTGTATGCTTTATCCTTTCTTAGTGATCCTTATAAACCACAACCTCTTTTGAAGCCCCTTTGTCCAAGGGAGTGAATGAGTCTCAATGGGTTCATCATTCAGGTAAGTATTCTCTAACTTTGTTCCTCTCATTAGTATATATAAGTAGCATAAGTATTAGATTCAAATAATATTAATCTTCTCTTTCCATGTATTAGGGTCTTACTCATACATATCTTAATTGAGATTCCCTATGCATGTTTTTTTTGTTTACTAACTGCCACTTTGTACCACAAGATTTGGTGAGCACTAGATTAGATTTTACTTTACTTGTTATTAGTTTAGTGAGATATATGAAAACATATGACTCTCTTAAGGTTATTACATGATTGTGCTTGACTGGAGGATTTAGAACCCTCCCTAGTATTGTTTATTATGATAAAATATCCCTTGATTGGGTTTAGTAGATCCTCATATTGGTCATGTTCTCGATTATCTAATGTGTCCCCAATCGAAAGTGTATGGTATGATCTATCTTCTTTGAGTTATGATTGATTTATAGACATAATGCATTTATGATTGCATACACTTATTATGGTTTTAAGAGGGTTTAGATTAGTTTTTATTCTTAATAATATTCATAACCCCTAGAATCTTAACTTTTGAGAAGTGTTGTCATTAATGTAAAAATTGATGTCATTGATGTCAAGGTGCATCTAGTGAAAATGCATGGTGAGTGGTCTTTGAGGTATGAGCTTGTGTGCTTGATGTGATAAATAAGCCAAGTGACAAGAAATAATTTTAATTCAACCTGTTATCTCTTATGTTGGTTGATGTCAAGGTTCAGGTCAGCTTGAAGTTATCAATGTTCTTGTTTGATATCATTAAGGTAAGCATGTTTGAGTACTAGTTCTTGAGTACAAGGTGTCTTGAGAAGCCTAGTCTAGACCTTGTGAGAAGGTGTGCATAGTGAATTTTGTTAAAGTAAGTAATAAAAAGCTTATGCTATGTTTTTATAATGTAATAAAAGTGTAGATACTTTCAAAAGTGTTTCAAGGTCATTTATCAAGTTTCAAGTGCTTAAGAATCCTAGTCATGACATTAGTCATGGCATGAAGAGACCTTATGAGAAGATATGAGCATGGTGGCTTGGTAAGATGAGTGCACACATGAATTAATGGTTTTATAAGGTTATTTTATCATGCATATTAGGTGTAAAATCATCCATGAGAGTCTTAGGGTGAGCCTATTGTGATAGGGCCTTTAGACCAAGTTTGTATCTAGACCATTTCTAGACCTTCCTTGGTCTAATGAGGCATCATGATATATTTTAAAGGCTTTTGAAGGATGTATATTAGTGTTTAATCATGATTTAGGTTTCTTTATTATGTCATTGAGGTGGAGAGTGCATGTAAATAGCCATGAAGGTTAATTTTAAGGCCTAATGTGGTGTATAGGTCAAGGTCTAAGAGAGCAAAGAGAGAGAGAGTATGCTCTAATGAGGCATGGAGATCAGATTTAAATAAAAAATTTAATATGTGAGAATTTACATAGATATGATATGTTTTTTCAAGTATTTTCACAAAGTTTGAGGTCATCGTTTGAAATAAAAGGCATGAAAAGTGGTTTTGAGGTCTCTCAAGTACATATAATGAAAGCATGCAAACTCAAGCAGAAATTTTAGGTGTTCATTGGAAAATGTAACATTTTAATGGGAAATTTATCTATTAAATATATATCTATAAATTCCCTAGATAAAAATTCCATGTATTATTTTTTGGATTGAGGGGTTATGCTTTATGAACAGTTACTAACAGTGGAAGTGTGTTTAAACTCTTTTAGAACCCTAATAGTAACCTGACATTTAAGATATGATTAAAAAGTGATAAATATGGTTTTAAATTATCAATTAAGTGTTTTTATATTATATTTAACTCTCCCAATTACCTCCAAGAGGTGGTGGTTAGAGAGAGGAAAGAACAATTGTGAAGATACATGTTTTTTTTTAAGTTGTAGCTGTAAAAATGTTATATTAGAAAAGTTTTAAAATTAATGAAGGTTGAATATTGAGACTAATATTTCATGTCTTTTTTTGTTTTTTATTGGTTTTAGTGATCAAGTGTGCTAAATTGGTCATCTAAGTTAGCTAGTCGCTAACATGCCTAATGGTGCAAATAGTGAGAAACCCATGCAATAGTGAGACGATGAATAGGAATGTGTTATCATGATAAAATGTTAAAAGCAAGTGCATGGATATGTTTTTAAATAATTTTAATACATTTTCATTTTTTTTATAATTTTTTGAGGTTAGTTATTATAGTGAAAATGTTTCTCACAAGTTGACCTATCTGGTGCAAATGAGATAGTGAGATATAAGGTCATGAGATTGGTCTACAAGACCAATATTTACCATTTGACCATACTTAATTTATATCTTATAATGGTATAATTATATATTAATATAATATACATGCATCATATGTCATTAAATATATTTATTTAGGTGTTGAATTTCAATGTCATCATTATTGTGCTTTAAGGTAAACTTATACTTCTAGGTAAGCAAGTTGTAGTGATGAGTTTGAGGCTCTACGCCCTAAGTTGAAGTATATAATGCACATGTTTTTTTTTTTGTACATTTATTTCTTATCCATTCTTTGTATAAAGTTTTATATTTAGTGAAATTGGTTGAAATTTTGAAGCCAAAATGACTTGTATGGTTCAAGTTTGACTGTGTGTAGTGAGGTCAAAAGATTGGTCTACAAGACTAATATTTGACATTAAACCTTATGTTTTTTTTTTTTTTTTAAAGTTGTTTATAGATTTTAAATTATATTTTTAAATTTTCATTGGTAATGGTAAGTTTTATTTTAAGTGATGAAGATCAAGTTGTTCATGACTGGGTTTTGAAGTATTCTGGTAGTTCTGAGTGGGCTATTTACATAGAAGTGTTTGAGTCCTCTTTCCATGAGTTTTAAAGTATAAATCACATGATGATGTTATTAAGGTCATGGATTTTATTTTCATGTGATTTATTATCATGGTTATGTTAATAAATTATGTTTATTATTCAAAATTTTAAGACAGACTTCTTATGTATGAGAAAGCCTAATTGTGAACAGTACAAATGGTGTGCTTCAAGTGGTGGTTAGATTTGATAAGTGATATGGAGCTAAATGAGATTATTAATGGTATATTTAATTTTAATATGATATGTTACTATCATTTGTGTATTTTTAAAAGTGTTCTAAGGAAGGCAAAGTGTAATGTGTCCTAAAGTAGACCTAATGGAATTAGGTCTCCATGAGACCTAAAAGAGAAATGAGGATTAATGAAGTTACGATAGACCAAAAGGGACTCAATATTCATTTTAATTATGTTTATGATATGTATTCATACCAATTCCATGGCTAAACTAATATGTTAAGGATAATTTCCTGATTAAGTAGCATATGAACAAGGAATGATATATATACAAGGTAGTTTTAGGCCTATGAATAAATGAATGAGAGTATGTGAATAAGATAACACATTGTGAGAAAAATGAGGTCTTTGAAACCATCATAGGGGTGTATATAAACTATCATGAATATATAATAGAGGTACTCCATATGAATATTAAGTTCATATGACCTAATCTATCTTAAAAAGACCTAGTAGAGCGAAAGACCCTAGAAGACATTTTGAGAGGGATAAGAGTGCAAAGAGCAATCAGGTGGCTGAGGTTGTGTTAAGTCATGTAAGGGGTGGTACCTCCTTTCAATTTCATTCTTTTTAAATCCTATTTAGGTTGGTTTTTAGCTGGGTTTAGTGTTCCATGTGGAGTTGGTGATTCACTAAATTGTGATCTTTTGATTCATAGGACTGTAGTCTATTTTTAGGGATTAGTGGGTTTTATTCCCCTTGAGTGTTTTCCAAATATATGATGTGTTGTTTTGTCTAATTTTGTTTCATGCTTGTGTATTTTATTTATTATTTGTTGCTTGATATATAAGTTGATGTGATGATTCATGTATGCTAAGGAGGAATTGAAATAAAGTTTTTAAGACACTGATTCACAACCCCCCCCCACCTCTTAATGATTTTGATTCTAAAATTTGGTATCAGATAAGTTCATTTTAAGTAGGTAGAATGGCCTGAAGGAGATCTTAGAAGAAATGTTGGATAGTCAATAAGTTCAAGGTGGTTTCTCTACTATCAAGGCTTCATTCTTTAATGGAACTAATTATGCTTTTTGGAGCATCAGAATGAAGACATATCCAATTTTAATTGGCCATGACATATGGCATTTAGTTGTGGATGGATACACTCCACCTATTACACCACCAATTGATGCAATAGGCAAGAAGGAAGGTGAAATCAATTCTAAGTCAATGAATGTAATTCTATGTGGCCTATCAGAGGTAGAGTTTTTGAAGGTGGTGCACTATGAGTCATCTGAGGTGATATGGGACAAATTGAAGACTATCAATGAAGGAGACACCAAGGTGAAGATGGCCAAGTTATAGACCCACTAGAGATAGTTTGAAAGTCTGAATATGGATGAATATGAAACCATTACATATTACCTATTGAGGGTTGATGAAGTTTTCAATGTCATAAGAGGACTAGGAGAATAATTGAAAGAGTCTATAGTTGTTCAAAAGGTATTGAGATCACTAAATCCTAAGTTTTATTCTAAGGTGTTTGTGGTGGAATAGATGAAATATTTGGACAAGCTAGAGATGGATGGGCTTCATGACATCTTGAATGCCTATGAGATGAGAAAAAAATGAAGGAAGGCCTCCCAAGAAGCAAGTAACTTTCAAAGCTAAGAATAAGTCAAAAGCCAAGAAGGTCAAGGATGAGGTATGTTCAGATGTTGATGATGATGAATTGATAGAAATATATTCTATAAAATTAAGGTTTGGATCTAGTAATTACAAGGGTAAGTTGCCTTTTAAATTTTTCAATAGTGGTAAGATTATTCACTTTGCATCAAAGTGTCCTAACAAGGATAAGATTGAGCATGATGATTAACATGATGAACATCATGGAGATGAAAATAAGGTCTATAAGCCTAACAAAAATAAGAAATATTTGAGGAAGTATGAAGGTAGGAAAGGGTCATTCAATAACAATATAAGTTTATAAAACAAATAAGATAATAACTCATCTGATGTAAGTGACACAAGTATATCTGATAATGATGATGATAGTAATGAACATGAACATGACAAAAATGAAACCTTATTCATGGTTATATAAATAAATAATCAAGGTTTCTCAAAAGGGAAAGGCCATATTGATGATTAATAATTAGATGAAAAAGAGGTTGAAGTGAACCTTGAGGTAGAATTGGTGATTGCTCTAGAGGAGTTGAAGTTCCAAAGAAGGAAGAATCATAAACTAAGATCATTATGTAAGGATTATGAAGAGTAGATTGGTTTTTTTGAAGAAAGACTGAGTAACACATCTAATGATTATGATGAGATCATCAATCAGATTGAAACACAGATGGAGATAGTCATTGTTGGCTTAAAATATAAAGAAGAAAAATGCACTAGGTATGGAACTAAAATGGAATCCTTGAAAGCTAAGTTGGATCAATCATCTAGAAAGTTGAATATCTTTATAAAGTTTGAAAAGAGTACTAATGATCTAGATAAAATCTTGAGTAGTCAAAAGTCTGCAAGTCATAAGATATGTCTTGGTTTCAAAGAAGACCAAAAGGAGGTAGCTCAAGTCAAGGAGAAGGATAATGAAGATGATAAGATCAACATGAAAATACCAATCATACAATCTAATACTATGATGTATGTTAATTCATTTAATGGTTACTATTTTTCATGTAATTAGTTTGGTCACAGAGTAAGAGAGTGTATAAGACCCCCTAAAAATAAATATGCATGGGATTATGAAAGGAATCATTAATCAAGAGGTATGATTGAGGTTATTTTATATTATTGTCATATTGTGGGACACATTTTTAAATTTTATTTCATAATAAAGCTATATTGCCATCAAGTCAAACAAGAGGTTTGAAGCTCCTAGAGTGCAAGAGAGAAGAGAAATGAATGTGTGGAAAACAATGATAGTAAAGGTGAGTCATGATCAATCTACAAGCCCAAATGGACTATTTTATATGATATAGCATACTTTAGATGTGAAATAAAATTAGGAATGATCATTATCATCTCAAATTTTTGACCACATGGATGATGAAGAAGTCAAGCCAAAGAGAATAATCAAGCAAAAAAGGATCCTAAAGGATATTCAATCATGTGAGAGCATGGAGATATGATAATCCCCTGAGTTTGTGTTATTTTAGTTACCTATGGAAAGGGATGACTCCATTAAGTTTCATGGAGACACTCTTTAGTTAGTAGAAGCATGGTGGATGTTTGGTTTGAGGAGGAGTTATTCAGGTTGTTCATCAGCTTCCAGTGTAGTAGTTTTCAAGCATAAGAGAGTTGTGAAGACAAAGGGGGAGTTAATATTTCTTCAATTTTATATCTAGAACTTGGTAGCTCTGAGTTCTTTTATATTTTAATAGAATATTTTCTAAAGAGGGAGAATGATTGGTTCCAAAAGTTATAGGATATATGAGCCTCTATCATTAATGTTAAAGGGGGAGAAAGTTTAAGAAGGGAGATTGACTAGATTGGGGGAGATGAGAGTGATCATATTAAAGAATGTTTTTCCATAAATGACAAAGGGGGAGTTTGTTGATAAGTTTTGTCATTAATGTAAAGGTTGATGTCATTGATGTCAAGGTGCATCTGGTGAAGATGAATGGTAAGTGGTCTTTGAGGTATGATATTGTGTTCTTGATGTGATAAGGAATCCAAGTGATACAAGAGAATTTAAAGGAAACATATTGTCTCTTATATTGGTTTATGTCAAGGTTTAGGTCAAATTAAAGTTATCAATGTTCTTTTTTTATATATTTGAGGTAAGCATGCTTGAGTACAATGTGTTTTGAAAAGCCTACTCTAGACCCTGTGAGAAAGTGTGAATAGTGAAGTTTAGTGAAGTATAACAAGCTTATGAATTTTTTTTATCATGTAATAAAAGTATAGATACTTTCATAAGTGTTTCAAGGTCAGTTTTCAAGTTTCAAGTGCTTAAAAAGCCTAGTCATGGCACTAGTCATGGAATGAAGAGATCTTATGGGAAGATATGAACATGGTGTCTTGGTAATATGAGTACACATAGGCATGAGTAGTTTTATAAGGTTTAATTATCATTAATATGATATGTAAAATCATCTATGAGAGTCTCAAGGTGAACCTATAGGGGTAGGGCCTTTAGACCAAGTTTGTACCTAGACCATTTCTAGACATTGTCTAGCTTAATCAGGCATCATGATATGTTGTCAAGGCCTATGAAGTATGTATATTAGTGTTTAATCATGATATATATTTATTTAGTATTATATTGAGGTGGAGAGTGCATGTAAATAGGCATGAAGGTTAATTTTAATGCCTAATGTGGTTTGCAGGTCAAGGTCTAAGAGAGCAAAGAGAGAGAGTATGGTCTAATGAAGCTTGAATATTAAATTTAAAGATAGGTTTTAATATTTTATCATGAATATAGGTATTATATGTTTTTCCAAGCATGTTCACAAAGTTTGAGGTCATGATTTTTAATAAAAGACATGAAAAGTGGTTTTGAGGTCTCTTGAGTACATAAAATGATGGCATGCAAACCTAAGAAGGACTTTCAAGTGTTTATTGTCATGAGTAAAATTTTCATGGGAATCTGAGATATTAATGACAGATGCAGAAGTTTCCTAACTCAAAATTATATGCATTAGATTTTTGATTGAGGGGCTATGCTTTATGAACAATCATTAACAATGGAAGTGTGTTTAAACCCTCTTAGAACCTTAATAGTAACCTGATGTTGAAGATATGATTAAAAAGTACTCAAGATAGTTTATAATTCTTAGGTAAGTGTTTTTATATTTTATTTAACTCTCCCAAGTACCTCCAAGTGGTGGTGGTTAAAAAGAGGAGAGATAAAATGTGAAGATGTAGGCTTGTTTCTGAAGAAGTTATTATAGTTGTAAAAATTTGTATTAGAAAAATTTTGCAAATTGATGAAGGTTAAATATTGAGACTCATATTTGTTGTACTTTGTGATTTATATAATTTTTCTAGTTTTAAAGTGTGGTAAACTAGTCATCTAAGTTAGCCAGTCACTAACAAGCCTAATGGCATAGATAAAGAGAAACCCAGGAAGCAATGAGAAGATGAATAGGAATGTGTTATCATGATAGAGTGATAAAACCAAGTTAATGGATATGTTGTTAAATAATTTTAATACATGTTCATTTTTGTTATAAGTTTTGGAGGTTAGTGATTATAGTGAAAAAATTTCTCACAAGTTGACCTATTTGGTGCAGATGAGATAGTGAGATATAAGGTCATGAGATTGGTCTACAAGACCAATATTTGCCATTTAACCATATTTCATTTATATATGATAATGGTCTAATTATATCATAAGATAATATAAATGCATTATATGTCATTAAATATGTTAATATAGGTGTTGAAGGTCAATGTCATCATGATTATGCTTTAAGGTAAACTAATAGTTCTAGGTAAGCAAGTTGCAGTGATGAGTTTAAGGCTATGTGCCATGAGTTAAATTATATAATATACATGGTTTTTTATTTTGTAATTGTATTTCATATCCATGATTTTTATAAGGTTTTATATTTAATGAAATTATTTGAAATGTTGAAACCAAAATGACTTGTCTGGTTCTGGTTTGACTGTGTGTAGTGAGGTCAAAAGATTTGTCTATAAGACCCAATATTTGACATTAGACCTTGTGATTTTTGTATTTGAGAGTGGTATAGAGATGTAAAATGATATTTTAAAATTGAAATTTGTAATGGTAAGTGTTATTTTAGGTTCTAAAGATCAATTTGTTCATGACTGGGTTTTAGAGTGTCTTGGCAGTTCTAAGTGGGCTATTTACAGAGAAGTGTTTGAGCCCTTTTTCCCTGAGTTGTGAAGGATAAATCACATGGTGATTTTGTTAAGGTCATGGATTTTATATTAATTTGATTTGTCATCATGGTTGTGTGACTAAATTTTGTTTATTATTCAAAAGTTCAAGACATATTTCCTGTATATGAGAAGGCCTAATTGTGAACAATACAAATGGTGTACTTCAAGTGGTGGTTGGCTCTAATAAGTGCTATGGATCCTAGATGAGCTTAGCATGGGTATATTTGATTATAATATTATATGTTCCTTCTGTGTGTGTTTTTTCAAATTATTCTAGGGAAGGAAAAGTATAACGTGTCCTAAAGTAGACCTAATTGAATTAGGTCTCCATGAGACCTAAAAGAGAAATAAGGACTAATGAAGTTATGATAGACCAAAAGGGATTCAATATTAATTTGAATCATGTTTATGATATGTCATAAGATATATTCCATGGATGACCTAATTGGTTAAAGATTATTTTTTGACTAATTATCATATGAATAAGGAAAGATATATATACAAGGTCATTTTAGGCTTATGAATGAACGAATGAGAGTATGAGAATAAGATAACACATTGTGAGCAAAAGGAGGTCTTGTATACCATAATAGGGATGTATAGAAACTATCATGAAGATATAACAGAGGTAGTATAGATCAATATCAAGGTCATATGACCTAATCTATCTTAAAGAGACATAGTTGAGTGAAGGATCCTAGAAGGCAGCTTGAGAAGGATAAGAGTGTGAAGAGTTGAAGAGGTGGTCATCATCAGTTAGTTGAGAAATAAGGTGTTTTGAAGGTGATCAAGGAAATCAGGTGGATGAGTTGGTGTTGAGTCATCTAAGGGGTTAGTTCTTCCTTTCAAGTTTGTTTTTTCTAAATCATAGCTAGGTTAGTGCTTAGCTAGTTGGGGTTAGTGCTCCATGTGGAGTTAGTACTTCATTAAATGATGATCTTTTGACTTCTACAACTGTAGTCCATTTGTAAGGATCAGTGGGTTTGATTATTATTGAGGGTTTACCACATATATTATGTGTTGTCTTGTGTAATATTTTTTCATGCTTATATAGTAGATTTCTTATGCATTACTTGATCTATATGTTGATGTAATGGTTCATGTATGCTAAGGAGGAATTGAAAGAAAGTTTTTAAGACACTGATTCACCCCCCCCCCAGTGATTGTGATTAAAACATCAAACCCTAAACCAATGCCAAAAAATTCAAGTTTTTAAGTGTCTTAAACTACCCCTAGGTGCTCAGGATCCCATGTAACTTGTTCATACAGTTTTGAACTTGAGAAAGTGCTCTTTGAGTCTCTATTATGCCATTAGAGAGTGATCTATAGTCTTAACCATTATTTATACAATATAGGGACCCAAAACAATGTATGATTCCAAAATATTGGAGTGTGGAGACCCATTCACCATCCCTAAAAACCATTGTACCCCATACATAAGGTCAGAGTCACACTAAGCAAGAGAATCATGGTCTTAAACTATAGTCATGTAGTTAGAAGGGATTGAGAAGGTTTTATGGGCCAAATTATTGTTTGTCTTCCTATCCCTATGGATTAACCTCTAGGTTATATGCCATAATTATTCATTCTTTAGTTCCCTCAAATTTTGATTTTACCTTCAACAAATCATTCTTTTCATGACTGTACACACAAGTATGTGTGTGGGGTCTTAGGCTTACCAGGCCTAAACAGACCTATCAAGCTTGACCTTATTTCATTGACTCTGAGGGTCATATTGAAGTAATTATAATCATTATAGAGTCATTCCCATTTGACTTGATTCTTTGTACATACCTTCTATCTTTCAAACCAAGTAGGCATCCTTCATGTAGGCAGGCATGCTTGTAGGAGCATTTGGCTATGTGACTACAGAAGTTAAAGTGAAACTATTTTGATCATCCTCTTTGACCTTTCATTAGGTATTATTTGATATATAATGAATTTTTTCACCTTTTTTATCCATCTAAACTCCAATTCCATTGTTATATACTACATCTTTTCCTCAAATTTGAAATATAACTTGAGTTATTAGGTAGTTTTGTAGGTGGTCATTGGGTGTCTTGACTGCATTTTGGAGTTTAGGATCTCTTCTAAAAGTCATTTAACATTATATTATCTTTATCATAGTGTTGAGGGTTTAGTTGTCTTATTTTGACCTTCTGCAACTTGCTATCATTTTACATCCTCTCAAGCATACATTTTCTCTCCCATGTCTATTCAAGACATAGTTGTAGGTGATGGGCTGAGAGTCTTTTGAATATTAAGATTTGGAACCCAAACTTCTTAAACTAGATTATTGACATTTTGAAATTTAATTGAACTTAAATTAAGGCTCATTCACATTCAACTTATCCTTTTTAAAACTTATTAATAGTTTCTTCTACTTTACCATACATGTATGCTTCCTTTTGATCTGCCTATAACATGTTTGTTTAGGTTTTCACTTTATTAATGTATTGGTGATCTAATGAGATAATTATTGGGGTTTAGACTCTATCTGAATATATATCATTTTTTATTTTCATATCACATGTACATTATATATCTTCTCCATCCTGACTCAAATCTTCAAACTGCTCAATCTTGTCATTCTACCTATAGGTGGTGATTGGGTGTCTTGAACATTAAATCTTGAAACCACACTTTCTCCATTGTTCTTGGACTTATCAAATTGTAGGGATGATGTATTTACCTCACACTTTAGGCCTTAAAACTTCAATCTTGATACACATTTCCTATATCTCTCATGAAAAAGAGACCTATAGGTCTGTAGACCTACAGGTCTGCATTTTTCATGTTTTAGGCCTTGTATGATGACTAGTTTGATCTCTTTGAGCCTAAGATAATTTATCCATTGTTTAATTACCTCTATTTTAAGGTCATGATCTTCATATTTTCATTAATAATGTAAGACAAGACCTCTTCAAACCATATTTTCATGTAGTCTCATAACACAGTCTAATTGGCTAGGAACATAAATGTTATTTGGAAGACAATGTACAAAATGACTAGTCATGTTAGATAATATTGATTTAGAAGATAATATGATGGAAAAAATTTAACCATCACTTATATGCTTTTAACCCCATCTAATCTTTCAAAACTTCAAGTCCATACCTATGACATATCCTTCATGGAGGCTCCTATTATAGTACCTTATGTTCACATGTGTCGACCTATTGGAAAAAAATGTGAAATGGTTGTGTATACCCATATATAGACTATAAAATAATCATTATGCTCCAATGAGCTCCAAACTACATGAAATTAGTGTAAAACATGAGCCTGTGGGGTTTAATAGGGGTTTTTTACTACCTATATTGTTAGTGATGGTTCATATAGCTCACCAGCTTAAACCCTAAAATATTTCCATGAATATTAATCCCATGAGGGTTCCCTCCTATTCCTATGAGAATTTTACACATATCCTTTGTATGTTCATGAACCAATCATTAAATTTTGGCCTTATTTAGCTTGTGAAGAGCTTGAGTGGGATTTTGACTATTTTTATCCATCTATTAACCTCTCAACACCTATGTAAGTTAATTTTTAATATAAAAAAGTTGAAAAAACACTATTATATGCATGTTAACCTAAAGGTGGATCCATTTATCTATACAAGTTACCTAAAACTACCTCTTTTGAATGATTATCTATCTTTGGATGTTGGTCTACAAATTTATCTTACTCTAACCAATCTCTAACCACCTCCTAATACCATGTAAATTATAACCTCTCTTTAAGTGCTTATCCTTTTTAAATTTACATCCAATTCCTCAAATTTGGCTTAGAAAGTGACTTAAAGACCTTGGGGTGCATGAAAAACATGGAAAAAGATTAATACATGGATATATGACCTTAAAGGCATGACTAAAACTCATATGATGACTCATCACAATGATAAAATCTTGAACACACATGATAAGCAACATTTTCTCATGAATGAACTTTGAAGACTATACAAATACATGAAGAGACCAAAACCTTAATCAATACTAAACAAGGATCTAATTGACCACTTGAAGACCATTACAAGACCAAGTTGACAATATACAAGCTTAAATATACCTATGAAAAAGTTTTAAACTATAGGGATTGATGCTTTTGACCTAGGGGTCAAAAATGGTCAATAAATGCCTCTTTTGAAATTATCTTTCAAAGGTTATCTAGGTAAAAGTCATAGGTTGATACCCATCCAATTAATAGAGGTGATTCCACCATAAATCAACATGTCTAATGACTTTGTATGATACCATCCTAGATTTTACATTAGATGACATGTTATTCAAATTGGAATACTTTTATAGATTTACAAGCCATGCATCAGTTGTATCTCCAAATTCTTCACCCAAAAAGGTGGGTGTTGGAATCTTTTTTATCTCCCTAATGATTGGCTCAATCATAGTCAAAGGTACCTCTTGGATCACCTAATATTTTGCTTGACCAATTTCAAAATGGGGCACTTCTTCATGGGGAACATCTTCTAGATTATTCAATCTACATTCCTAATTTTCCATCTTGCCTTGAAGGAAATTCAATGATGTTAGGATCCCATTAAGGACTTCTTCCTACTTATCAGTAGTGGTATCTCTGGATGCATTAAGATTAGGTGCCTCATTGATGTTGTCAGCATTATTGAGAGGATGTTCATCCCTATTCTAATTGAGATTCTAGGCACCATGAACCTTGTTTCTTCTACTACCCCTTCCTCTTATCAATATATCATTAACTTGATCATTGCCAACATTAAAAATGTCAGATTTGGTTCTAACCATCTTCTTGTGAATTTGCATAACTATGGTTTAGATGGAGTATAGATTTAGGAAACCATATCTTAGATTTTTCTTAGAGCAGTAACCCTACTCTAATATTAGGTGAAACAACCCAAATAATAAATAAAAAAATATTATTATTGAAATTAGAGTATGAATGGAACTACATGTAGGGCATGCTACACACTTCATGATGCATAAATGTGTTTTTTATTATTTTGCACACTAGTGTGAAATAAATTAATAACTAGATTAAGTCATTATTTACTCTTAACTAGGGATAAACATCATTATAGGGTTATATATGATGGAAAATTATTGTCATTAGAAGCATACAATTTAGAGTGCATCAATGTGTGGGTCCACATTGACAAACCCTAAACTCTATAACACCAGGCTATATTCCCAATAGGATCATCTAAGGGTACTTATCGCTAACTAAGTATCCCACTCTCCCTAATGATTCCAATTATAGTTTATTCATGATTGAGACCCTGATAATGTGATAGTAAATATCCTTAGTTAGTTCACATAAATAATATAAGTAAATTGAGAAGATTAGCTATTAATATCCATGATTATATAGCTAATCATATAGCTAAATATAAAATCTTAAAAACTAGAAAGAACATAATGGTTTGAGCACAAAGTTCTAAATTTTCAATAGAAGAATCATCATACTAAGCTTGCTTAGACAAGGATTTACAAATATTCTGAAATCAATGAGTGGGAATTACAAGACTATTTATAAAATCAATATAATATAAACCTTTGAAATAATTTAATTTTTTTAAGCTTTATGGGAGCAAAATCCATGTTTGCATGTTATATTTTTTGTCTATTTAACCATGAGCACTACTTAGGAATCACTACACCATGGTTGCCTTGATCTAGCATGTCAATAATGAAGACATATTTTTCATTGCACAACCTTAGTTTAGCATTCTAGTATTAGGTAAGTTTTATTGGTACTTTTCAAGGATGGATGACTCCCCATAGGAGACCATCACATCAGCAAACAAATTGTATTCACACATGCAATGTACTTAACAATCCTGTAGTTTAGTAAATAGAGGTCTTATCTCTATTTTATGCCTACTTATCTTTTAATGGTTTATGCATATTTATTAAGTGTGAAACTTTTAAGGTTAATCAACACAAAAATCAAATGTATCGACAACCATGCCTATATTATATATTATAATATTTATCAATTTCCAATTATTTTGTTATCTTAATTTGGTTTGAGCTAAGTAAATCAATGGAGATAGATTATTTAATATCTTCTAATTGCTTTACTACATACAAATATAAATTAATACACCATAACTATGCTTCAAATATTCAAAATAAATACAATACACCTTTGGCATAAAGCTAAGTAAACATTTTAATTTAGTGATGATAATCTTATTAATTTAATGATATAAGAAAGGAAAAGCTTCCAACACTCATGTACTTATTAGACTAATTTAATGTGAAAACATTGTAGCTGTAGTAATATATATTTATAATAAACCAAATTTCAATCATTACACTTAGTGCACAAGAATTTATATTTACACATTAACTACATCTTTAATATAAAGTAATATTATCATTATTAATTTTACAACAACATAATATTAATGTTAATGTTACCATCTATTTAGCCACTTGGCCAAAATTGTAATCATTTAGAAGATAGTATCATGATATTAGAATGTATACTTTTTCATTTATAAGAGAACCAATATCATTCCAACAATTGATTTAACCATGCATTTCCATAGTCTCGAAGCCAACTATGACATTTATTTGATAAATTAAATAAATAAGACAAGCAATCAAAATAATGATCAAACTAGCATCTTACCTATGAATTCTATGTTAAAATTTTTAAGAACCCAACACAAGTCATAATTCAATCCCTATATGAAAGGAAAATAATAACAAGATCAATTGTATAGACACACCCCTAAAGGATTGTATTTATTTGTACATACATTAAGTTCCATGTTGATATGGATTAACAAAATCGTATGAGTAAAAATATGTAAGTAATACAATTAGCTTCCTACTCCAAACAAGCTAGATTAGATATCTAACTATAAAAATGTAAAAAAAAAATTATATGAATTGCTTCAAAAAATAAAGCATTCTAGAATAACATCAATCCTTTATTTAAAACATTTAAAATTATCTTGGTTACCATTATCAATCTGGGTGTTAGCTAGACCATGTAACAATAAGAAGCATATGATATTTGAACATTTAACTTTGAATTCCACATAAGCCTTAATCTCTTAACCATTATATCCTAATCATTTATAGTTGAAATATAAATTTAAAGGATAAATTAATATATAGTTATATTACTAATTACCAACAAGACACAATACTCCTATAAGTACACTGAGAAGAACAACTATTTAAAAGTGAAAGCCTAACTAATATACATGATTAAATAACACTAAAGTAAGTAAACATAATAATGATTCTACACTAAGCATTCCAAGTTAACATTAAATTCTAATCAACACCAAAATAACTCATAATGCAAATAAGTAATGAATGAATGAATTATAATAGAATAAATAATAAATTATCGAATATAACTCTTCATTGTTGAAAACAATTTCCAAAATAATAACTAAAGCATAAGAGCATTTGCATAAAGACCATTCCACTTACTTGAATCCAAATAGAAGGAGAAGAGTACTTCTAATAGATCAAATCCTCATGCCCAATCCTATGATCCCAACCATCAATGGCCCTAACTACCCCAACCTTGGCTCAATGTTGGAAATCAAACATCCATGCTTGGAGAAGATCATGAACATATGCCATGAGATTAAATCCATGGGTCAAAATGGAAATAATAGTCATAAGATAAAAAGGGACGACACCAGGCAATCAATCCTCAATTAATCATTTCAAGGAATATGACACTAACAATAAGTCCAAACATTCTATTGGATTATACATGCATCCCAATCAATAACCTATTAACATCTCAAAATATCTATTTGACATCAAAGTACACCAAATCCATTCAATAATTCAATTATGCCTTGCTTAATGAGTCATGCCATTATTTAGCTTAAACAATAAATTTTCAATGAAATAAGCTCACAATTAAGAAAAAAAGATAAACTTTCATCTTACATTTGTATACTGGAGTATCTTGATAGAATCTTAATAACACCAAAAAGGGGAAGAATTAGATCACAACATCCTCCAAAACCCCTAAAATCACAATCAAACTCATAATACTTCCAATAACATCTTTCAATAAAAATAACATAGCTATGCCCCTAAAAAAGTACTCATAATAGAATACCCATTCATGCTAAAGACCAAATTATTTACCCCAAAATGAACATAATTAGAACCACCCTAACTGTTGTGCCTAGTCATTCAATCTTTTTAACCATTATTGAAAACAAAACATAGTTGATATAATCTTATTAAATAGCCACCTATAACTATGCAAAATTAAAAAATAACTTTATATACGATTCCAACAATAGTTATACGAATAGCTTAATTTTCCTACCATGACTTATAAGGGTGACAAATTTATAATGAGTATGAATTACCACTAAAGTCTTTACACAGCATAAATGAAAAATCATAAATTAGAAGACCTCACCTAGCTAGGGTTTTTTACCAACAAGAGCTTCCATTAATTCTATAGGGTCAAACCCCTAAAGAGGTGGGAAAATAAGAAAGTGAAAACATGTCCTAACTTGAGCACCAAATATGTATTCAAGACACTAATAATGTTATTATTGTCTATTCAAATGATTAAGGTGTGACTAAAGGTTCATTATGAAATCTTTATAACTTTATAGTGAATTGACAGTTGTTTATAGGCTCAAGAGGTTACAAAAAAGTAAACTACACTTATAGTTCTTTACCTATTCCAAATCTTAAAGCATTACCTACTTGGAAATCAAAATGTTGTCCCCTAGAGACGGAAACATGGTGATTGTCCTCTTTTTTATTTTTAGTACCATAGAAAAATAATGCCCTTTCATTCTCTACGTGGACCCCATTTTTCTCCTTATTTCCATTAATGGCCTACATAAATAAATCTATCATTAAATCCTCTTATACTACCATTTTCACCCTAGGGTTTTAGCCCATATAGCTGGTTCAAGCTAATGGCTCAAAGATTATTCAACATTATATTTCCATATTTGAGAGATGAGTCCAAAAACACACCCAAGATAAATATAATGATTAAAACCTACAATCACATCAACCAAAAATTGTTTCATGATGCCTAGGGGTAAGTCAAAAGGCCCACAAATCCCCTAGGCCATTATGACCACCGTACAATCCTAGCAAAATAACATCTTGGATCCCCTTTATATCAATTCAATGTGTGGTTTTATCATCATGATCACTTAAGGGGTCAATAAATTTTAATTAATTATAATAAGCCTTTTATACTATAATCTAAAGATGAAAAACAATAAACATTCCAAAATGACACTGAACCCACACACGGCACAACTATTACAAGCAAGAAGAAATGAACAAATAAACTACCAAACATGTAGGATACAAAGACAAATAAACCAAAGAACATCATATCAAATGGGAAGATGCGTGTATGTAAGGTAAAATAAAAAAATTATCTCATGAACATCCAATAAGACAAAATTAAAATCATCAAATGGCAAAGGTAATCAAATGGCAAATTAAAATTTAACTGAATTAGAGAGGTAATCAAATGGCTTAGATCTCATTTATATTATTCTAATTATTGGTGTCAACTGAATGCTCGCTACTCCTTCCTTTATTTCCATGAGTGTCATTATTAACCATCGATCTTAACTCATACAACCTATTCCTGAAGTCATGACACTATACATCAGTAGTATCTAAACATGGTATTATGTAAAATAACAAAATATGAAATGTACAGAATGTAAGTGTGATATAATGAATCATCTATAATAATCCACTATGGCATAATTCATCATTATAATAGTAAACTATGAATTCAAAACATAATATCAGAATTATAATTACAACTGTAAAATAAGCATCAAAATCAAGAAAGATATACTATAAAATTCTCATAAATAGCAACCAAATGTATCATAGGATTAGGTCATGAATGATAAAACATTGGTGTCGCTAAATGAGAGTTATTATTTTCCAAGGATGAGTGTGGATGTGAAACCATTTATATAATGGTGTATGATTTTCCAACATTCCAAAGCAAAAATTCAAAATGTAGGTTCATATCAGCCTTCAATTATACCAGAGAGGCCACGAGATGACATAAGCATGGATTTCATTCTTGGGATACCAAGAGAAAAAATAGGTAATGAATTTATCTTCATTTTCATTGGTATATTTTTGAAGATGGCATGCTTCATATCATGTAATAAGACAAGTGATTCTACCCACACCACCAATTATTTTTCAAATTAAGCAGTGAGATTACATGATTTTTTTAAAAACATGATTTTAGATAGGGATATAATGCTTGTTGGGAATTTTTGGATAAAATTGTTGATAAACTTGGGCATAAGGTTGGATTTAATTTTAGTGTATCATCCTTAAATATATGGGTAAATAGAGGTAGTGAATATAAGATTCTTGGAAAGGGACAAGCCAAAAAAATAATATGTAAATTAGGCACAAGCTTAGTTTTCTTACAACAACTCAGTCAATAAAGGTAAAAAGAGGAGTCATTTTTAGATTATATTTGATTGTAGATTAAATATAATTATAAATTGAGAGATACAACTTGTGTGAGTAGAATAAGTGCTTAAGCAAAAGATTATGTAGCATGTATGCATGATGTGCATATAAAACCCCTAATGACCTGCTTAATTTTTGTTATTATTCAAAGATTCATAATTTGTGATTTGAAGTTTGGATATTAATTAAAAATTTTGCATGAATTACATAATCCCATGCATAGGTTAATTTTGTATCTAATCCTTCAAGTAAAGGAGGTAAAAAGATAAAATTAGAGTTTGGATATTGGAAGAGGGAGTGATAAAATTGCCTCTTGTTCTACTCATATAACTTGGGAATCTTAATGGAGTGTTTCATATATTGTATTTTCAGATTATTTTTAATTGTGACAAAATGGATGACATTTTTTATTTCAAAAATACCACTTATTTCATTCTAAATACATTTTTTTATGGTTGGAGAGGCAAATTACATGTCCATTGTGCATGAGGGGCATATCTAGCCAAGTGGAATTTGAAACATACTTGGTTGAGAACATAAACTAGCAAACATGACCTCATTCATAACCATTGTAAATGAAAGGTGGCGAGGATAGTTTATATTTGTCAGTTTTCATTATGTTATACATTTTAATAAGTATTTTTTCATGTAAAAATGGGTATTAATCTAATAAAAATCTTTAGGAGATAAATTATAATTATAGTATTTTTTATTTAGTCACCATGTTATATTTTACTTCAATATTTATTAGTCCCTACCAAGGTAGGACTATTGAAATCACTCAAGTTAGATAATGTTTTTTAACTATCTAATCAAATACTAGTATTTTTGGAATGCCTAGAGTCTTTTAAAACACTTCTCCAACAATTATAGCAATGCATCTAACTTCCCTAGTCCAAACTAAGAAATTATAGATGAGATCATTATATAGAAATGATATCCTTTCTCTTGTGTTTCATCGATGTATAATTAGTATACTATAGTTTCCTTTATGCATATATTCTTTTATGTGTTGTGCATTCATGTGTGTTCCTCCCTTTTGTTAATTTCATTCCTCATTTATCTTATAGATTTTCTTATCTTGGCCCTTAACTTTTGTTTACATTGACATTATTATATCCCCTTGGTTTACATTGTGTGTTATGTGGCATTGGCTATTTCCACTTGATTTTTTATCCCATTCTAAACACTTATATAGACTTCCCAATGTGACAACATATATATGTATTCCTTTTGTCCTAGCATGCATAAAGTTCTGAGTGAATTTATATAGTTTATAATCTTCCCTTTCTTCTTATCTTGATTTATTCTCCTTGGATTGCCTATTTACTCTTTGCTCTTGATTTATGATCCTTGGCTTTGTATTTTCATGATCTAACTCCTTATTCTATAAAATTTCAAAAATGTGTAAAATATAGAAAACATTACAACTACAAAATATATACTCATTTATCTTTCTCCATAGACACATATCATGCTTATATATGTATGTTAAAGTTTTCACATATACATGTTTACACACATGATTCTCATTATATTCTTTAATTGGGTGAAATGTAGGTAATAATAGGTCCTAAAAAAAAGGAGTTACATAACATAAGAACAAGTCCTTGAAAGAGATGGCTAACTGTATGATTCACTCTAATTCACTTGCACCATAGTATTGGGCCCAAGTAATCAATTTGATTTGTCTTTTTTAGTATTATGGAATGTAACCATAGGATGATAAAAAGCTGAGTAATACATAAGGGAATAAAATAATATAGTATAAATAGCCACTAATTTGCACAACAATTGATGTATTTTAATATTCCATAAATAGCAATGAATTATAAAAGGTGTACTTAGCTAGAAAATATGACTAAGACAAATAAGTGGTAGGCTAGAAGTGATGCAAGAGTAGGGCATATTATTGTCAGTAGAGAACAAGTGTTAGAACCCTCTTTAGATAATAGCATAGCCATATTTTCCAATAGTGAATTACACTATTGACCTTCTATGTAATGTTTATTACAATGTGTAGGTGAAGCAATGAAATTTTGGGTAGATTTTCGCTTTATTTTTGGAAGCTTATGCCTATATGACTGAAACCTAGAACATCATTTGTTCTATGCTTTGACTGATTTCACTATAAAACCCTAAGCTTCCATGCTTGCTAGGGTTTTTTATGAACATAAGTGGAAGAAGATTTTCATCATTAGTTTAAGTTGGGCATGACCTCAACACCCCATGTGCTAAGGGATGCCTACATACCAATACCTCGAAACGGGATCAATCCCAATGTAGTTATACCAATCTAAGTGTTGGTGAAAGTGATAATGATGTTATTATGCTTGATTATGAATGTCAATTTGAATGCTTTGACTGTGAACTGAGACTAGAAACTTCATTAGGTCTAGGTGTTTATATAGTGTTCTGATTCTTGTTGAGACATGAAATGAGTCTAGTCTGACCCTAAGATGCTTTAAGAAGTGCAAAGATATATGTTAGGGGAAAGGGAAGTTAAGGTTCAATAGCATTTCCCCCTTTGCCAAAATTACATTATGTTATAGACTAATGAGGTCACATTATTATCTAAGTGATTCGAATGTGTGAAAAAGGATCAAGGATGCTTATGTGATGACTCAATATAGCTCTTGGTATATCTAGGAATAGGTTAGACATGCATAAAAGTTGTAAAAGGATCAAAATAGGACTTAAGATAGGTCTACGTCTAAGCCAAGGATAGGGTGGTGTCAAGTGACACTCATTGCATTAAAATGATATTTTATATGACTACTTTCTCCCCCCCCCCCTTTATTCTATAGATGCAACAAAGAAAAATTACTGGGATATAGGAAAGAGAAACGTACCTAGACTTACCTATGAATTGAAGCCCATGAATGTGGGTCTGAGTCTATAAATTGTTCTCCATTGTGTGTCCTATAAATGAAACATATATGAATTTGTCATTACTTAATAAATATAAAAATAAAAGACAAAACTAGATTAGAGGGAGATGAAAGGAAAGAATATACCTCACTGTGTACATGAACTAATAAGCTATGTATGATGTCCCCAATGGGTTAATATATCAATGTTGAATAAATGTATATGTGTATATGCCCCTGATTGGTGAATAATAGAAAATCTAGATCTATGTAGAGTATTAGAGTCCTGTAGTAATCTATGAATACTCAAGGAGAATAAGTGAATCATGTATTTATGATAAAATTGACTATGCTAACATAGATAACATATATAGTCCCTGTAAAATAGAAGGAATGTAAACATGGAAATGTATAAAATCTAAAATTTATATTTTTTGAGAAATATTTGAGTGTTTTTCAGATTTTTTAACATATTATATTTTTTATGTCTTCTAAGTATAATCTATGTACAACCAACATGAAAATGAAACTATGTACAAGGATCAAATTAAAGGAGACTATGTACAAGTAAATTAAAATAATGAAACTATGTATAAGTAACATGGGAACATACTAATCGATGAGTCTTGTAAGAGACTCACTATCAAGGTGACTTGTATCTAATAAAGGAAGAGTGATCACACTTGATGTGTGAGGAGGTATCTGAGAATTGGTTATTAGATGTATTGAATAATCTATAGTTGAAACTAACTATGGAGCATGGTTATGAATCTATGGAGCTTACTGAACCAACCTATGAACTATGGGGCTCTTGGGGACCCATCTGGTAAAATAAGTTGTAATTGGCATAAATGTTTTATGCATAGTGATTTGGGGACTTAGTAATACTCATATAGGTGGGAATGTGGTAGAGAGAGGCTCTCTAAAATCCACAACATGTCTCTAACATAGGGGCCTCTCTAATAAAGTTATCTATGGGAGAGTGTATATATATGGTAATGTTATATAATTATACCTCACCTACATTGGTGGCTCAACTAATATATGAGGTGTGCTAATAGAATTTGTGTTTGGAGTTGTTAATGGTGACTATTATGTAACTAGTTGTGAAGTAGGTAAAGGATACTCATATGGAAGGCCCTCAACTATAACAACTTGATTAGTGTGTATATATTTAAATATCTATGTATGATGGAGGGAATGGATCAAAGCTACTATATTCAAGGCCTACATAATAACATATCAAATATTCTGACACTAGGTAAAACTATGAATCTTATGGCCATATGTGTGGGTCCAACCTATAATGGATGTACAATCTCCCCAATGGAGCTTTAGACATGGCCACTAAAGCCATGAATAACTATATATGCTAGGGAAATATCTTGATCTAAATAGTCCAAGTGATGTATAAGTGTAATAATACACATTGATGCTTGACCCATTTTCAACCATGACACTCTAAATAGGATGATGACCAATGTAAGCTCATACAAAGAGTGTGTACAAATATGAGTCATAATCAATGATATCCTATTATAATAAAGTTATAATATGCCTATATGACACTATATTATGATACACACCAATGATATTATGTATAAGGTGTGTGTCCATTCTATGAGTATGATAAGATGCTAGTGGTGGGTGTGCCTAATAAGTATAATGAACACCTGAAGTGTTTGTTGTCTCATTATCCATATGTTTTATAAGGATTAGAAAATATTTTCATTACTTTTTCTTCATTTGGTTGTGTTTTGGGTGTTTCAATAGGGATGCTCACATCAATGATTTGACATCTATCAAATCTTGGATCTTATGTCATAAGTTGATGCATCTATTCATTTTATGGCTAGGGTCCCTGTGATAATCAAAAAATGCATTGGAATCATAATTCTTTGGAATAGGCCTAGTTGTATCAACTTATTTAGTGGGAAGGAGAGATATGACATTGTATTCCAAAATTTGTTAGAGAATGCAAGCTAGCAATTTAGGAAGATTAATAAAATGTCTCCTTGGAGGAATTATTAAAACCACATGTGGATTTGGCTCTGAGACTATGTTGATTGTTGTCTTTTTCTCATTATTATTTTCATTATGCCTCCCCTTATATGGGAGCTTATTTAAACTCTTATTATTGGAAATTGATCAAGTTGTTGTATTTTAACTTTCCCATGGAGATAATTTTGATTTTTTATTCCTTCACTGGATGGCATAAATCTATAAATGATGGAAACTTTTGAATAATATAGATTCATTTAATTTTGGTAATAAAATTTGATTGAATATGTCCTATATTTATCTATCTACCATGGGGCTAGTCATCTTTGCTAATATGGTTTTATATCACAAGACATATTCAACTATTGGCTCATTATATTTTTGCTTTAGTTAAGTGACTTGAGCATAGGAAATTGTGTCACTGATGTTGATCAAAAAATGTGCCAAAAGCATTTATGTGAGTGGATTACATGTTTTAATGGAATGATTAGGGAGATCATAGAACCATTGTAATGCCTAGTCCTTTAAATTGTGAAGGAACAAATTATTCAAGATCCAATCATTGGACACGTAGTCTAAACACGCTACATGAAAAGCACATAGATGATACTCTGGGTCACCCTTACCATCATATAGAGTAATCTTGGGTTAAAAAAATCTATATGACAAAGGATTTAACACTATATATTGTGTTAATGGTGTATGTAGGATAATATGAGAGTCGAAGGCATGAGATGATCTATTGGCACCCTACTCAAGATGTAACACCTTAGCCTATAGAGAATGGATCTCATTCTTAAGAGATTGTACATCTAGAGAGGATGGATGTGTACTAGACACAAGTGGTGTTTCCACTAGTAAGAGTTGCCTAGTTATATCATGTTGTTGTATAATTTGATTTACCCCCGTAGTAGGTGTAACAATATTAGCATTTATGGGTTAGATGATTAACCAAGTGATGTGTTTTTTATTTCCAATAGAGCTTACAAAATATGTGCATGATCATGGGATTATTATAAAAGTCTATATGTGAAACTTTTTAAGATCTCATCCTTATTGATTATAATATTATCATCATCGAGGGGGGAGTGTGTCTCAAGTCCCATTTTGTGTATCATTATGATCTTGATTGTATTTCCCATGTTCTAATGTATTATCATTGAAGTCCATATAATTAGGATTTGAAGGATAAATTAGAGGAGTTTTAATTAGTCATTTATCCATGTTATAATCTCAAATAGAAGGAATATGGGTATGCTCAATAAAATTACCACTAAGCCTAGAACTTTTTCTTAAAGGAAGAGATATAACTATTTTAGATGGAATATAGCAAACAAAATGAAAGAGTCACTAAAATAGAATATATGAAGTCCAAAAAGCCTAACACAATAAATGGAAATAGGAAAAAGAAGGATACAAACTCTAGTAGCATCTAGGGATAGGGTTTGCACATTATTTGAAGTATGTCAGGTTCACCAAATGATTTATCTTTTTAAGGATTATGGAATGTAACCCTAGGTTGATAAAAGGTTGAGTAATAAATCAAATAATAAAATACTAAATTATCAACAACCACTAATTTACACAATAATTGATGTATTTGAATATTCTATAAATAGAAATCAATTATAAAAAGTTGACTTAGCTAGAGAATATGACTGAGATAGACAAGTGGTAGGCTGAGAACTGATGCATGAGTAGGGCATAATGTTTTCATTAGATAAAATGTGTCATAACCCTCTTCAGATAATATCACAACCCTCTTTTCTAATAGTGCATTATGTTATTGACCTTATATGCAATGCTAGTGACCCTATACATGTGAAGTAGTGAAATTATAGGTAGACCTTCACTCTATTTTGGGAAGCCTATGCCTATATTACTAAGACCTAGATCATCATTTGTTTTATTCTTTGATTGATTTCACTATGACACCCTAAGTCTCCATACTTACTAGGGTTTTTTATGAACATAAGTGGAAGAAGAGTGGCATTAGTAGGGTAGGTTGGGCATGACCTCAACACCCCATGTGTTAAGCATTTCTTGCATACTAATACCTTGAAATGGGATCAATACCAATGTAGTTCTCCCAATCTAAGTGATATTGTAAGTGAGAGTGATTCTAGTATGCCCAACTATGAATGCCAATTCGAATGCTTTGAATGTGAATTGAGATTGAAAACCTAAGTAAAACTAAGCTTTGGGTTATTATAGATGGATGTATGTAGAAATAGGGGTAAATAGGGATCAATAACCTTAATTTAAACCATAGTTTCTAAACTTTTTCATGATAATTACCATCTATCTAATAAATTAATGAGATTCATCTTTATATAGTGTTTCGAAGCTTATTAAGACATCAAATGAGTCTAGGCCAACCCTAAGATGCTTCAGGAAGTGTAAATATATATTTTAGGGGAAAGGGAAACTAAGGGTCAATAATGTTACCCCCTTTACCAATAGCACACTACCCTATAGACTAATTAGGTTGTTTTATTATCCAGGTGATTGGCACATGTGAAAAAGGATTAGGGATGCCTAAGAGATGGCTCAATGTGGCTCTTGGTATATTTGGGAATAGGCTAGTCACATATAAAATTTTGAAAAGGATCAAAAGAGGCCCTAAGATAAGTCTATAGGGTTATGCCAAAGATAGGGTGGTCTCAAGTGACACTCGTTGCATTAAAATGACATTTTATATGACTACACAATTATGCTTATTACATTCAGAATAGGGTTCCCCACAAAAATTTAAAAGGTGTAACTCCCTTTGAAGCCTAGTATAATAGGAAACCTATAGTTGAGCATTTCAGAGTCTTTGAATCTCTAGCTATGACATGCATACTAAACAAGAAATTCAAGGATATGAAACCTTGGAATAAGCCTTGCATCTTCATATATTATCCAGATGGTGTCAAAAGGTACCACCTTCTTCATCTAACCACACGAGATATTCATCAACAGAAGTGTTCACTTTGAAGAGAGTCTCATAGACTCAATGCTTGACACTTCTCCCACTTCATTAGATTCACTTGGATTCAATTCAAATGATTAAGATCATCCTAAGCACATTCTATAGGTTGAGGACACTTCTTCTAGTTCTAATAGAGATAATAGTGATGGGGACTCATCTTCATCCACATATAGCCACACTTTGGAGGATGATGTTTCTCTACCTAACTCATCCACTTTTGGTCTTCTTTTATCTAAGTAGAAACTATAGAGTGTAGGTACATGGGTTGGGGATTCTTTAAATGACAAGCATACACATTTAGAGTTTCAGAGTGGGACACATGCTTTCTATGCCTTTATCTCAGATCTAAAAAAAATTTAGGAGGCATAAAGTATTCCTAAGTGGGATTATACCATGCATGAGGAGTATAACTCCTTAATCAAGAATGGTACTTAAGATTTGGCACTTCTTCCTAAGGAAATAAAGATAGTTCAATGCATATGGATAAATTGGACTAAGTATTCAGCATATGGGTTTGTTGACAAGTTCAAGGCACAATTGGTCACCAAGATTTTTTAACAGGTGTGAGACCTTTACACCAACATCCAAGATAAACTCAGGAATACTCACACTCATTATTATCACAATAAATCATTGGGATGTTCATCAAATGGAAGTGAAGAGTACCTTTCTTCATGATGATCTTGAGGAGATTTATATGGAGTGGCCTCCAAGATTTATTAAGGATTATTCCTTTGTATGCAAACTCTATAAATCCATCTATGGCCATAAATAAGCCTCTCATGCTTGGTACGCCAAGATGTCTTTTTTTCTTCTTTTAATAAGATTCATTAGATAAAATT
This sequence comes from Torreya grandis, assembly GCA_037957365.1. Taxonomy (NCBI): domain Eukaryota; kingdom Viridiplantae; phylum Streptophyta; class Pinopsida; order Cupressales; family Taxaceae; genus Torreya; species Torreya grandis. The sequence continues at coordinate 1,649,501 of JARHVA010001167.1, read as the reverse complement.
TAGATATGAACATTTATCTCTTATGATAAGATAATTCACTCTTGATTATGGTTCTTTATGTTGATGATATTTTGATCAATAGTAACTCTTATTCACCCATTGTATTAGTGAAAAGGGTTATTTAGGATAGATTTTCCATGACAGACTTGGGCCAATTACATTACTTCCTTGGGATTCAAATTTCTCAATATAATTCAGGGAATATTGTTGCACAGTTTAAGTATGCTCTCAATCTACTTGCTCAATTTCACATGGTTGATAGTAAGCCAAGTATCACTCCCTTTATATCTAGATTCAATATTTAGGCAGATTGTACTTCACCTTTGGTTTAATCTACCTTGTATTGATAACTTGTGAGTAGCCTTATCTACTTAACACATACCAAACCTGACATATCATATGTAGTGGGCCTAATCTCTAGATTCATGTAGTAACCCCATGAGCTACACTAGAAATTAGCTAAGAGGATATTTCATTACATTTTGGAAACACATAGAATTGGGATTCACTATAGAGCTAGTAATGACATTAATTTGATTGGAAATAATGACTCAGAGGGGGAATGATAATATTTAGAATCATAATTTCACTTCAATTTATAGTTTGTCCATTATTTTGAGTCTGATTAGTTGGTTAAACAAGAAGTAAAATTTTATTATTTTATCATCTACTGAGGTAGATTACAAGGGGTTTGTCAATGCTACCACTAAGACCATCTAGATTTAGGGGATTCTCATAGAGTTAGGTATCCAGTTCAGATGACTTACCATCATATACTATGATAACTAGAGTACTATTCAGATTCATAGGAATATGGTTCAGCATCAACATACCAAACACATAAGAGATTTGCATGCACTTCATCAAAGATCTCATTCATGAAAACATCATTGATCTCAGATATTGTCAAATAATAGAACAAATTATAGGCATCTTCACCAAACCTTTCACAGAGAGCGAGTATCTTCACTTCTAAGATCTTTTTAAGGTTTTGGACATTATAACATCATCTTCTAGGGAGCTTATATCCTCTTCTTTTTATCTCTCTCTTGGGGGGAATTTCTTTCCTATAGTTTTTCTCTTTTTATCTGCTTTATGAAAGATTAATTTATACATGGGTACCTCATCAAGCCTAGTTGATCAAACCCATTTTTTACACTACCCACCTAAGTTATTCTTAAGGTGGGTGTTATAGTAGGGGTTTTATTTTTTCCATATTTATTTATTATGGGATTTTTTCCCTCACTTGGAGTTTTCCTACTTTCATGGATAAGCTTATTTAGGTGTACATAGAGTTACATTTGACCAAATGAATAGGAAGTAACTCCGTTGAATAGATTTTTTAGGTATGGGAGTTACTCTTCTATTATTGGTTATTTGATTGCCTTTCTTGGAGGATTTATTCATGCACTCTTATTTGTTCATCTCTCTTGGTGAGCTATTATTCAATGAAAGATTGGTTTTGACTCTTACATTGTTTATGTAATATTCTCATGTATGTGATTTAATTTACTTATAATTATTGTGATGTGTACTTGATTGACTTATACCTATCACAAACGTATGCATTCACTTGATCTAGAGATATTGACATCCATTCTGATAGCTATCACCATATTTAATCATTAGGATGTTCATCAAATGGATGTGAAGAGTGTCTTTCTCCATGATGAGCTTGAGGAGGAGATTTGCATGGATCAACCACCTAGATTAGTCAAGGATCCTTCTTTTGTGTGTAGATTTCAAAAATCCATCTATGGCCTAAAACAAGCCCCTCGAGCTTGGTATGCCAAGATGGATTCCTTCCTTCTTTTAGTAAGATTCACTAGATTCCATTAAGATTTCAATATCTATCTCTTACAATAGGATGATTCACTCTTTATTTTGGATCTTTATATTGATTATATTTTTATCATTGGTATCTCTTCTTCATCCATTATTTGATGCCCAAAATTTACATGAATAAAAGCACACAATTATTTTTTAAACAACCACCTACTACTCGCACCTCTAGAAAGATTAAGACTAGAAATAAATATCTATAATAAGATTTTCATTTAGAAGAGAACATAATGGTACAAGTAATCTAAAATAATCTAAATAATTAAGAGATGTGTGAATAATAATACACAAGGTCCATGTCTACCTTACTCTATAAGAACCCCTTAGATTAGGTACCGTAAAAATTTACCATATTTTTTTATTATATAATTTACCCAAAATGATAATCTTACTTGTCCTCACTTAATTTAACTAAGTGTGAATCATCATGATTCACTAAGTTAGTGTTTACATAGAACATGACAATAAACCTTAGGATAACTTACGACATTGAATGATCACTATCTAACCAGTGTTATTAGCATAATTTGTAATTCACATGCTAAGTATTGGTACTACTTCAATAGTTCATACAGATTTTTATGCAATCAAATAAACCTTAACCTAGCCTAAGGATCTAGACCCGATGCCCCCACCACAACTTGGGTAACCTACATATTCACTCCTCATAATTAGGGTCTAATGTAGTTCTCCTTTCATTAGTGATGATCTCCTCTATGAGACATCATCACCAAATAGGTTGGCACTCTAAGCCAAACAAGGAACAAACTACTCATGACATAGATGAGCTTCTAAAGATTTGATCATCAATCCCACAGATATGACACACACAAGTCACTTATAGCATAACACGTAACTAATCCAAGATTATGTGTTTACCCAAGCACTCTCACATAAAAGCCTAGTTATTAGCAATGATGAAGGAATTCATATTCATTGATCTACAGAGAATCATCTCAGCAATCATTTGTAGTTATCAATATATGGATAAAACACTAAACATTCACACTATGGATAAGTTTTATAAGATTGAAATTATTATACATATAATTTAAGAATTCACTAAGGAAAACCATTTTAGGGTTAGTTTCCTATGCACGTGCTCACTCCCTAAGCTACCATACATATCTATGATGTCTCCTACATATGTAGAATCAGGTCCAGAAATAGTTCTCCAAAAATACTAAAGGTATAAATGTTTACTCAAAATTATTCTCACATGAGGGCATACAAGGAAGTAGTTATAAATATGTTCCTTAATTATAAAGAGAAAACTCAATCGTCTTACAACCATATCACTCACATCAAATGTGTTTATCAAGAACTAGTGATGTCCACCATCACTCACATGTCCTCATATACTACCATACTATGGGTTCTAGCCATATACAAAAAGGGTATCAAATATTTGGTTACTTAAACTAATATATACCACTAAATAATTTCAAACCATAATACCATCTTCAAAGGTATAATATCTACATATAGATAGGTTATCTATCCATAGAGTAAATATGCTTTTGCTCTTGCAACTATATGACTCGAGAGTCCTTATGATATAATACTGCATCTTACCCCAATAAGACATTACCAATGTTTATAATTAATATAAGTAAAATGATAATTAGACTTGAGCATATTGGAGTATCTCTAGATATCCAAATCATTTCAAAGCAAGTCACTTCTGAATAATGCATCATAGATATTCTATGAAATTAGACATACATGCTACATTGATTACTATATAGAAGGTCAAAATACTTTTTCTCAAATCAATACCATGAAAGGTTCTCTATTTACAAAAGTACATTTATAAGTTCACTTATCCTCTTATTAAGGGCATTAATTTATCTCTAATGTACATGTATCCAAGAATAACTAGGTGTAGAAAATAAATATTATATTACTTTCCATTTGATTTCTCATTTGCTAAAACCTCTATAAATGGATCAAACGCGTATTATATGAAGCAAACATTAAAATGATTGCATAATTAAATGGATTTTATATCTATGGAATATTTAATGACCATGCATTAAGGCAATATCTTATTGATTGGATATAATCAAAACAAGCTTTATGAATACTTGGTCAAATGTAACATATCTCTAATATAGCTTGAAATTATGTAAACTAATAATTAGATCCCATTATTTCAAAATATTAGAGCATTCTTTAGGCATACGATCCAAGATATATTGGGTTAATCAATATCTATATAATATTATGAGTATAAATTTTTAGGTATTAAAATATAAATCAAAGTTCTCTTATAAACAATAACATCAAGTTATTTCTATCTCACGTATATTATCTTAGAATAACTAGAATTAACACTTTATGCACCCTATGTTATTTTTGGGTCATAACATGTTCATGAAATGTGAGTTATATGTTCGCTAATTAAATAGGGAAGGATTGATCAATAGGTCTTAAATAACAATCCTAGTTATGGCTACAACAAGCAATTCGAAATACTTTAAATTGACATTAGGATCCATTAATTTTTCCTGAGAATTCATTCTATCCAAGTATGAATATGTTCTTATTAATCAAATGAGTACATAACATGTCCTAGGAAATTGTATTGATGCTACCTGTCGAGAGTAGATAAACTTCTCTCTAGCTCATGGGATTATCACACCATTTCCTTATTAGTTAATATTTGATACTCGTCCATTGTTATTTAGGAGCATAAAATAGAATAGCTTTACTAATACACCCTATAACTCAAAACAAATCCTATACTTACATAACCCAAGTCTAGTTATCCATTCATTCAAATGTCGAGCCCCTCTACTTTTTAAATAATATTGTCAAATAAATTATGCTCACTAATTTCAACAAATGTGATATGGTGTATAATTCAAAGTTTCTCTTGATGTTAAAGTTTGTATCATTTCACCATATGTTCTTATATACTTAAAACTCGACCAAAATAGAATTAGTGACTCTACTTTCTAATGGTATGACTCAACATTTAATAATTGACATCAGCCTTTCTCAAATGGCTCCATGTCTTATTTGAATGGCTCAGCATTAAATAGTATACATAGATTTTTAATGGATAACTTAGTATTGTACAAAAGTGACTTGGTATTTTAGACATGATGTAATCCAAAATTTTCAATTATAAACTTGTGTTTTATACATGTTATACTCAACCTTTACTATTTTAATACAAGACTCAGTCAGTGCAAAACTAAAATGTAGGCTTATTGAAGAAGACACAAACCAAATTGGAGTGAGACCTAGTCTATTATAGTGAAATGCAAGCTTATAAATGGTGGAACATTGCTCTTATAGTAGGACATAGGTCTACATAGAGGTGAGATGTAGACAAAAAAGTGTTGTTCTAGTTTTACAAAATGTAGGGTAAAATAAAGAAACTTAGTCTATAAATAGCAATTGGCAAATCTAAGAAGAAACCACACAGCCAAATATAGTGAACTCTATCTTAAGAAAAAAGGATGTAGGTCCAAATGAAATAATACACATTCCTATCATTATAAGATTCATTCAGAAAAGTTTTTTTTCTTTTTCATAACAGTCATTTGTGTAACATTAAATGAATAAGGAATTTTAATTAATTTTATATTACTTTAGTCCCATTAAAATTTTCTTTCTTGCCTTAAACACAATTGCAAAAAATTGAAGGAAAATTCAAATAATTTAAAATACTATTATTTACTTATTTGGGAGTTTGTTATTTTGATTGAGGTAGAAAATATAACATTTTTCTCTATCATTTCTCCTTTTGTTCCTTCTTTCTCTGCCACTTCATCTTCATCTTTTGTCCCCTCTACTTCCGTTGACTTGATTCCAAGGCTTTTCCCTACCTTCAAACTATATATATTTCCATAGATAGCTATAGCTTATTACCATGGTCTCCTCACCCATATTGCCTCTTTTCCTACGTTAATCCATCTCCTCCATATTCTATGTAGATTCCTTTTCTTTGCCTGCATCTTTCTCCCTCTACGTTAAGATCCTCCCTCTTTTCTTCTAAGTTATCTTTTCTTATAAAAATTTACCCTCCTCATTAAATTCCATTTTTGACAAGATATGGGTGCCTCATGTGCACCCCTTACCAATTAACATACTAACATTAAACACCCATGCTACCCATTTGACTCAAAGTCTGCCCACATTTAGTATGATGAATGCATAAATGATATTAATAGATGAATAAATAATTGAAGGATGGCTATAATAATAATATAGTTGGGGCATTTATGGTCTAAAAACTTATATGATCATTATTAATAATTATAATTAATAGTTTTATATTATATATTAGTAAAATTGTATATAGGTATAGATACTTAAACATCTTAAATATTATATATATATATATATATATATATATATATATATATATATATATATATTATAACAATGAAAATAAGTATTATTATAATTATAAATATATTAAATACATCTATCTAAATTATAATGTAAGATTAGATTCAAAAAGTATAACAAATGATTACTTTGGGTTTGTCGCATACCACCTTGATTAACCACTCTATTTATTTCTCATAATTTTCTATTAACAAAAGATAGTGGCATCCATTTAACTCCACTATTGTCTTAGGTTAAGGTTATATCGTATACTATAGGAAATTTAATTGAGATACTAATTCCCTAAGTCATAGTTGGTGACACTGCTCATCAAAATTCAATATGGGACATCACACACTAGTCACACATATAAAGGAGTCATAAACATCTAATGTGATGAACACATTGAAATAAATAAGGAAATGCTTGGTCACCATGAGGGTTATTACATACTCCCCCTCTTATAAAAGCATCGTCCTTGATGAAAAAATCATAAGGAATGATAGAACATTAATTACTTGCTCTCAACAACTCTAGAATGCTACCACAACCACCAATACTCAATGTTTCACTAGAAAACCACTAAACCTAGGCAATTATTGATATACGCATATAAGTATAAGTGTCAACCCAAGGCCAATAATACTGAGTACAATTGCATAATGCTAAATAATACTAACCAATATTGATAACAACTAACTACCAAAACCCAATTGATATCACACAAAAAATATGTCTATCAAAACTCTAAAATTACATGTACACCATGTGTCAATCTATTGTATACTCATACTAGGCACTCAATTTCATCCCAA